>VXBU01015864.1:49712-78674 GCA_013400315.1 Bombycilla garrulus | reverse complement strand
AGAGAAATAGAAATCACAGCACCCTTCAGAGAATCCCAGGATAATTTAGGCTGGAAAAGCCCTCCCAGCCCATCCAGTCCCAGCTGTGCCTGATCCCCACCGTGTCCCCAGCCCAGAGCCCTCAGTGCCACCTCCAGGGATGGGATCCAAACCTCCCTGGGCACTTCCAGTGCCTGAGCTCCCTTTCCATGGGGAAATTCCTGCTGGTGCCACCCTGAGCTGCCCTGGCCCAGCCTGAGGTAATTCCCTCTTTCCCAGTCACACTAAATCTGGTGATGAGGAGCTCAGTGCCATCAGTAACTCTTGTTTGGACCCAGTGCCATCAATAACCATGAAAAACTCCAAATAGTTTTCCCCTGGACTTTTGCACACCACAATTTTCTCTCAATTCACATTTTGTGCTTTAAGGAGCTGGGATTTGCAACGGCTCAGCACTGAAGCCGAGTCTGTGGCTGGCTGTGTTTTGATCCATTGATTTTTTTTGGCATTTTGCAGCCTGGTGCTTGTGCCACCCCAATCTTGAAACTGCTCTGAGCTAGGGACACCCCAAACCCAGCTGAGGCGCTCTGCAGGGCTCACAGGTGATGAGAGCAGCAAACAGCTGCCTCTGCTTTTCGTTTGAAGTTTCACCCAAGCCACAGCTCCCATTTTGAAGCCTGCATCCTTCCTGTGGAGCATCCAAAATGAGCCCCGTGGTTCCCATGAGCTGCTCCCGTGTGCCAAGAGAGGAGGCGGCTCCTCAGCTGGGTCCCACTTGCATTCTGCTGCTTCAGGAGAGTGGATTGAGTTAAAATGGAGCTCTGGAAATGCCCAATTTTAGCAATTCTGGAGTCCTGAGAGCTGGGGAGCTTCAATGACTGAGCACAGCAGGAAGTGAGTTGGCTCCAAGCCTTAAAGGCTGCAGGGATCTGTCCTTACAGATAGGCTCTCTCTCTGGATATATCTTTGGCTGTATATATATATATTTTTTATTTTTTATATGCATATATCCTTAGAGCTCTTTTTAGGTCATTCAGAATACTTCCTAGTCTATGGCAATTCCTAAAAAGAAGTTTTACAGCCCTCAGCCTGCTGTTAAGGAGCAGATGATGTTCTGATGATCATTCTCTTTCCCAGCCAGCTTCCTTTCATCTTCTGGATTTCTTTCATGGGGAATTTTCCCCCCTCTCATGCTGTATTCTGCTGAAGGCAGCTACATGGAACTGGAGGCTCAGTTGATCTTTTTGCTCATTTCCACCCACAGTAGTCTGTCTTTTTTAACATCCTAAATACCTTGGTAACAAGATCATGGGTCTCGATTTGAAATCAGTTTTTAAAAGATCTTTTTTTTTTTTTCTCCCCTTTCCTTTCCCAGATCTGAACACCATCAGGGGGGTAAAGAATTGCACCTTCCCTCAAAAGACTGAGAGGGTTTCAGGACCCAGGTTTCCTTTTCTAACAGGAAGTTTATTCAAGGTTTCTTCTTCCCCTGAGAAAAATCTGGTAATTCAAAGCCTTGGAGTGAAGACTTGGCTTTTGCTGTCACTCAGAGCACAGGCACACCAGTGTAAATCCTGGCATTACCTTCATGTTGGAATCACAGAATCCTGGAGTGGTTTGGGTTGGAAGGAACCTTCCAGATCCTCCAGTCCCAAGCTCTGCCAATTGGGGTTTGCACGGATCACTGATCCGTGGCTGGGCAGGTTTAATCCCGCTCTGGGCTCCCTGAGAGCACCTGGTGTGTCCCCAAATTCCACCTCACAGCCCAAACCCTTCCCCACAGGCAGAGCTTTACCCCCGCAGGCAGAACGGGGCCAGCACGAGCTCAGTCCTTGTTTTGTGCCACGCTGGAGCTTCTGACCATTCTCCAGTCTCCACAGCAACGCTTTCTCCAGGCCTGCCAGGGGATTAGGGACAAATATGAGTAGAAAAGGGTATTCTTTTGATGGATGAAGGTCTCTCTTATTAGAAAACGAGTAAAAATGACACAGGGAATAGTCTGCAAGCTGCTCTCTGGATGAAGGTCTGGATTTTTAGGCTCTCAGCAGAGGGTCTAAAGTTGTGTCAGCTTTGCATGGCTGGGGGTGGGATGTGAGGAGCTTTAGGATCCTTCCAACCTAAACTATTCTGGGATTCTGTGAATGTACAGGTGTTTGTAGGGCTGAAATCTGAAATCTGAACCTCACTGCTCCAGCTCCTTGGTGGATGGTGATTTTGAAAGGTGGCTGATGTAATTGCTGAGTTTCAAGCAGATCTTTCCAAGTGCTTTGTGCAGATCTGTGAACTGAAGCAGGGATTCTTGTGGATAATTCTTGTGGATAATTCTTGTCATTGAAATGACGCTGGAACTGGAAGGTGGGGTCAGCAGTTCACGGGGCTGCACAGCCACTCAAACATCCTGTGCAGGGGGTGACTCGGGGATATCAGCAACATCACACCAAGATTTCTGTTTTAGTGAAGGGTTTGGAATGGCCTGAGGTCATCCAGCACAGCCCTCACTGCCTTGTAAAATCCTGTGCTTGAGGAGTACAGTCAGATGTGCCTCAGCCCTGAGGTGATTCCTATCTCTGCCTGCTGGCCCTCAGGCCACCCCTGCTCTTGGAAATTCAGCAAATTTTGACTTAACGAGCACAAAGTCCTTCTGGAGGAGGGTGTGGGGGGAACATTTCTCGCTTTTCCAGATTCTTCCTTCTCTGTCAGGACAGCTGGGAGCTTTCTTTGCCTCGGTGCTTAATCACTGAGCTATCAGACCGAGGCCTGCTCTGCTGCCCGGAGATCCAAATCCGAACTTGGATCCCAGAGCCGGGCGGTTTTGGAAATCAGACCTTCCCTTCCAATCTCACCCCGCAGACTGCACTTGGGATTGACGTGGTGTTCTTGAATCCCACATGCACGGATTAACCTCTAATGGCATCCAGGGAAAGAGTGGAAATTCACTGACTTAGGCCCCGCTTTTAATTTCTCGTTCTGTTGCCACAACAAAAGGTGATTGCGAGGAGCAGAGCGGCCCTTGGGGTCAATCCTGGTGGAATGGGAGCAGGGTGGGGGCTCCAGCTGGTTTTAGGCTCTGTCCTCAGCAACTCTGAGAGCTTTGGCAGTGGAAATTTTGGCCTTTCCATCTCTGTTCAGTCGGCATCCTCCTCTCCCAAGGACTTGGTGTAACAGGGAGAATTTTAACATTTGTAACGCCATGAGGCAAACGAACTCTCGTGAAGGAGAAAAGCCATATTAGTTGATGGTTATTTTCAGTATTCCTTGGAATATTTGCCAGGCCTTTTGCCTTTTGTCCATCCATATTTTCAGCTGGCAGACCTTGGAGCCAGATGCATGGTGTGGGAATGGCCTGGAATCAATGGGACAATTAATTTTGCTGAATGTAAAGATGATTTCTCTTTCAGGGAATATTCCCACAGGATAGCTCATGCTGGGACAAACCCCACACAGTTCAGGGTTCTTCACTGTTTTCCCCTAGAAGGCTTAAAGGCACTGGTAAATAAAATGAATTTTCACTTAAGGAAACAGAATGGATAGTTGTGCTGAAAAATGTAAGTGCAATAAATAAAATAAGGGGCACCTGAGAAAAGGGTGAGTGACTTCACCTGGAGCCCCAGGGACAGGTACAGCTCACACAGAGAGAACGTGGATTCACCTGAGGGAGCTGAGGTGAAAATGAGAAAGGGAAGAGGAAAGTGAAGTTTTCCTGTGAAATATATTCCACAAATGAGCATTTTCTGGTCTGTACATTCACTCTGAGGTCAGAGTTTGGCCCGAGAGCAGCATCACAGCTGTGGTGACTAAAACCCGTCTCCAGGAACTGATTCCTGGGGCCATCAGGCACTTCCGCAGCGGTGGCTGTGTCCCCTGAGACGGGATGGGGACACTGAGCAGTTCAGGAGGTGACAAGGGTGGCACTGTGGCACTTCTGAAGTGTCTGGGGAAGAAACTGAGGCCCTGCTGAGGAGCTCCTGCTCCCTTTTCTCAGTTACACCCCAAACCCCATTTGTGCTGGTGAGGAGTGGGAGGGTTCCATGCTGGACAGGGGGTGACACCACACAAACCAGAAAAAAACCCACAAAAATCTGAAAAAAACCACACAAACTATAAAAAAACCCACAAAAATCAGAAAAATACCACACAAACCAGAAAAAAATATAAACCAGAAAAAAACCACACAAACCAGGAAAACACCACACAAATCAGAAAAAAACCCCACAAATCAGAAAAAAAACCACAAAAATCAGAAAAAAACCCACAAACCAGAAAAAAAACACACAAACCAGAAAAAACCACACAAACCAGAAAAAAACCACACAAAAATTAGAAAAAAACACACAAACCAGAAAAAAAACCATATAAACCAGAAAAAAAAACATATAAACCAGAAAAATAGCCACAAAAATCAGGAAAAAAACACACAAACCAGAAAAAAACCCACACAAATCAAACCCACCAGGGGCCCCAGGCATGACTAATGGGGGTTGAAAGCACAGAAGTACAAAACCAATGTACCCATAAACAAAATGTAAGTGAGGAGGAAATTTGTTTTCTGAAGGCATTTAGGAAGGAGAAAGAAAGAGGCAGAAAAGTGTTCCCAGGTGGGCATTTGTGTGAGAGACAGATCAACCGGGGAGCAGCAATAAAAATAAGAAAGGAGGAATAAAAAACCCGGAGGAAACTGCACATGGGAGATGTGGCTGCTGTTAAAATGATGCTAAAAATGACTTCTCTGTTACCCAAAACAACTTCTGTGTTCTGGGTTTGCACATTGGACGTGTTTACCGAACTATCAAGAATTGTCAGCTGGGTTTCAGCTCGCTTTGTGCCTCCCAATCACTGCCTCCCTATTCCAGATGAAGGTCCAGGATCCAGGAAAAATCCGGCTGGGTGGTTCCAGCAGTTTATAGGATGTGTAAAGCAGGGAAAGAGAGAATCCTGAACTGCTGAGCTCTCTCCTGAACATCCCAGAGTGCCAAAAGGAATTGCTGGGACTCGTGCTGTCCTCCCTGAGCAGAGCAGGATTTGAGGCCGCGTTTCCAGGGTGGATGGGAGGTGCTGATGCTGATTTTGGAGAAGGAGATGAACAAGGCAGAGCTGCTCTGGCTCGTGGCCCCTGGCAAAGACAGGAAGTCGCTCGAGCTGATATTTTTCAAGTGGGAAGGGGTGAAAGCAATGGGGAAAAGAGAAACTGTTCCTAGTTCAGAAGAGCACGTTCCAGAGGGTGGGGAGGAAAACCCATTTCCCCAGAGGAGCGTGGCTGAGCATTTTTCACCTGGAGAAGACAGAATTGATTATGTCCACTTGGAGGGGAAAACTAAGATAACCACACTCAAAAAATGATGATGTAAAGGCTTTTTCTATTCCAAATTTTTATTTTATTTTTTCCTTATCTGATCTCCACCTGCAGCTGGGAGTTGGCTTGTTTTTTATTGTGTTGAAAGGTCTGGTTTGCTTGAGATCCTTCCAGTAACATTTGCAGCAAGGTTTCCTTCCAGATTGTTGTCATTAGTTCTCAGATACAGCTGGATCTGGGTGGAAATTCGGAAATTCAGACGTTCTCAGTGACCAAAATGCAGCATTGCTGGACATTTCTAGGGACAAGACAAAGTAAAGCAGATTTTTCCCAGTCAGGAGAGTGGATTTGCCCTCGTGCAGGCTTTGGAGAGGTCATCAAAGATCATTTATACCCCCCAGCCAGGACAGAAACTCCCAAATCCTTCAATATTATTGAAAAGGAAGAGGCAGAGAATGTTGTTCAGATTTAATTTGGGGCCAGCCAAAGGGATACCCAGGAGAGTGGTAGGGAGCAGGAAATGTCAAAGCAGAGCTTTCCAGCATTGCTGATTCCTTTGCATTTTGTGGATAATGGCTGAGAGAACATTTTTATTTTCATGCTACATCAGCCACACGCTTTGTGCCCACAGACAAAACTCAAATGCCACGTCCTTGCCCAAAGGAGCCTTGTATTGAACTGAAAATAAATGTCTTTTATTTTATAGAGACACGTGTCTGGAGAGAAACAAATTGCACTTAGATTTTCCTCCCTCTCGCACCAGCAATTGTTGTAGAGGAGATGAAATTGGGCCAGCTTGCATTGTCAGGTTCTCAAATGCTCCCATCTCTGCAGATGCTGCCCACAGGGCACAGCTGGGCAAATCCTTGGGAATATTCCCAGGATTTAGGAGGGGAGGAGCTCTTCCCCATTCCTGCCCTCGTTGGTGTGGGTGGGTTTGGACCTCGTCAGCTGAGCTCTGGCTATTGATAGGATTAATTTGATTTATTGATAGGAATCCTGGGTGATAGGGTTTTAATTTAACACTCAGATTGTAGCCTGAAAATCGAGCAAAATGTGTGTACCCAGGAGAGAGCTTATCCTAAAGACTCCAAAATCCCGAGGTGAGGGAGGTGTGGAGGACATGAGAAGAAATGAGACACCAGGTTCAGAAGCACCTGCAGGGATGCAAACTCACAAGCTTGCTTTTTAGTGTGGAATATATTTGATCCCAAATTCCTCATGACATGAAACCCTCAATGTCTGCTTCAGGCAACTCTTTTTTTTTATTTTTTTTTTCCCAGCCTCTGAAGCAATCATGGAAAATTTGCTGCTTTGATTTGAGAGCTGTGCTGTGAAAGGGTGGCTGCACACCTGGTGTGGGAGAGTCACCCTTGCCATTTGTTTTGTTTGGTTTTTTTTTTTTCCCCCAAGCACAAGTTTTTGTGACCATTTAAGGCTGAGAGATTTGGTTTCCTGGTCATTATTTCTCCCAGCACTTGTTCTACCATGCCTGGCATTTCTGTTGTCTTCCTGCTAGTTGAGTTGTACATTTTCTATATCCAAACAGATAAGAGAGTAAGTTTAGATTAGGGATTAGGAAGAAATTGTTCCCTGTGAGGGTGGGGAGGCCCTGGCACAGAGAAATTGTGGCTCTCCCACCCCTGGAAGTGCCCAGGGCCAGGTTGGACAGGGCTTGGAATATCCTGGGAGAGTGGAAGGTGTCCCTGCCACGGCAGGGGGTGGCACTGAATGATTTAAAGTCCTTTCCCACACAAACCATTCCATGATTCCATGATCTTTCTCAATCAAACCCATTTTTCAATACTGGCTGTTTGGGAATTGTAGGATTTAAAAATCCTTTTTTCATTCTGGGTTCTTGATGGGGAACCTCTCAGGTGCTCTGTGCCAGGGACTCGCTGCCTTTGGTCTTCAGCTGTTTATTATTTCCTTATCACAATTCAGAGCCTTGGATCACAACAGGCCCTGCACCCTTCAGTGAATGTGCCACAAAGACACAAAATGGACGATTTCAAGGGTTTTCATAGAGATATCTTATCCAATTGAGTTTTACAATGTACCTAACACAGAGTATGTTTTTATTTTTCTACCAATTAATAATTATTTGTCAGCCATGTAACATCTGCATTGTGACTTTGTCTGACCAATCACTGTGCCACCAAGATGAAAAAGAAGACTAAGTCAACACCCAAAATCTTCCATCTTGTTTTCCATCTCCCTTCCACACTAAAACCCAAAATCTACTTTTTCACCCTGTGATATTCTACAATATCATCTACTATATACATTAACAGAACTCAACTCCTCACAAAGTCCTGGAAGCTTTTTCCGTGGCCAAAGATTAAAAGCTGTGCTCTCCTGAGAAATAAAACCACTCAGGACAGGTACAGCAGATATTCCTGGGTCCTGGATTCCCACAGGGAATATCCTAATTTTGTGCTGATCTGCTTTTTGCTGTGTGTGTTTGCAGGGAGCAGGAGCTCTGAGCTCCTCCTGGAGGTTTGGGGCACAGGTGGTTTTGTGCAGCTGCACATCAGTGTTTGCACAAGGAGAGCAATAAATTTCAGGCTCTCGTGTCAATTCATTGTGCAGTTTGGCCTGGGATTATGTCCCAACCTCAACAACTGTTTGTTAATAGTTTAGAAGGGCTTGACGGATTCTTAACTGGTTAATAAATAACTCAGGGAAGAGAAGGGTTCTTTTCTAAATTACAGGTTAGTTAGCTTTGTTTTTAATGATGTCCCTTGCGTGTACCTTGTAAAATTTCTCGACAGCATAAGTGAGTGACAGGCCGGAGGCACTGAAATCCCTTGTGCTCTTTTTCCTGTGTTCAGCCAAGGAAACTTCATTTTAGTCTCTTCCTTCTATGAAATATGGCTTAGGATTGAATGTGCTGCCGTAAATAAAGCTGGAAGAGGCCTGTGCACCTTGGCCCCAGAGCCTGTCCTCTTGCAAAACGCAGGATTATGAATTCCAGGTGATGTCATGCCAGGTATGAAATCCTTCCAGCCAGTAGAGATCGGGTTATTTTCCTCCTAGCATTCCTGAGAACTGCTGCCTGTGAATCTGGGATCCTGCAATTGATTTTGTTTCTCCATCTGTTGGAACAGCCCTGGCAGAGAGTGCTCAGTCTCCCATCCCCCTGGATTATTTGGTGAATGTTTCTTTCATCTGAGATCACAGACAGACAAGCATCAGCTCACGAGGTGTCATGTACCAGCTACTGAATTTAGAGCTGCAAGAAGCACAAAACACAGGCTCTGCTTCTTTAATTAGTTCCTGCATCTGCTTTGTTAGCTGATCAGAAGCCCAAGAGCAGAAGGAGTATTTGGCCCAGGACACTGATAGCCGTGCAGTGAGATCATCAGCAGTTCTTTCCAAAAGGGAAGGTTAAGGAGTCCTCCTTCAAGGTCCTGAAATAGATTTCCTGTTGAAAACCCTGATAGTTTCACTATTTCAGTATCACACGAGCACTTCTGGCCATTCTGAGGAGTTCCTCCCCTCAAGCACATGACCTCCAGCGGACCCTGGGGCTGGAGCTGAGGGGTCTCTTGCTGTCTCACAGCTGATCCCTGTCCCAAAGCACAAACACGATCCAAGCATCCAGAGGTTTTGTTTGTTGGTCGATGCAAAGCCTTGATGACGTAGGGAGAGGGTGAGATCAAAGTTTCTTGTTTTAGATTCTATCTGGAGGAAGGCACTTCGGGGTTTGTCAGCAGTGACACATAGAAAATTCTCCTTCTGTGAGCAGGAAAAGCAACATGAAAACAAAGATTGTGTGGAATCGGATTTTTTGTAGTGAGCTGGTGGCTCTTCTCTACAGGACTAAAACTCAGCAGGCAGCATGGGTGTTTTTGTAAGGAACCGCAGGGAAAACAGATCTGAGGGTAATGCTGTTTTCTGGGAAATACCTGATCCTCTAAAACCTTGATTCTCTAGCATTCTAGAACCTAGAAATCTCTAAATTCTCCAGAAATTCACCTAAATTCCCTAGAACCCCCAACTTCTGCAGCCCAGGTTAATCTGTTTGTGGGACAGGGTTCCATCCATATTTACTGCTCAGAATGAGAGCAGCCAACCTGCTCAGCTTAGTATTGAGTTAGGAATAAAATAATTACATGTTTTTCATTCTCAATGTGATAAAATCAAGATCTGGCGTGGCTGCTGGCCTTGCTTTAACCCTAACATCATGCACAGACTCCAGTTTAACACCAAGGATCCATTCTAAGCTGCAGGAATGTCTCAGGCTGAGAAGAGGAGTGACGATTGTGGGTTGTGTCCACATCCTGCCCACCACAGGATAAGTTTAGGGCTCCCTTGTCCAAGTCCATCCTTTCTATCTTTAGGCTGTGGGTTGAGAATGTCTCTTTGCTGAGCTGCTCAGGGGCTGCAGTGCAGGTGCTGCGCTCAGGGGGTTTTTTTTAAGGGGTGCTGGTGATTTCTGGGCTCAGGGTCTCCCTGGGAGCCCTCAGCTGAGTCCCCAGTCCAGCCAGGCTCAGGCACCATGAGCTGTCCTGCAGATCGATTTAAAGCATGAATTCATGTCATAAACTCTTTGATGGAAGCCCCACTCTATTCCTGCCCTGTGCCACAGCTTGAGCTGGAGCAGAGGCTTCTTTCTGCAACTGGACCGGTTTCTTTCTCTGCTTCTCAGCACTTTTGTATTCACCAAAATCCCAGGGTAATTTTATTGATCGAGATAAGAAAAGGAGAGGGGTATAATCACATTTTGGCAGGACACAAGGGCGAGAAGGAGCAGCAGGGGCACAGGGCTGGCAGGGGACGGAGGCTGGGCGATGCCACACACCGGCACTGCCCTGTGTGCCCAGCCCTGGCATCCTCATCCCAAAAGGGACAAACTGGAGCAAAGTTAAGCCAGGCCTGGAATGCGGGGGTGCAGAACGCACCGGTGACATTGGCAGGCCCAGAGATGCGCAGATACCCTCGGCACGTTGTCCCTCCAGTGCTGTCACCCACAGAAAACTGTCCCAGGTGAGCGCTTTCAACTCTCTCCAGCTTCTCCTGATCCCGGGAGGAGGCGAGGGGAGCTGAGGGCCACACCTTGTAATTAAGGAGCAGGGAAGACAATAGGTGCTAATTAACAGCTGCCTGGGTTAAATGCCAGCTGGGTTTTGGTGATGGTGACAAAGTGAGAGGGACAGCCAGGTGTGCAGCTCTCTCTGTCCCCACAGCAGAGACTCTCAGCCGTTAATTCCAGGTGGTTTCCAGTCTGAAGGCCATGGCAGGCACAAAACAAATAACCAGATGTCAAACTTTGTGCCCTTTCCTGGAGGAAAACTCCTGTGCCTTTCCTGACAGGGGCAGAGGCTTGAGCACATCTTTGTGCTTTTGATGACACACAAAATATTTGTTTGATATTCTGATATTGACATTCTGATATTGATATTCCGAGATTGATATTCTGAGATTGATATTCTGATATTAATATTCTGATACAGTTCTCATATTGTATCAGAATACACAAATACTCTGATATATTTGTATATACACAAATATATATACATATATATGTATTTATATTATATTCTGGCTGTTGTGCTGTTTCTCCCCTTGCTGCGACTTCATTTTAGGAGAACAAGGGGGGCTATTCTTGGAGACCATCCTCATCCTAGAAATCATCAACCTGGCAGCTGTCCTGGCCCTTTTTCTTGGCCGTGGCCCTATCTGCAGCGCTCGTGGCACATCAAAGGAGCCAGCACGTGCTCCCGAAGGGTCTGCTCTCTCCTGGGGACACGAGTGGCCTGTCCTCACTCACCAGGCTGCTCACAGAGCCTGCTCTCTCTGTTTCACTGCACTCCCATGCCCAAAAGTATCTTTAAAAGGAAATTTTGAAAAAAAAATAACATCAGGCCGGGATAAATCACGTGAATAATATGGATGGGAGAAGTAGGAAATTCTGAGGGTGGGATTGGAAAAGCTCTCACAGCCTGTGTAAAATGTTCTGTCTGTATGAAATGACAGCTGTGTGTGGAATATTTTTGTTTTGTTTATAATTTTAAGAGTCTTTTTGGTTCACCCCCCCATTAGCATTTCCTTAATAGGGATTCTTTCTCTCCTCCAGCCCTTTTAAAGATGAAGAACGAGACAGAGGAGGCTGGGGGAGCTGCAGGCTGTGTCCTGCTCCAGAATTTGTCACTGGCCACCTGGGGACAGGGAGTAGCCACACACTGCCCTGTCACTTCAGGTCATCACTTTGGGTCGGCCCTGACACATTCATTGGGAATTTGTCCCGTTTGGAGAAAAATAAACAGGTTAATTTTAAAAATTATTATTTATTTCACCCCTGTGAAAATATTGTATTTGAAATTTGTGTTTCAAACTGCGCAGGGAGTGCTCCCAGCAGCGTGGGGAGGGCAGTGACTTTGCACTCTCACATTTCCCGTGGCCAGCACTGATGGGATGGCAGGGCCCCAGTGAAAATTCTGGTTGGTGTTGCATGGTTCTCATTAATGTAATTAACTCTGCTCTGAATCAACTGAAACATCAACAAGTTGAGCCATTTTTGAAGCAAAAGTGATTTTACAGCAGTGAAGTGAATATCAGAGCTCATGAAACGCTGAGGGAAAACCTTTTCTTTGCGCAACATTTCAGATTTTTTCACTAAAATCTTTGTTATTTTTGTGGAATGAATTTTTTTCCTTGGAGTTGAATGTTTGGACAGAAAATCCACCTCATTTTCACAAATTTTTTGGCAGCACTGCCTCAGCGAGGGCAGAGAGCAGGGCTGGGTGAAGGAGCACGACCAACCGCAGCAGAACCACTGAGAAAAAAGGCAAAGTGTGCAGGGAGCAAGTGGCTCTTTGCTTTAGTGCTTTAGCAAATTCTCTGTAAGCCTGGGCTATTCCTGAGGTTTTATCTCACTCCAGTCAGTTTAATCCCACACTGACCCCGGGCACAAAATCCACTTGAGTGAGGAGTTCAGTGCGGGCCACATTTGGCACATTGTAGCTCGGTGTTGGTTCCTGGGATTAATTTCATTCCAGTGAGACTCTCTGAAGGGTTGTGCATCCAGAGCCTCTTGTAATGGGAGCGTGGTGAATTTTGGGGATGATGGAGCTTGGAGGATGGGCAGTTTGAGTTTGGGACCGGGAAAACCTGCAATGCAAAGAGTGGGAGCTCTGTTCCTTTGCACATTGTCTTCCTGCAGCTGGCTTTTGGGGGTGAAGATCTGGGAGGTGTTAGGCTCCAGAGATAGCTCTGTGTTTGGGTCAATCACCCAGGGAATTCCAGGATCCTTTCCTGTTTTTTTCCTGTTTTTCCTGGTTTTTTCCTACTCTCCTGCAGACAACCTGCAACCCTCTGCACCTCTTTGTCACTGGGAGCAGCTTTTGGCTGTTGGGCAAAGCTGGAATTGCTGAGGGGTCAGTGCCCCCCACCCAGGGAGGGGATGGTCACTGTGGCAATGAGCAGTGCCCACAGCACAGCAGTGACCCTGCAGAGAATGTTGTGAGTTTAATCAACAAGTCTGGTTTGGTAACTAGGATGCCTTGGCAGATGCAAAGAGAAATTTGAAGATTACAATCCGAGCGGGTTAAGATTTAGGTGCCAGGAAGAAGGAGATTGAATCACCCTCTATAAGCAAGAGATCTTTATAAAATGCATGAGTTTGTTTTTGTAATGTTTAACGTGATGATTGTAGCAAGAGCTTACAAACCCTATAAAATAGTATAGAAGCATTTTGGAAACCTCAGTAAAAACGAATTCTGATCGTGAATCGGTGTTCCCGCTGGTACTGCAGCAGTTCCACCCTGACAGGAGCAGAGGGCAGAGGGGCCAGGGAAGCTCAGGGGTCTTTGGAACCATCCCTGCAGGGACACGGGGTGGATTCAAGCTGTCCTTGTGTCCTTTTCTCCTGGAGCTGTGGGAGAAGGGGGCGCTCCCACACGGCCGATGGAGCACGACCCCGACTGAGGCCTTGTCCTCACTGCCCCACCTTGTCCACCCACGGCTCCAGGTGTAAAACCATAATATTTTCCTCTCCAAAGCAAAAAAAATTAAAGAAAAGGTCCTGAAAACATCTCCAGGTATGCTGAAAGGGCCTGTGCCAGAGCAGAGGGAAGGATTTCTCCTGGGGGTGTTTGGCAGGATGCACTGAGGTGATAATGTGCTCTGAGTCACTTCTCAAACACACAACTGGCCTAACCAGTGCTCAGGGTATCTCAATTACCATGGTCTGGCTCACTGAGGGAGGGAAAATGAATGATTTTTTACAAGGAAACATCAGTGCAGTGATATTCTCCCAGGGACACTCCTGGCTGCTGTCGGGACACGGCCACGGCCTCTCTGGGGAAGCACAGAGAGCTTTTGATGTGCAGTTCAGTTCAGTTCAGTTTAGCAGCAGCATTTGTGGCTGAGTTGTTCTGCTGATGACTTTCTTGGAGCTTTTATCCCGTTTCCACTCCAGCAAACCAGTTCTTCCTTCTGCTGAGTGAACCTTCAACGAGGATTTGTGAGAAATCCCAGGAGATCCACTCTGTAATCCCAGCATGGGGTTGGAAGGGACCTGGGGGCACGTCCAGGCCAGCTCATGCAGGTTCCCACTCTGAGCTCTGGAGTTCTGTACCGACCCAAAGAGCTGCCAAGAGTCTCTGTGCTGTCCCTGCTGCTCCAATTCTGGCTCCAGCACAGGTCTGAGGAGAATCCTCTGCACACCCCGTTGTTGTTCAGGTCGGGGCACATTCCTGGGAGCAGCTCTTGCCCTTTCACAGCTCCTGCCTCAGCTGTGCTTGGCTGCTGCGTTTTCCCCCGTGGCTCCCCTGAACAAACCTTTCCTGTGATGAGCTGGGTTTAAAAGTGATAAAACAACAGGGTCTGACTTGGGACAAGAGAACAGAGATAAATGTGTGAGGCACGGGTGTGGCACTCTGGGCTGGGGACAAGGTGGGGATCAGGCACAGCTTGCTCTTGGAGGGCTTTTCCAAATGATTCCGTGGATCTCTGGTGCTGCCTCACTCCCCACCAAGAAGGTTTGAGACACCTCTGTTCTTCCTAGATGAGGGAAAAATGTGCAGGTAGAACAGGAAGGATTTCATTGGTCCTTGTGAGGCTTTAAAAAGCTTCCTCCACAAAAAAAAAAAAAAAAGAGGCCCTTGAGTTCAGATTTGCAGCAACACAAGCAGTTATCCAGCTGTATTTAACATCTGCAGCTCTCAAGGAATCTCTGGTCCCTTAGCCATGCCTGATACCTTTTCTGACAGCCCCAGGCGTGTTTGGGTGGTTTATTTCCTCCTTTGGATTTAGGTGACACTGGTTTCTAAACCAGCACATCCCAGCTTGGACAGAATTCCCTCAGATTTCTGGATAAAGCAGCGTGTGCTGCTCTGAGAGGAGAGCAGGGTCTGGGTGTCTGGGCCAGTCCCTCATTTCCAGAACATCCACATTTAGCTGGTTTTGCATCTATCAAAGCGTGTTTCACCTCTGAGGAAGCTGGTGCAGCTGAGCTGGGCAGCTCCCTTCCTGCACAGGGAATTGGTGCTGGGGAGGAGCAGGGGGAGGTTGTGTCCAGCTCCAGAGCAGAACAATCCCATCCCCTGAGGCTGTGTCTGGGGAGGGCTGGGCTCTGCTCTGAGCCCTGCGAGGGGCTGGCTTCACCCTCGCAGAGCCTCCCGGTGGTTTTGTGCTGTGCTGTCGCTCCCTGTGAGCTCTGAGCGCCTCATTCTCCGCTCTGGTGCTGTGAGCAGCCACTTCCCAGCCCCCAGTAATTCTCCTACTCATGGAAAGGGAGGGAGATGGAGCCAGGAGCATCTTCCTGCCCTGTGACACCACAACGGGGCTGCAGAGCTTGATCTGAGTCCCCAGCACTGCCAGGAGGGACCAGTTCCTCCCAAGGGACGAGTCCTGTCCTTCCATTTGAAGCCCATTTCTAAAAGGAGGGCTCTTTTCAATTTTTTCTCCCCATTCTTCTTTTGGTGCCACTCTCTATTGTTTGAGGAATCTCGTGCTCGGAAACTGGGGCTGGGGAAAAGGAAACTCAAAGACAGAGCAGCCAAACCCTTTGCAGGAATCTGCTGTCCTTTGAAGGTTAAAGCTTGTCATTTTTCTGATTTACTGGAAATGATTGGTGTTTCCTTTGTTCTCCTTTGTGGTGGCTGCTCTGATAAGCCCTGAGGGATACTTTCCTTGGACAGACCTGGAACTTTTACAGAAAAAAAAAGAGAAAAGAGAAAAAAAAGTAAACCCATGTCCTGTTTTCCCCTATTCCACTTGTAAATCAGGGATTTTGCTTTTTTTAGTGAAGGACTCAGGACTCCCTATCTGTCATTTCTGGGGAATTGAAAAGGCTGCAGAGCCTGAAGCACTGTCCGCCCCGGGCTGCTGTGATGGGAGAGTTCTGAATGCACTGTGTGGTCTGACCTTTGGTTTTTGGAGAGTGGCTTCTGGGACTGACACAGCTCAGAGATGGAGAGGGTTTGGAGCCTGATGTGAAGTTTGCTGGGAGCCCAGAGCCCTTTCCAGACAGAGTTCAACCCCGAGACCTTTCCAAAACCAGGGCAGGAGAGAGCTGCAGCTCCAGGCTGAGCAGGGCTGTGTGTGGCCCAGAAATACAGAGACACTGCAGGTCAAACCCTGCTGATAAAGGAATAAATTCTGCTGATAAAAGAATAAACATCTTCTCCCAGGCTGGGTGAGGATGGTGAGTGGAGAGGGGACTTGGCCAACCATGATGCAGCCGGAGATTTTCCCAGTGCTTTCAGTGGGCTGAAGCCACCTCTGTGCCACTCTGATGCCTGAAGTTTTAGCTTTTATAATTTTTATTATTTAGTTTTTATATTTTTCAAATTCTGTGCTGGTTTAGTGTGTGGTTCTGGGCTTTTTATGAAGGGTTGGTGAGCTCTCCTCACAGAGCAGGGAGACAAAACAATTCCTTTCTTGCTTGGGACCAAGGACAAATTTTAGGCCCAAGAGTGAAACAACAGTGAAGGAAGAGAGGGAACAAGGAGCCTTCATCAACTGAGGCTGGAATTGGACAATTAACTCCAAGTGCTAATGAACCAAAACCTATCAAAGTGTGAGCCCTCATGACCGGCGGCCATTTTGTGCCCATTTGTGGGTTTGACTTGGGTGCAGCCCCAAGGGGTTCCTGCACTGCCCAAGCTGGATCCTTTCAATAAATCCCTTTTATCCTTTTATTCCACCTGGCCTCTGTTTCCAGGTCAGCCTTTCCATCAACTCTGTGCCACCTCTGTGCTACTTTGTGCCACCTCTGTGCCTTGGTTTCCCGGGGTAGAATGCAGCCACCACCTCCCCGCAGTGCTCTGGGGCTGTTTGGATTTGGTGGAGCACTGAGATGTGTGGGAATGATGTGTCAGGAACAGGAACATCCCTGAGAAGGCAGAGCCTGGGCTGTGCTGAGCTGCAGGACAAGCCTGGAGGGTGCTGGCAGCTGTGGGCAGCTTTGCTTGGAGAGAGGAAGAAGGGAAGGACGCTCTCTTGCTGTTAGGGGAGAGCCCAGACCAAAATGTGGCGTGTCCAGTCCTCCTCCACCCCTCCCCACGACTTAGAGGTCTTTTCCTGGCCATGGTGAGGCTTTTTGTGCTGTGCTGTCCAGGTCAGCTCCCTGGGAGGCAGCATGAGGAGCCGGTGCTGGGCTCGGTACCACCCTCACGCCTTCTCCCTCCACCAGCTGAGCTGCAGGGTGATGGCAGTGCCACCAAACCTCTGCAGGTGACCCAGAAAGCCGCCCTAGTTGGGTTAGTTTGGTTTTCACAGCTGCCAGCGCCAAGGTGGGAGCAGCTGGGAGGAGACACGAGGCAGCACCGCTCGTAAAAATCCAGATGAAGGATTGAAACACCTGCTGGCACCAGGAAAAATGTTTGCTGAGGGATGCTGGAAATTACACCCTGTGGTGCACATGGCTGCTCACTTGCATAATTTGCTCATCATTGCCAGATAAAAAGGCAGGTGATGGATGGGCTGGTGGAAGCCAAGAGCAGAGGGAAGGCAGCAGGCTCAGCCCTTGCCAGGCAGTGGAGATGATGTCTTGTAAATTGTCCTTAATACCAAGAGGTATCACAAGTATTGTGAGACCTCTCCTCCTTTTTTCTGCACACAGATCTATAAAGGATGCTGCTTCCTCTTTTTTTTTTTTTTTTTAATCAAACACTTCAGTGGCAATGTGCACTGCAAGAATGGGGCCTTTCCCTCAGGAGAAAAGGGGCTGGGATGGGGCTTTTCAAAGGGAAAGGTTGGAAGTCACCCCAAAATTTCAGTTCTCTGGCACCACAGAAGAAAGGCTTTAACGTCCTCCTAAGTTTTGTAACAGCCTCATCATCTGAGAGGTCTTTGAGCCCAAAGCCAGCCTGGGGGTGTAAGGAATTCAGTGTTCTCCCTCCATTACACAGCTCTGATTTCTGTGGCTCTGAAAACATCCCCAAATCCACCTGGAGCTGGAAGAGCCGTCCTTCAGCTGCCTCTCAAAGGAGGAGACAAATCCTGTTCCCCATCCAAATCACAGAGGAAAAACGTTGAAATTCAGACCTCCACCTTGTATTTGGAAAAAAAAAAAAGGCCAATGCAGGTGTAGGGAGATTTTGTAACTGCAGAGATTTCCATGCCCATGACAGCAGGGAACAAAATGATCTTTAAGGTTCCTTCCAACCCAAGCCATTCCATGATTTATTGGAGTCTCTTTAAAACCACATTGCGTGACTCAGGGGTTGTTATCTCCAGTCTGAACTGTTGAGTCTCAAGGGGGTGCTTTGGCTTTTTTAAATAAAAATATCCTGTCTTTATTTAATAGCCGAGATCGAAGGTTCAAGCCAGTATCTCCTGGGAAGACTAAAATTGTCAGCTAGAAAAGAAATCCCAGTAGATTTGAAGAATTACTGATGCTTTATCAGAGAACTACTGATATTTATAGAGCGGGGATGTACATTTAATTTGGAGACAATTGTGCAGATGTTTTATTTTGCTGATAAGGGTGCACAGGGGCAGGAGTGTCACTCATTAGGATTTTCTGCTTTGTTCCTCCTGCCTCTTCCCTGTGTGGTGTCCTCGCTCACATCTCCACCTGCCTGCTCCTGTAGTGCCCCTGTGGTCACTCAGGGCTCCACACCAGTCCTGCTGTAGGGATTTAGGGTCCCTGGGTACAGTGGTTTAAGGTCACTGTGGTTTGGGACAGTGGTCTCAAAACCAGTGGTTTGGGATCATTGCTTACAGTGGTTTAGGATCCCTGGTTACACTGGTTTAAGGTCACTGGAACAGCGGTTTAGTATCACTGGTTGCAGTGGTTTGGGATCCCTAGTTATAGTGGTTTAACCATGGTTACACTGGTTTAGGATCTCTGCTTACACTGGTTTAAGGTCATTGGTACAGTGGTTTGGGATCGCTGGTTATACTGGTTTAGGATCTCTGGTACAGTGGTTTAGGATCAGTGCTTTAGGATCCCAGGTCACACTGGCTCAGGATCCCTGGTTAAACGGGTACAGATACTAAATGTACAGATATAATATATACAAAGATATTATATATTAACAGATATATGTACAGATATAATATATACACACAAATATTATATATATACAAATATATATGTGCAGATATAACATGTAGAGATATTATATATATACAAATATGATAAATGTACAGATATAACATATCTACAGATATAGTACAGATATAATATTTAATATATATGATATATGTACAGATATGATCTATGTACAGATACAATACTGCCCTGCAGGACAATGACAGAATCCCCTTAGCCCCTCAGCTGTGTGCAGCAACTTTGCTCCTGCTGCCATCCCAGCGAGCTCCATCTGCTTTCACAGCCCTTACGAGAGCTGAGCCCGTGCTTCCTCACAAGGGTTTTTATTTTTCCATGGTTCTTGGTGAGCACACAGCCCTGGAGTGGGAAAATCCCGCTGAGTTTGGTGCTGGGCTACAGAGAACCCGACAGGCCCTGCCCCAGAGAGCTGCCTGCCCTTTAGCTGGCAGGGATTTTACCCTATCGAGGGATAATTTGCTTTACATTACACACAAGGACTTCTACAAATTCCTGAACCCAACCTTTTGGTCAGAAATCTAACCTGAAGCCTCTTGCAGGATTTTTTTTTAAATTAAAACAGCTACTCTGATTTTGTTTTTTTTTCATGGCAGAAAAAAATCTCTAGGTTACCTGCTAGAGAAGAAAAACCAGGCACCATATGCAATGTAGCTTTTGCTCTAGCTCAAAAATGCCGAACTCTGGGAGAGAATTCGTCCCACCAAACGCCCACTAAGCACATTTTTTAAATCTGGTTTCTCAGCCTTTCAGGAAAGAAGAAGCAAAATCTTCTTGCCTGCTGGAACTGGGCCCCGTTTCATGAAATTAAATGGCTAAGGAGGGGGGAAAAAATATATCCAAGGCAAAGATGCTATTCTCAACAAAGGAAACAGTATATGCAACAGCTTCTGCAGCATTCCTGCAACATGATGTCTTTCCCTGCAGAGTCCCAGTCAGGAATTGATTGTCTAAGCAGAGAATCGCTCGATTCAGAAGGGCTTAAGGCACACTTCATGAACTGTTTGCTAAAAGGATGAATAGATGGGCATGTGTGTATATAAATGTATAAATCACGTCTTGTTCTGCCCCGAGGAGGACAGCTGAGGTTGGGCTCTTTGTCACTGGGTTTCGTTTCTCAGGGCTGGGGATAAAGGCAGCAGTGTCTCACACACGGGGTCAGGATTCGGTGGCGCAGCTCGGGAAGGATGAGCCGAGGAAAGGAGGAGGTGGAATGGATGTGAGAGCTGCAGCTCACCGAGGGGTGACAGCACTGCTGCTGCTCTGGCTCCTCACTTGAGGGAAGTCTGGTGAGTGCCTCTCATTTGGGTTCTCTCCTATCCCAATTTTTTTCCGAGCGGTGCGTGGGTTGAACTCTGGGTGTTTGGTGGCAGCGCTGTGGGCGTTGTCACTGTCCCACCATGCCCATTGCTCAGGGTTCTCTGCTGTTCGGGCTGCTTTGGCTGGAATTTGGGTGGATTTTGCTCCTCTGGGGGGTTCTGGAAGAGGGCTGGGAGCTGGCACCAAGCTCAGAGCTGAGAGAGGCCCTGCAGGGACCTGTGCTGGGACCTGGGGTCCTGTGGGAGCTGCTGAGCAGGGAGGGAAGGGCTCAGAGCCAGGTAGGTGACCTGGGGAGCTGCCACACGTGTCATACAATCCCAGAATGCCCAGCTTGGGAGAGACCTTCAAGATCATCAAATCCAAGCCGTGTCCAACTCCTCAACTCAACCCTGGCACCCAGTGCCACATCCAGGCTTTGTTAAACACATCCAGGGGTGTGTGACCAAGGGTCAGCTCCTTCTGGCTCCATTATGCATTAAAAGTTCAGGAAGGTCAGCAAGATGTGAAAGATTTTTTTTTCCTTTCCTTTTCCAGTAGCCCTGTGCCCTCTCTTAGTGCTTCGTTTCTAGAGGATAACTCCTAAGTAGAGATTTAAAAAGTTGGTCCCATTTTTAGAAGGTGTCAGAGGCAGTAAATGCAGGATTTGTCTTGTTTTGTTTTGGTTGGGTTTTCCCATGAGCTGCTAAAATGTAAAATATTATCAAGTGCTGCATTCAAAAGTGGCCTTTCAGTCACTGCCCTGCCTGGGGAAATCAGTAACAGGTGAAAGAGCTCCTGTGTTTGTGTTTCTCACTCGTCACCCAGAGAGCTCCCAGAGGTCAAACACTTCTGTCTGCTCTGTCTGCCACTGAGAGCTGTCCTGCTTTCCTGGGAAAAGCTGGGCTCCAGGCAGCCCCAGGAAAGGCTGATTTCCTCCCCCAGCTGCCTCCCAGTTCTGACAGATTCACCCTGGCTGCTTTTCACAGAGCTCAGGAGAAACCCTCCTGCCAGCAAATCTAGGGTGATTTTATTTATTTATTTATTTATTTATTTTCATTTCTTACACAGAATTTTCTTCTTCCTTTTCGGGGAGGATTTCTCGGTCTCCCGAAATTTGTCAGGTGGTGTTTGTGTCTCAGGAAATGCATCCTCCTGGCTTGTGGAAATGCTGCTCCCTGCTCAGCCCAGAGCAGGGGCTGGGAGTGGTGCAGAGAATTTGGGAATGGTGCAAAGGCAGGTGTCAGGAATTCAGGGATGGATTCAGGGATTCAGGGATAGATTTGGGAATGATGCAGAGGCAGGTGTCAGGAATTAAGGGATTCAGGGATGGATTTCAAAGGCACGTGTCAGGGATTCAGAGATGGATTTGGGAATGCTGCAAAGGCAGGTGTCAGGAATTCAGGGATGGATTCAGGGATTCAGGGATAGATTTGGGAATGATGCAAAGGCAGGTGTCAGGAATTAAGGGATTCAGGGATGGATTTGGGAATGGTGCAAAGGCAGATTTCAGGGATTCGGGGATGGATTCAAAGATGGATTTGGGAATGGTACAAAGGCAGGTGTCAGGGATTCAGGGATGGGATGGATTTCAAAGGCAGGTGTCAGGAATTCAGAGATTAATTTGGGAATGGTGCAGAGGCAGATTTCAGGGATTCAGGAATGGATTTGGGAATGGTGCAAAGGCAGATTTCAGGGATTCGGGGATGGATTCAAAGATGGATTTGGGAATGGTACAAAGGCAGGTGTCAGGGATTCAGGGATGGGATGGATTTCAAAGGCAGGTGTCAGGAATTCAGAGATTAATTTGGGAATGGTGCAGAGGCAGATTTCAGGGATTCAGGAATGGATTTGGGAATGGTGCAAAGGCAGGTGTCAGGGATTCAGGGATTCAGGGATGGATTTGGGAATGGTACAAAGGCAGATGTCAGGGATTCAGGGATGGGATGGATTTCAAAGGGAGATGTCAGGGATTCAGGGATGGATTTGGGATGGAAATGGGCACCAGCTCTCCTGCCTGCCCAGTGACCCTTGGCCAAATGTGGGTCAGTTTGTTTAGAAGCACAGGGAATGAAAAGCTTGGACAGGTCAGGGGTAGCCCTCACAGATGTTGCACTCTGGGTTTGTTTTTATCTCCAGAGCACGCTCTGATCCCAAACTTTTCCATTCTGGGCAAAGTGATTCTGGAATTTTAGTCCAGCCTGAAGTGGAGAAATGTCCCCAGCTCCTGATTCACAGGCACTTCCCCTTCCCTGTGGGGGCTGCTCATCACCACGTGGACTCTGGTGTTATCCCCAGGGAGAAGGGGAAGGGGACAGGAGTTTCCCCAAGGGTTTTATTTATTTATTTTATCAATACTTGTCAGAAATGACGCTCGTTTCCCAAAGAGTCCCAGTTTGCAAATCTCCAGGTTTCCTGTTAGGAATTCCTATTCACCATTTGAAAACCCTTATCCCCAGTTATCCTGGGATTGGTTTCCAGCACCCGGAGATTGGATCCAGTCCTTCCCTAGATCAGCACTGGAAACTCCTTCTTCTTTCCTTCCCTTACTGAAATTATAATTTGCTTTTACATCATGTTCTTAAAACCTCCTGGGTAAGCATTAGCTGACCCTGCTGCAGACACAGGCGCGCTCCTGACCTGCAGATGGAGGGAGGAGGGTTCCAAATTTGTGAAGGTCACCCAGCAAAGTGGTCACACAGAGCTCAGACTGCAATTCCCTCCTGCTCCTTCCCTCCCTCTCCAGGCGCTGGCACGCAGCACCACCAGTCCAAATGAAGAGATTATAATGCATAATCCACGCCGGTGTGCCAAGAATGCTCTAAATCACATTACACCGTCACATAAAATGATGACTCATTGGGTAACACAGCCCACAACCAGTTCCTTTCTGTTCAAATTACGTGGACAAGACTGGATTTAAAAAGAGAAAGGAGAGCTTGTTGTGTGTGTGTAGTGAATGCCGAGTTACAGACTCTTTCATGGATGTTATTTTGGCTGATGCTGAAGGAGCATTTGTGAGCCTGTTTGTTGGCAGTGGTGCTGGGGAGCAGAGATGCTGACATTCCACTGACAATAATGGGAACTGCCTCTGTTTGTTTCGAAATGGGAAATTCCTCCTTCCGTGGGCCCAGCCCACGGGAGGAAAGGGCGCTCATCTGGGATGCCAGGGAGCATCTCCCAGCAGGGCTGCAGCTTCTGGGCTGCCCTTGGTCCCTCGGGGCCAGGAGCCCCTCTCCTCCCCACGCCCACGGGAAGGTGAGAGTGTTGCTCCCACATTCCAAGTGGCACAATTAAGACTCCAATAATTCAGCCTTGTGCATCAAGGAAGAGTTTATGACACTGTATCATCTACTACTACTTCTTCAGAATAAAAAGAGCTGTGCTCTTTTTATAGGACACATCTTTAGGTACAATTGTATTGGTCAGTTAAAGGCAAACAAGGGACTGATTACAGAAAGGAACCGATTCTCTGAAAGTGAAACATCAGGTGCATATCTTTGTTTTTTCATTCCTGACATTCTGCTCTCCCAGAAAAGCATGAGAGCTGATTTCTTCTCCTGAGCCCTGTGCAACTTCCCAGGCTGGGCCCGGGTAGAGCTGCAGGTTTCTCAGGCTGCGTGCAACCACAAGAGAGAAAGCACTTTTGTTTATTTAAAGCATGAACAGCGTGGAATTGGCCCAGTGACACTTTGCCCAGGAAAAGATGCTGTCACCAAGTCTCCCCCCGCTCTCCTTGCTCCTTCATCATCCTCAGTGCCCCCCAGCTCCTGCCCTTCCTGTTTGGGGACTGTCATTATCCTTCCCAAAGCCACTTGGGACGTGGCAGCTGCGAGTGGCACTGAGCTGGGTTTTGCTGTGCTGTGGTTTCACCATTTCCTTTTCCTCTCCCTGCCTGGGCTCTCATTCCTGCAGCTGAGGAATCCGTGGCAAAATCCCTTCCTGCCAGGAATGCCCACATGTTCCTCAGCTCAGAGCTGCTCTGGCGTCTGTCAGAGCTGGTTTCTCTGTGCCCTGCGTGGCTGGCACACGTCACAGCTCTCACTGCACCCCGAACAGAGAGCTCTGTCAGGGCAGGTGCTCGCTGCTCCTTTGGAAGTTTGACCACAAAACCCATCCATCCCCGCAGGCTCCCCTTCCCTGTCTGCACCACATCCTGTGGGTCAGCTCTGGCCCAGCAACACTCTGCCCTCTGTTCCAGAAAGCGTGGTTCAGTGTCCCAGTTTTGGGTAAAGAAGCCAAATCTCCAGCAGGCTCTGAGGGCAAGGATCAGGAAACAGCTTCAGGCGCTGCGTAGTCAAGGCCAGTTCAAGAAGCTCTTTGCAAGATTTTCCTACTGCTGTGCTGGAAGCTCCTGCTTCCCTTCATTTCTTAGAGGGAAAAAAAAAAAAAAAAAAGTCAGAACCAGTTTGTGAGTGTGACCTGTGGAGACCCCGAGCATCCTGTGCTGGTGCTGGGAGCAGGGGAGGGAAGGAATTGCTTTCAGCAGTCGGGAGGCGTGGGTGGCAGGAGGGCTCTGTACATGCATCCCTCCTAAACAAATACCTCTTTAAATGTGTGTGATGGGAATCCAGGGAACAGCTTTTTTTTTTTTTTTCCTTTTTTTTCCCTTTTTCTTTTTCCACTCATCTCCAAGTAGGAGAGAGGCTTATTAGTACCCTCCTTCCATAGGCAAGATGCGGAGGCTGGGAAGTTGTGAGACGAGTTACATTTGCTTTTATCAGGCAAATCTGCTCTCTCCTGGACAGTCCCCTCAGCCAGAAGGAGGAGGAAAGAAAGCACAAGGTGCTGGCAGAGCTCTAGGGAGAAGCTCCTAAAACCACCCAGAACAGGCACGGAAATGAACTGGTGTCAGGAGGAAGGAATTATTTTTTGTGCTGGATAAGCACCTGTTGAAGAAAATGTGTTGAATGTCACTGATGTGCATTGAGAGGAACTGCACTCTCTCAGACGAGGTGGTGTTTGTTGGAAGGGCATTTTAGGCCGGGACAGTCACCTCACGCCTTTTTCCAGGGCATTTTCCATCTGCAGCTTCGGAGAATTCCCAGGGAGCTCCTGCTAAGCAGGAGAGGGAAAGGGAGGTTTCAAGGTGAGCTGTGACGGAAGGGGAGGAGGTTTGGGCAGCCTCAGAGCTCCAGCCAGATGGAGCTGGAAGAGAAATGGATGCTCCGAGCATCTCCTCGGATTCAGTCACAGGGAAAGGGAAAGAAGCAGAGCTGAGGGTGGAGGGTGTGAGGTGGGAGCGAGAGCTGGCAGCGCCCCGGCTGAGGAGCAGGGCTGGGCAGCGATCTGCTCTCGGGGACAGGCACAAAACTCCGGGAGATCCACGGGATTTCCGTGGAGCTGTGAACGAGACCGAGCTGGGGATTTGGGAGCGGAGGAGCGCAGCTAACTGGTGTTTGCTGGGAGACAGGAGGGAGCCGGGGCTCTGGCCACCAGGGAAGGTGATCCCAGCCTGGACCGAGATCTGGGATGGGAGGAGACTCCCCCCGAGGGCAGGAGGGCTCCCTGCCCCGAACACAGACGGATTTCTCAGGGTTTCATCTCGCTGGTGCTGGAGGAGCCGAGGCTGTCATTATTTACTGCCATCTGTCAGAGACACGAATGGCAGCTGCTCCCAGTGATACCTTACAGCTCTCAGCAGCTCTCAGCCCTCAGAACTCGAGCCCCCGGGGGATTTACAAACACAATGATGCCCTAAGAAGAGTTACTCCTCGGGCTGGTAACAAGCAGTGGAAATTTAGCTGTGCCTTGTAAGCTGTTTGCATCTCTGGGAATGTTACATTTATACAAATGTGTTTACATCACTGCTAATATTTCCCTCTAGTGAGGGGCCTGGCCTGTGTGGGTGCTTATAGGAGGGTTTCTGTCAGATCCCTGTCTGTGCCAAACCTCAAGTGGAATTCATCACATTTTTGATTCAGAAAGAAATTTTTCTCTTTTCCTTTTTTTTTTTTTTGTCCATATTTGAAAGGCCTGGGTACACACCCCTGCACAGTGAGATTTAGGAGTGATTACAGTGAGCTGGGAAGCAGCTGTCTGACATCAGTGGGATGCAGAAAGCTTCCCAAAGACTTTTTCCTTTGCATAACATTATCCTGATCATACTCCACTGATCCCACCGAGATGAATTTGTTATGGAGAGCAACAGAAAATGCAGAGGGAGGAGCAACTAAAATGTGTGCAGCTAAAAGTGTCCAGTCCTGAAAGCTGGATCCAACTCAGTTTTGTGGCTGCTCCAGAACTCTGCTCCCGAGTTTGCCAAAAGCCAACCTGTGACCTGGTACAAATCTCCTGTACAAATCTCTTGGGTTCTCTGTGGCTTGGTTTCATCCCCTATAAATAAAAATAATGTCACTCACCTTGTCTGCAGAACAGTTTGAGGTCTAATGGTAAAAATTGCTAGGAAGGAGCTTAGGTGAGATAAAATTTATATTTATTGGAGACAGATAGCAAAGCAAATGACAGTCAGGTGTCAGGTCAGGCTGTTGTCCCTTGGTCAGAGGGAGAGAGGGAAGGGGATTTCTCCAAAGGAGCAGCCGTGTGCCAGGAAAATAGAAGAAATTGCTGAAGTGAGTTATCAAGAGTTATCAAAACTTGCTGGAGCAGAAAGAATTTGAAAATGCTAATGAGCTTTAATCTGTGCAGCCTTGCTTGGGCCAGTTTCCGCTTTTCTCCAGGCTGACTTTGCAGTGCCACTCCTGCTCAGTCCCCGCTCCGTGTCTTGCCCTGCCTCTCTTTCACTCTCTCTTTCTGGGGAGGGTGAAAATCCTCCTCGCTGAACCATTTCCCAGGAGCGTTGTTTTGCATTGTGACCAGAAGGTTATTTTAACAAACTCTCCGTTTTTCCAACGCCAGGAGCCGGGAGCGCTGATTGCGTCCCGAGGAGGCGCATTTCCATCTCATTGTCTTCTATTTTTACCTCGTTTTGGGCAGGAGGAAGGGCTGGGACACCCTCGGGACAGGCGGAGTGTGGGCCGGTGTGGCAGGAGGGACAGGGACAGGCCCGGGAGGTGGCACCCGGCCCGCACATGTCACACACATCAGCAGCCCCCGGCTGCTGCTGCCGCCGCCGTCTTTTGAAGGCGAATTTGAAGCCCTAAAATAACAAGTGCCACTCCCTGCTGAGGGAAAGCAGCCGCGATTAGCGAAGGCTCGCGTTCCCCGCGCTGTCTGGTGACACGAGGACTTTCCCCTCCGTGTCAGCAGGGTGACATCGCTGCCCTTCCCTTGTCCCCGCACAGGAGCACGGGGATCCTGCTGCCCCCTGACAGCTCCTGCCCCAAAGGCAGTGGGAGACGTGTGCTAACCCGAGGAGACAGCAGATGGGTGCCGGCGCTTTTAAGAGCAGCTGCTGGTGTCTCATTCAATAATCCCATTTTTAACAAATCTGTGTGATAGCGAGAAAATGCTGGAAATGAGGTTTTTCTGTCCTCTCTCATCTCCCGAGCCACACTTGACCTGTTCAACATGATCTAGGGATTAAAGGCTTGTTATTTTAGCTTCTCTAAGAGATCAGAGGCTGATCTCTGTCAGGCTATCGCGCCACTGTTCCTCGGCTCTCCCCCTCTCCCCATTTTTTCTGTTGTGTCCCAGGACATGTGACAGTCCAGAGATGTGAGTCCTTGCTAAGGGACACCGTGGCTTTTCCCCAACACCCTGCACCGTGCCGTGAGCCCAAGCTGTTGGTTGCAGAACATTTTGTAGCTCTGAGGCTCCCAATTCTAAAGTCTTAAAACTCTGGGAGCTTTCTCAGGGGAGGAAGGCTCAGCACCCTCACTCATCGTCACCCCTGGGGCAGCGGGAAGTGTGACCAGGAGGAGAGGGAGGGAGGGAGGGAGGGAGGGAGCTTCGCCCATCTCCAGTGGGGTTCTAAACGTGATTTTGTGTCTGAGATGCGAAGGAGGGGAGTTGTGGAGCCGATGTTGTCAGTGCTGAGCCGTGGGCTGAGGGCTGAGGTGTCCTTGGTCACCGTGGCACCGCCGTGCTTCAAACTAATGATGCCTTTGCCGACACAACACTCCTGCTCATTCCCTCCGTCCCCGGGTGGGCAAACCGTGTCACAGAGATGCACAGTGCCTTATCCAAGGTCACCCGCGAGGAAATGGCACGCAGAGGGGAAAAAACTCAGGTTGTTATCGGCTCCCAGAGCTCCCCAGTGCAGCTGGTGCCCCTCGGGAAGGGATTGCTGATGGACAGGTGTGGTTGTGCTGCGGGAGAAAGCGGATGTTGGTTGTTTTTTTTTTAACCTAGAGGCAAAAGCTCTGTCGGGGGTTTCTGGGGGCGAGCTCGGGCCGTGTTTGCCCAAAGCCTCGGCTGGCAGCTCCTCCGGCAGGTGCCAGTGGGTGCTCCCGGAGCTCCACAGCCGCGGAGAGACACCGGGACCGGGACAGGGACAGGGAGCAGAGCGGCTCATCCCGGAGAGGGAGAGGGGCAGAGCGGCACATCCAGAGAGGCACGGGGCAGGGTTAGGGGCACAGCGGCTCATCCAGAGAGGCACGGGGCAGGGTTAGGGGCACAGCGGCTCATCCAGAGAGGCACGGGGCAGGGTTAGGGGCACAGCGGCTCATCCAGAGAGGCACGGGGCAGGGTTAGGGGCACAGCGGCTCATCCAGAGAGGCTCGGGCAGGGCTGGGGGCAGAGCGGCTCATCCCGGAGAGGCAAAGGGCAGGGCTGGGGCAGAGCAGCTCATCCCGGGGAGGCACGGGGCAGGGTTGGGGACACAGCGGCTCATCCAGAGAGGCTCGGGCAGGGCTGGGGGCAGAGCGGCTCATCCCGGAGAGGGAGAGGGGCACAGCGGCACATCCCGGGGAGGCACCGGGGCAGGGCTGGGGGCAGAGCGGCTCATTCAGAGAGGCACGGGGGCAGGGTT
>VXBU01015864.1:35782-49545 GCA_013400315.1 Bombycilla garrulus | reverse complement strand
GGCGGGGGGCGCGTCCTGCCCCTGGGATGCTGCGGGCGAGCGGCGGCGGCTCTGCCGCTCTCCCCCTCCGGTCCGAGGCTCCCCGGGAGAAGCCGAGCGTGTCAGGAATCCCCGGGTTTCGGGAATCGTTTCGGTCTGCTGGCTGTCGGGCGGGGATGCTGAGCGCGGGGCACGAGGGTGAAGCGGGGCTGATCCCGCGGCTGGAGCGGCGCTTCCCAGCCCTCGCACCGAGTCCTCCTCGGGGCTTTCTGCTTCGTTCCCCCTTCTCGTTATATTTTTTTAATACAACTTTTTAACGGGGAGAGACCCTTAGTTGCTCGGAGTCGCCGGAAGGAAACTGCGGCGAGGTCTGAAATGTTCGGTGGGCTGCCCTGGCTTTAGAAATGCATTTTTAGCCAGTCCTGCACTTACACAAGAGATGTACGGGTTCTTTTCCTTTCCAAGTTCGTAGCTGTGGGGTTTCCTTCCCCCCTCGGAGAATCTGTGCATAATAAAGGCGGTTGGTCGCTATAGATTCAACAGTGTTGAATTACCGAGCTCTTGCCAGGCTCTATCTTCAGCCACTTTGCTTTTCTTCTCTTTTCTGCTCTCGCAGGGCTCCTGCATTGCATCCTTTGTACTTCAGGCTCCCATAAATAAAAAGGGTATTATTAAACTTATTTAAAGAAGCAGGAGGACCTATTGAACACATACACGGCTGCCTGTAATCAGCCGGGGAGCTGAATATAGAAATAAAGAGAGGAATAGATTTGCATTTGGATGTGCCATATATTGTCTTTGCAAAGAGAGGGTGCCTGGGACCTTCAGGGCACAAAAGAAAGCTGCTAAGCTTGTGGTTTAGCTATGAAGCGGTGATTAGATTTCTAGTTGCATCTCCTCCCGTTCTCTATTGCGTTTAAATGGGACTTTAGCTCCTCTCACAATAAGGAAGTTTTCATTTTTTTCAGTACTTCACCAACGGGCAAATAAAGGCATGGTGAGGAGCGCATGACCTTGGAGAAAATTTGTTTTGCGAGTTGGCTTTTCAGCTGAGGGCACATGCAAAAAAAAAAAAAAAAACAACAAAACCCTGGGGGGAAAAAAAAACAAACAAGGAAACATGTTTGGGTCAGCAGAGGTTACCTCGGGCAGGCTGGAACTTCCCGAAGGAAAAACCTCTGTACCTGCTGGGCCGTGGGGTCTTGCTGAGAGCTCTGTTCCAGAAGGCTGCGAGTTGTACCAGCCCTGCTGCTAGAACAGTCTCTCCTGAGCAGCCTCCACATGCTCAGCCTTCCACACGTGAATTTAAAAAAAGGGATGACATCAGCTGCACCGCAGCTCCGTGATTCAGGACTTCCTCGCGGTGCTTTCAAAAGGAGTTGTTAAAGAGGGAAAAGTTTGGTTGGTGGGAGGGGGGGGTGGTGAAAAATGAAGGTTTGATTTGTGGAGACCTCCCAGCTCCAGCGGTTGTTCTGGTGGCCTAGAAAATCTCGGCGGTGTCCCTCCAGGTGGAGGCTGTCGGGGAGGATTGCACCGCTGGGGATGGTCCATGTGCAAACATTTGTCACATTGCGCAAGGCGCAGCTATGCAGGACACTCGGATGCCTTTGCCGAGGGCTGGGTGATGCTGGAAATGCGTCTTTCCCCCAAATTCATTTCGCTTTTTGCAAGAGTAATGACAGTCCAAAGGAGCTGTTAACCTGTGGCTGCGGAGGAGCTTTTGGATGTTTGCAGTTTGGGAGTTTATAAATGTCTTTTGGCGGGTTGGACCCCGTTCAGCAATTTTTCATATGAAATTGAATTTCGGATGGATTGTTTGTCTTTCATTATCCAAATGGCATTGCGGAGGGAAGCAGGTTTAGAGCTGTTCTTGGAACAGTCCTTTTGCAAATTAGAAAGTTTTTCCGGAAGACTGAATGGTTGGATGAAATTCTATTTATAAATGCGAGGGCTGTTTAGAATTACTCTCAGATAATCAGTCAGAATTAAGTCTTTCCTTTTCTTGGTCCAAAATGCACCTCTGTCTTCACCCTGCAGACTGAGCAAGGCACTTTCACTCTCATTTTGACAAATTGCTCTCTGAGGAATTGCTCTCTGTCCCACGGGCTGAAGAAACTTCTTAATGAAACCCAAACCACCCGACAGAACATCTTCAAACTGAAATTTGTTTATTGTGTTAGATTGATTCACTGCAGAATCACTCTGGTCGTTTTGTTCACCAAAAATAGCTTAAGGTAGAAAAAGCCTTTTCAATGAAATCAAATGTAGAGGGAATGTGGAAGGACCTGGCTCCTGGAAAAGCCAAACAAGCAACAATTCAGGTTTTTTATAGAAATGGCAATGCTTTTCTCAAACAGCAGAATTCAATTTCCAATCCTATCGAAGACAACTCATTTTTATACCTGACTTAGCCCGAATGTGCTTGAACAAACCGTTCCTGTTGCATCTTTAAATCCTTGCCCGGCCTCATCCGCTTCTCTCCACATTTCCGTGGGATGATACAAGAGCACACGCTATCGGTGCCGGAGGAATTTGTGCCGGGAGCTTGGGAAACTCGTGTTTGCCGAGTGCCCTTCGGTTAGCGCACAATGGGCCGCGGCTCGGTCACATCATCAGCGAGGAGCGGCACCGAAATGAGTAATGAGTCTGCGGCTAATGAGAGGAGCTTCTGAGGAGGCGCCGGGAGGGAAGAGAGCCGGGATGTGTCACATTCGCTTAACAGCAGGCCTGAGGTGCTGCTGGAAGTCGCTCTTATCTGGGTGACAGCTCCGTGACACACGACACACGCGGGTGCTGCCTCCAGGCTGCCCCGGAGCCCTCGGGATGCGCCGGGAGCGGGGCTGACCCTCCCGAATCCCCCGGAGGAGCATTCCCTGGAGGAGCATCCCCCTGAGGAGCATTTCCCACTGCATCCATCCCCCAGGAGCATTTCCCACTGCATCCATCCCCTCAGGAGCATTTCCCACTGAATCCCCTGAGGAGCATTTCCCACTGAATCCCTCAGGAGCATTTCCCGCTGCATCCATCCCCCAGGAGCATTTCCCACTGAATCCCTTCGGGAGCATTTCCCACTGCATCCATCCCCTGAGGAGCATTTCCCACTGCATCTTTCCCACTGTATCCCTCAGGAGCATTTCTCACTCCATCCTTTATCCATCCATCCAATCCATCCATCCATCATCCATCCATCATCCATCCATCATCCATTCATCCATCCATCCATCCATTCATCCATCCATCNAGGAGCATTTCCCACTGCATCTTTCCCACTGTATCCCTCAGGAGCATTTCTCACTCCATCCATCCATCCATCCATCCATCCATCCATCCATCCATCCATCCATCCATCCATCCATCATCCATCCATCCATCCATCATCCATCATCCATCCATCCCCTCAGGAGCATTTCCCGCCGCACCTCCAGCCCAGGCTGGGAATTCCCGCTGGGATGTTGCTGTTCCCCCGCTCCCCTCCTCTCCCCGCTCTCTTCCCACGGTCTGAGGTGATTTGCAGGCAGGTGGGTGAGGTCAGAGGGAATTTTTGGTGTTTTCCCAGCTCCTGGGTGAAGGGCAGCACGTGGCCTGCACGGTGCCCTGGGAGGCTGAGCGCTGCTGGCTCCGTGGGATTTGTGGCTCTGGATTTGCTTTCCTGGCTCCTTCCTCCAGGCTGATGGCACACACAGGCTCAGGAAATTGTTTTAATAACCAGTGGGAGCACGAAGATGCTGGAACCTCAGCAGGACAGGTTTGGGAGAGCGGGAAATTCCTGTGATGCAGGGAAACCCTTCTGAGGAGCAGTGTCTGGGGGGCTGGGACAGCAGCGGTGTCCCCGTGGTGACAGGGTGAAGGGGGACAGCTGCTGGGACACAAGTGGAGGACTTTCCAGTTGGGATCCAGTTGTTGGTCCTGACCCAAATAGGGGCATTGGTATTTTAGCCAAATTCCCTTTTTAGAATCTGGCTGGGATCTGATTGCTGTGCTTCTCCCACAGCCTTCCTCACAACTGCGAGGAATACCAAGTATGAGTGGCATTTGTGTCTGGTAAACACGAGGGAGAATGGGGCTTGTTCTGGCAGAAGTGACTTCGTTGCAAGAAATTATTTTGTATTCTTAAGGAAAAGGCTTCTAATCATCAGAATTCTGCTCTCGACAAGGCAGAAATCCTAATTTTAGACCTTCACCAGGCTGGTGCTCCCATCTGCCAGGCAAAACAGGGATGGTTGGAGGGTCCTGGTTACGGCAGAGCTGCAGGAATTTACAGCTTGTGGGTAAAAAAAAATAGATATTTCAGTGTCTTCCTTTTCAAAATACTGATTCAGTTCTTCTCTAAGAAATAAGGAGCAAAGTCCATGTGGGAAAAGATCTCTCTGCCTTTTCCAGGGGCTAAAATCTCGCTTCAAGGAGCACTTTTGTTTAGATTTGTTTTCTGGTCCCTCCTCCTTCAGCTGCTAGCGATGCACTGTGGGAGGAGTTCTTGTTATTGTCAGGAGTTCAGTAAATTGTTTGATTTGGCTCCAGTCTGACTTCAAGAAAACTACAAAATACCACTTCAGGTTGTTCTGGTTTGAGAGAAAAAGATACCTGTTCAGACCAGTTTTTGGTTTGGGTTTGGCTCAACGCTGATCAGCACGGACTGCAGGTGTTAATCCAGCCCTCTTTTGCCTGTTTTTCTGCATCTTTTAGGCTGGGAGTTGAGGTTCTGAGAGGTTTTGATGACTCCCTGTGTGACCTTTGAGCAAGTGGGTTTATCACAGGATTGCTCTGAATGTAAGGAAGGAAACCCTGGCTCACATGGGGGTACGAGAGTTAATTAATTATGAAGCATCTCCTGGAAGAAGGTCATAGAAGTGGAAAAAAAAAAAAAAAGAAAAAAGATTAATTCACTGCTTTCTTAGCAGCCTTCTGCTTTTCCACTCTTCAAAAGGAAACCTGTGAAGCTGCTCAGCCTTCTCTGGGATTTAGAGCTGGAACGGGTTGATTGCGTACCAAGGATTCTCTTTAACATGCCCCAAACTGTGCTGCGGCCAACTGGCACGATTAATTCAGCCTTTGGCACCTCGGCTCTGGAGGAACAATCCAGGCAGGCATCGCCTCCCGGGCCGCTGTTAAATGGAGCTGTGTCATGCCCCGCGCCCGGGGGCTGTCACACACACTCACACAGTGCCAAGTGTGTCATTAAAGCCAGAGCTTCCCCTCGCTCTCGCTGGGCAGGTGCCCTCTCTTGATTATTTTTTTTATTGTTTATGCTCCAGAGGGGAATTGCTTTGCTCGGAGGTCTGGCAAACAGCGCTCTCCCCACTTTTAATTCTTTATTTCTTCGGATAATTGCTGCAGGCCAGGAGGAGCTGCGTGTCACCCTCCTGCAGAGGGTGAAAATCCCGCCCCAGAGCTTGTCTGGGGAGGCAAAACCCTCGGAGAGCCCTCCCCGCAGGCAGAGGAAATCGCTGCTTCCCAGCACGTTATCATCTGACAGCCCATGGAAGTGCTCAAGGATGTTGAAGGCGTTTTTAACTCGAGGCAGTCAGGTTTGAATGTGCGAGCATCAGTGTTTATTTGACAGGAGAAGGATGAGTCACTGCCAGGCTTGTGCCGGCTTTCTCTGCCCGTCCTAGTGAGGATCCTCCTCGCAGGTCGCATCCCCCTAATTTTCAGTTAGGAATGCAAATCGGCACCTGTGTCCTCCCGAGCTCTCCAGCGGGTTTCACCTCCGCGCTGCCGGGGCCGCACTTTGGGGCAGCCGCTGTCCTGCCGCACGGTTTGCCTTGAAAGGAAACATTTTCCTTCTCCTCAGCATCCCACTGTTTACAGAGCCTATCTGCGCGCCTCGGCGGCTAAATTAAGAGCAGGCTTTCCTGAGGTGGAGCGTGCACGTCACCGTGATGGATGCGGTGGGCTCAGGAGACAAAATGGCACAAGCAGGCAGGGGCAGAGCGCAGGGGCTGCTGCCCGCTCGGCGCGGCTTCGTGCGGCCCGAGCTGGATGAGAATCCCTGCAACACGTGTCACATCCCACCTGGATTTCCCTGCGGGGAAGGTGTGTGCGATCTCCTACGTTCTCTTTGTATTTCCACGTGTCTTATCTGCCGTGCTCGTCTCCCCTTCCCCTGCCCGCGGCGGTTTTTGGGAGCAGTTTGTGGAGTCCTGGGCGCGCACAGCAGCCAAAGCGCGGGGCTGACTCACGACCTGCACCTTCCCCGCTCCTCAGCAGCTCCCGATCCACATCTGGGCTCCCTGGCACCCAAATTCTGCAGATTTACCCAGAGGGGTGCTCAGAGTGAGGGAGGAGGCGGGAGCCTGAAGGGCTGTGGGGAAAGGGCTGCCTCCGAGTCTCATCTTGGGGAAGTTTCTCTGGAGGAAGTTTTGCTGGAGGAGGATTTCCATATTTTGTTCTGTCCTCTCATTCAGGCAGCTTCTCCACCCTTGCCCTGGTGTCGCTGATTTGCTGTGTCCTGCAGGGGACAGATCTTGGGCCAGTGGTTTCTGGTTCCTTTAGTGAGGTTGTGCCCCTTCTGGGCCAATGGTTTTTGGTGCCCTTAGTGAGGTTCTATCCCTTTTGGGTCAGTGTTTTTTGGAGCTCTTAGTGAGGTTCTACCCCTTCTGGGCCACTGGTTTTTTTTGGTGCTGTTAGTGAGGTTCTATCTCTTCTAGGCCAGTGTTTTTTTCATGCCTTTAGTGAAGTTCTGTCCCTTCTGGGTCAGTGTTTTTTTGGTGCTCTTAGTGAGGTTCTATCTATTCTAGACCAGTGGTTTTTTCATGTCTTTAGTGAAGTTCTGTCCCTTCTGGGCCAGTGTTTTTGGTGCCCTTAGAGAGGTTCTCCCCCTTCTCCCCATCCCACCTCTCTTCCCCAGAGGCATCAGCAGGGCCCTGCCCTTCCCCAGGCTCCCTCAGTAAGATCTGTGCCTATGGGAGGACTTTTTTTGGTGGGAAGGAGATGCTGTTTACTCCACCTTGTTCCCTATCTTGATGATGGCTGTGTTTGTTTTTCCCCGTGTATGATAAAAAGAATGAATCACTGGCACCGGGAAAGCTTTATTTCAGCTCACCTGTGCCAGCTTTTCCCTTCAGGCCTGGATGCCCTGGTGTCTCAATTACTGAGAGCTGGAACATGAATTCCTGGTGTCTGAGCAGTCCAAGTGGGGCTTTGGGGAGGAGGGAGGGAGGAGAAAGTGATTTCTTGCTTGTTAATTTGTTTTCCCCTCTGTGTCCAGGGAGATCTCCTCCTCTGCTTTGTGTAAGCAGGGTTTGCTTTCCACCCTGGAGTTTTGTTTTTTTTTTTTTCCCTGGATTCTTTCAGACCTCTGGCAATGGAGCAGCTCAGAAATCTCCTGCTGAGAGGATCTCACCTCAATCCTTCCCTTCTTCCAGCAAAAAACATATCTCTTTTTTTTCCTTTTTTTTTTTTCCTGCACCCTTCTGCTGTAAAGAAACAAATCAGAAGATTAAAAATGATTTCTTGCTTCAATTGCACAGGAAGATTCCTTAAAGACAAAACCATCCAACTGCACTTCAAAGCTTTCCCAGTGCAGCTGGGAAGTCACATTTAGGATTTTTTTAACAGCTGCTGATGCTTTGAGGGGAGAAAGATGCATGGAGTTGTGTTTGTAGGGTTGTTGGCTGGATAGTTGCATTTAACAGGTTTAGTTTTTAAAATTTGCTGGGTTTCCTGTGGTTTTTTACAGAATAATGATAATTCTGTGCTTTAGGAATTCTCTTGTTTTAACCATTTTCCTGTGATTGCACTCCTGATAGGATAATGTCTAATGTTATGTGGGAGAAACAAATAGACATAAAAGTAAAGCTCTGATTTCTGTTGTCCGTGTGGAAAACAATCAGTCAAGAAAGAATTTCCCTGAGCAAAACTTTCCCATCAGCTTTCCAAATGCCAGGGAATAAAGATTTTTGATTTTTGCCCTTCTCCATAACTCAAACACCAAATCCTCCAGGCCCTGCCTGGAGAAGGCAAAGATAAGAGATAGAATTTCCCATTTGGCAGCGCAAATGAAATAATTTCATTCAGGTTTATCTTGCTCTGCTCACAGATAACTGGCCCTGTGGCAGCAGCTTTCCTGAGCCCGTTATCTCCCGTGCTCTCATCGGGACACCGGCTGCTCAGCTTGATGTCTTCTGGAATTTATGGAGTGCAGTTCAAAAGTTATCTCCTCAGCTTGAAAGCATAATTCCTAATGAGGGAAAATTGCTGTTTCTTGGGGTCTTAAACTCGACACGGTTGGATGGAGCTTTTTTTTTTCCTTCTGGGAACACAAAATCTGCTTTGTGTAGTGTCCTGGGGGTGGCTAAAATTCTGTTAAGAGGAGCAGTGAACTTTTGGGGGAGAAGACAGGACTGGGAATTCTGAGTGTGTGCTCTCCAGAATGCAGCCAGGCAGGTTAACAGCGATGCAAAGCCTTGGTGGAATACAATAAATAAGATTATTTCTATCACTGTGCACCTTAAAGAACAAGTTCTTTTCATTTGTTACTCATCAGCCAGGAATGAAATGAGAACTGGACTAAAGGTGGGTTTGATAATCCCTGCAGGCAAAATCTCTGTCCCCTGGTGACATTTTCAGGCGCTGTTCTGTGTTGGTCCTTCCCTCAGGACCAGCAGCAAAAACTCTGGAGTATTTTATCCTGCTAACTCCAGAATGAAAACAGGAATCATTTTCTAAGTGGCTGCTGCTTGTAGAGATAAAAAAAGCACCTTTCCCCTCGCAGGTATTTCAGAATTCCTGGCATTTCGGTCTCTCTCTCCTGGAAGGGAGGTGTCCTCTGCAGGGTGCACGGCAGATCTGCACCCTGGCAGCAGATTTGTGAGGATTGAGCAGCAATTCCCGGGTGATTTGGCAGCAGCAGAGCAGCTTCACAAGGCTCAATTTCAAGGAAATCCGTCTGGGGTGAAGTTTATACGAAGTGATCTCAGCCCTTGTGGCGTGGCTTTAAATACCCCAGCCTGGAGCAGCCGTTTGTGCCCGGGGATCGGCGTTATCCGGGGATTTTGGGAGGTTATCTGGGTTATTGTGGGAGGTTCTTGGTGTTATCCAGGGATTTTGGGAGGTTATCCAGGTTATTTTGGGAGGTTCTTGGTGTTATCCAGGGATTTTGGGAGGTTATCCAGGTTATTTTGGGAGGTTCTTGGTGTTGTCCAGGGATTTTGGGAGGTTATTGGTGTTATCCAGGTTATTTTGGGAGGTTCTTGGTGTTGTCCAGGGATTTTGGGAGGTTATCCAGGTTATTTTGGGAGGTTCTTGATGTTATCCAGGTTATTTTGGGAGGTTCTTGGTGTTGTCCAGGGATTTTGGGAGGTTATCCAGGTTATTTTGGGAGGTTATTGGTGTTATCCAGGTTATTTTGGGAGGTTATTGGTGTTATCCAGGTTATTTTGGGAGGTTCTTGGTGTTATCCAGGGGTTTTGGAAGTTTATTGGCGCTATCCAGGGATTGTGAGAGGTTCTTGGTGTTGTTATCCACGAGTTTTGGATGGTTCTTGGTGTTATCCAGGTAATTTGAAAGGTTCTTGGTGTTATCCAGGTAATTTGGAAGGTTATTTGTGTTATCCAGGGATTGTGGGAGGTTATCCAGGTTATTTTGGGAGGTTCTTGGTGTTGTCCAGGGATTTTGGGAAGTTATCCAGGTTATTGTGGGAGGTTCTTGGTGTTATCCAGGGATTTTGGGAGGTTATTGGTGTTATCCAGGTTATTTTGAGAGGTTCTTGGTGTTATCCCAGGATTTTGGGAGGGTTTTGTGTTATCCAGGGATTGTGGGAGGGTATTGGTATTATCCAGGAATTTTGGAAGGTTATCCAGGTTATTTCGGAAGGTTATTGGTGTTATCCCAGGATTTGGGAAGGGTTCTTGGTGTTATCCAGGGATTGTGGGAGGTCATCCACGTTATTCTGGGAGGTTCTTGGTGTTATCCAGGGATGTTGGAAGGTTCTTGGTGTTATCCAGGTTATTCTGGGAGGTTATTGGCGTTATCCAGGTAATTTTGGAATGTTCTTGGTGTTATCCAGGTTATTTTGGGAGGTTATTGGTGTTATGCATGGATTGTGAAAGGTTATTTGTGTTATCCAGATTATTTTGGAAGGTTATTGGTATTATCCAGGGATTGTGGGAGGTCATCCAGATTATTCTGGGAGGTGCTTGGTGTTATCCAGGGATGTTGGAAGGTTCTTGGTGTTATCCAGGTTATTCTGGGAGGTTCTTGGTGTTATCCAGGTAATTTTGGAATGTTCTTGGTGTTACCCAGGCATTGTGGAAGGTTGGAATTGCCACACACAGCACCGTGCACACCCCAGCCAAACCCAAACGCTCTTCAGTGACCAAAATCAACCTCCTGAGTCCGAGTGCTGCTTCAGGGAGTGTCACAGTGGCTCGGGGCACGTTCTGTCATTTCCAATCAAAACAATTCTGGAATTCTTTGCTGGTTTTGCTGACTGTTCAGATCTGGCATTTCAGACCGCTCCGTGCCCGATGGATTTGGGAGCAGGGAAATCCCTGGTGTGGCTGTTTTGGGAACTTCAGGCTTCCTGTACATTTGGAATCCCTTTTCCTTTTTCCAAATGGATTCTGATTCCAGGGTGCTTTGCCCATGCTGGGAGCCTCAGATGGATGCAGGAAAACTTCTCTGCCTTCATCAGAGCTTGGGCTCAAAAATCTTAAGAGATCTTCTCCAGCCTCAGCTCTGCCTCGTACCTTCAGACATCTGACAAGAGCTTTATGTAAGACCTTCCAGATCCATGGAATTGTGCAGGAAGGGGGATTTATTTGAGGGATTTATTTGATTTAATTTATTTATTTTTTTCTCCTGGAATAAGAATTGCCTTCTTCCAAATTAGCTTAGTCTGCTGACGTCACCTGCCGTGCCAAATTCCAGGGGCTGCTCTGAGCTGTGGAAATCGTGGATCTGCTGGCCCTGGGCACCCTGGGCTGCCAGAATTTCCATGTCTAGACAAAGGATGCAGCTCACCTGCAGGGCTCAGCCGTCCCCTCTGCTTGTTTTGCTGTGCACAGTCATTTCGAGATGGATTTATATTAAAGGCTTCCAAGAAATGCCTCTGCAACCCCAATGTTTATGCAAGAGAGACCGAGAAATTCATAATTTATTGAATTTGTGTGTGTTCTGCTTGGGATTATTCATTGGAGGAACATACTAAGTGATTTTTTGTATCCTAGTAACCAACTGCGGTTGCTTTTTCGTGAATAATCTTTGTAGTTTAACTTGACCAGTCAAATCTAGAAGGGAAAACTCAAATTAAATTTTACCAAGGCTCAGATAGCTGGTGCAGGTGAGAGAGAACACATTTTTTTTTCTCCCTCATTTAACCACATAATGATCAGAATGACAGATGCTGTCTGGAGAGTCGGATTTTCCCCAGCAGAACAATAGTGGAAGTTTGACTCGTTAAGAACTAAGCTTCAAAGCTTGATTTGTTTAATATTCATAATGGATGAATTGGTTAAATTAGTCCTTTCCTCCCTCAATCTGATGGTTTCCAGGGCAGATTTTTAATAGCAGTGCAGATTATTTCCCTTCTGTGGGGAGCCCAGGGTGGGAGGTCTCCCATCAGCTCATGGGGACGCTCTGATGGTTAATTAATAAAATTATTTGTGAACTATTTCTCCCTGCCATGGCAGCCCTGTGTGGAACAGCTAGAGTTTATCCCTTAATAAGAGCGTGTTCACATTTTTTTCTCCTCCAGAATTTATTTTGATTCAAAAGGAGCCCCTTTTCAAAGCTGCTTTTCAAGGGTTTGTGCTTCTTTCAAAATGCCTTTTGCTCTTAGAAACACTAAAAGCTACTTGGAGAAGCAAAACAAAAATCAGAATTTCCTTCCCAGCTCCCTGGACGAGCTCCTTGTTTCTCCCAGCCTCAGCTGAGCATCTCCAAAGCAGAAAGCTTTGGACATTCCTCCCTGAGAGGCCAACACCGCTCCTCACTTGAAACCCAACTCTTCTCAAAGCATCTTTTTGTACACGTTCCTATTCAGTCCATGTTTACAGCCCCGTGCAAATGCACTGCACTCCTGGAAATACCAAACTTGAGGAGCACGCTGGAGGAATTCTCCACATCACATCAGGCATCCCTGAACCACTGGCTCGGATTTTCCTTGGAGATGAGGTTGATGCTGTGACCTCGTTACACCAGGAGGAGGGAGGAGCTTTAGGAGGGAGAAGTTTTCCCTGTGTGCCTCTGAGTTTTGACCACATTTCTGTTGCCCTGATTTTTGTAAGACTTTCTAAGCCTTCTGATATTTACATATTTGTGAAGAACTTTCTCACACACTTTCTGTAAACAGCTCAGTGTTTTTGCATTCCTTCATAGAGGAGGAGAAAAATTGATGGACTGTNCTTCCTTTCTTTCTTCCTTTCTTTCTTCCTTTCTTTCTTCCTTTCTTTCTTCCTTTCTTTTCTTCCTTTCTTTTCTTCCTTTCTTTCCTTTCTTTCTTTCCTTTCTTTTCTTTCCTCCTCTCCTCTCCTGCGTTGTGTGTCTGTGTTTTCGTGTCCTATAGCGACAGCATTTCCCTCTCCTTGCCTCCTTTTCCTTGATCCTGCCTCCCTGGTTTGCACAGGGCGAAAGGTGATGGCAGAAATGTTGGGCAGGGCAGTGCTGAGGGTGTTTCTGTGCTCATATTCCTGATTTCCCCGCTCTGTGCCCAGTCCTGCACCCTCTGGAGTGGCTGTGTTGGGCATCTCCAGCTGTCACTCAGCACCACAATTCAACATCTCTGTCCCACCCAGCCCAAGGCTCTCCCTGACTTTTGGATCATCCTGGGGTTTGCATTGGTAAAATTAAATTTACCAATTTAAATTGCTCCCAGTTTAAATTGCTACCAGAACACTACTCTTTTTTTTCTTGCTTTTTTTCTTGCTTTTTTTTCTTTTCCCCTTTATATATTTTTTTAATTTGTTTCTGAAGTATTTAGGAAAAAAAAAGCCCCAGCTTGTTTTGTCTGAATATTTACTAAAACAGCCAACAAAATATGGGATGTTATTGTACAGGTTGTGCACGAGTTGAGTGAGGTCATCAGCACTTCAGATTTAAATTGGTAAACTGGGAGCATCGTTAAGAATCCTCAAATTCTGGAGAGGAAAACGCTGCTTGAATCTGAATCCCCAGCAGAAGCGCATCTTGCAGATTGGGAACAAATCCTTGCTCCCATCTCCTTGTAGATCTCATTTTAAATTCCATGAGGAGCAGCTGAGGGAGCTGGGAAGGTTCTGGAGAATTCCTGAGGAGCTGGGAAGGGGCTCAGCTGGAGAAAAGGAGGCTCAGGGTGGCACCAGCAGGAATTTCCCCATGGAAAGGGAGCTCAGGCACTGGAAGTGCCCAGGGAGGTTTGGATCCCATCCCTGGAGGTGGCACTGAGCGCTGGGGACACAGTGGAGATCAGGCACAGCTCAGACTCGATGATCCAGGAGGGTTTTTCCAAGCAAAACCATTCTGGGATTCTTTGCTGGTTTTCCTCACTGTTCAGATTTGCCATTTCAAAATGCTCCGTGAGCAGTGGAACCCAGAACGCTCCGTGCCTGATGGATTTGGGAGCAGGGAAATCCCTGGTGTGGCTGTTTTGGGAACTTCAGGTTTCCTGTGTGTTTAGAATCCCTTTTCCAGCTCAGAATCCCATGAAGATGATGCAGATTGGATCCTCTGGGTTCCCTGAATTTTGAAGAACCGAAGGGACAGCGTGGAGTTGTGTTTTATTGTGGCTCTGAGCTGTCAACACATAATTGCGTGTTTTGTGTTCGGTAGTAAAATTTTGTTCTACCAAAAAAAAAAAAAAAAAAAAA
>VXBU01015864.1:14974-35766 GCA_013400315.1 Bombycilla garrulus | reverse complement strand
TGCTTTTTTTGTTTTCGGTAGTAAAATTTTGTTTTACAAAAAAAAAAAAAAAAAAAAAAAGAACAAAAAGAGCTGCCCAAAGAGGAACAAATTTTTTCTCTCTCTGCAGCTTTTCAAATGTGATTTATAGGTGTGTTTTTTTCCAAGTCAGGCCAGTGAAAGGCTCTGAATTAGTTTGATTCCGTTAATTGAAACAAGAGCCATCTGGGTGGAAATGGGAGGGTTCAGGCAGCTGCTTTTGTTGTTTCACGTGGGATTGCTAATGTTCCCAATTCCACAGTTACCAAGGAGGGGTGTTGGAGTGTGCACTGGGGTTGAGAGGTGGAAATGATCAATTAAAAATACAAAAAAAAACCCAAAATACAGCTACAAAAATAACAAAAAGTTGCAGCTCTGCAGTGAACTGTTTGGAAGGTATTGACCAGAGGAGTTCTGCTGAACAACAGTCCAAGCTCCACGTTAAAAAGGTGAGAAAAAAGAGTAAATTAGGGCTTGTTCCTGCCTGGACCTGTGCTGTTTGCTCTAGAATTCACACCTTTACCCCCATGATTCTTTCCTCTGGGGCAGGGAGCAGGAAAAAAAATATTTTGGCCATTTTCTGGCTCTTTAACAATGCAAGGAATTGTGTCTCATCTCCAGCTTGTTTTTGGTTCACCTGCCTTTATCATATTTCGGCCGTGATGCCACAAAGACAGAGAGAGTAAAGGGAGAAAAATGTTGATGTTGATTTAGGTGTGCTGGGTTCAAAGCCCACTGGAATTAAGGTTGACACAGAGGCTTAAAAATAAACCTCTCTTGCTCAAATCCTTCTTGTGTTGAAATAATTGAAGACATTTGAGGTGAAGGAAGGGGGCTGAGGTCATGGTGTGTCCAGTAATGGTATGAAACTGTATTATATATTTTTTTTTTTGTTTGGACAGTTTAATGTGTTGAAGTGGATCTTGTTTCCTCTTATTAATTCCTGCAAATATCACGGAAAAGGATCTCAGAGCTGAGCCATGCAGCAGCCAAGTGTTGCACAACCACCTGCCTCAGATTGCCTTCACAGCTTAGCAGAGAAATCTGCATTTTTAAAAAATCTCAGCTAGGGAAAAGAAGGATGCATCTTTTTTTAGTGGGATGTTTTCCTGTGTTTCTGAACCAGAACACTACTCTTTTTTTTCTTGCTTTTTTTCTTTTCCCCTTTAATTTTTTTTTTATTTGTTTCTGAAGTATTTAGAAAAAAAAGCCCCAGCTTGTTTTGTCTGAATATTTACTAAAACAGCCAACAAAATACTGTGTGGGTTGTGAGGTCATCAGCACTTCAGATCATTTGGAAAGAGAGTTTGGCCAGCATTTAAATTTATTTGCAATCTCCCTGCTGGGACAGTGCTGGCTTGAGGCACCAGTGCCACCAGTGCCAGTGTCCCTGGGCCATTCCTGCAGGGGAACGAGCCTGGCAGAGCAGCAGAGCTGTGCTGTGCCCCTGATTGAATTAGAACCCGTTATTACCGTTGCTTTGCCCTGTTTTGGATTCTTTACATATTGTTTTGGAAAAGCTTAGTGGAATCGCAGCTTTTGTATATATAAAATATAGGGTGATTGAAGACCTGGCCACTGCTTTATTTAACTTCCTCAGGCACGCGTTCCTCCCCGAGCACGTTCCCCTCCTGCTGCCAGATCACTGTTTAAATTGTGTGTAAATAGAAAAGGAGCTGTGGACACAGTTAAAAAATGCTGGAAGTTGGGTTTGCTGGGAAGATCACCTTCCTAGAGGACTTTTTCCCTTTTTCCTGGGGTTTTTTTGGCCCTGTTAGAGCTGATCTGAAGCCCTGTCTGGGTGCCACTGTTAAATCTGATGGCTCTCTGGATATCCATCCCTGTTTAGACTGGAATAGCTCCACTGCTTTTTTTTTTCTTTTTAACTGAATTCTCTGGAGTGTAGAGAAGTTGTAATTAGGAGGAGAAAAAAAAAAAAGCACCCTTAAAACCACTGTGAGAAGAGATGAAGACAAAAGAGGTTTCTGTAAAAGTGAGGGAGCAAAGAAAAATAGCATTTTTGTTCCTTTCATCTTGAGGGGTTTTTGGGAAAAGCTGATGGTGGAATGAAGGGCCAGGCTCTCCTTCCTGCACCTGCAGCATCGCTCCGAGCGCCAACCTCACCCTTCACAAAATCCCAGAAAGTTTTGGGTTGGAAGAGACTTAAAGATCATCTGATTGCAGCCCTGCCATGGAAGGGACACCTTTCCTAGCCCGGGTGCTCGTGGGGTGCAGCTTTTCCTCCTGCCCAGCCTGGAGCTGGGAGGTTCCCGTGCTCAGGGAAGGTTTTTCTGGTGTTTTCAGCCAGTGTGGAAATCGCGGTCCTGGCTGGAGCCTCACCCGCCCCACCTGAGTCACCCCCCGAGCCTGACAGCACAGCTCGTGTCCTGGCCTCGCTCCAAACGTGTTTTTGGGAGGTGGGAGAGGTGGATTGTGTACAGCCCAAATCCAGAGGGATGCAGATAAGGTAAACACGGCTTTTCGGGGCTTTTCGGAGAACAATGCGTGGAAAGTGAAGCTCAATTGCTGTTATCGCTCTTCAAATCTTTATTTTTGTTTCTATTTTCCCCGTGTCACAAGCTGCCCTCGTGGTGCAGTGCCTGTCTGGAGGGGATGGGTGGGTTTCCTGCATGGGGAGACAACGAAATGATTTCCCTCTTTGTGTTCCTGTCCGTGCTGGAAGCAGCACATGGATGGGCTGTGGGGAGGATGTGCCAAATCCCAGCGCTCTTCCCATCAGCGCTGCATTGAAACCACGGCGTGGAATGGAATTGCTGCTCCGAGGACATCAAAAGGGAGTGCCTGCCATCCTTCAATTTCATTAAAAGCCATTAACATTGGAATGACACGGTCACTATTTATAAATCCCCGCTGCAGAGGACTTGGTGCAGCTGCCCGGGGGGGAAAAGGCTCAATGGAAACTGGGAGTTGATTTGCATTATTTGCATTAATGGTCCTTACGTGCTGCCTGGCAGCAGAGGAGGCTCAGGGCATGGACCTTTTCAATGTCAGTGATTCTGGCAGGCACAGGTTCTTGTGAGGCTTCAACAAATCCCAGTCCTGACTGGAAAACACCAGATTGATGCTTTTGAACCAGTGTGTGGCTCTGAAACCTGGAGCTGTTTATCCTCTCTGTGGGGCACAGGATGCCTGGAAGTGAGAAATGGACGCGGAGGAGTTGGGGGCAAGGAGACCAAGCCTTTTATTTTTTTAAATTTGTGAGGAATACTCTGATTTTTGCTGTGCAGAGGGAGCATGGGTGGGTCTCACACAGAGAGAGCCATGGGGTGGCTGCAGGGCTGCAGCACTCCCTGACACAGGAGGTTTGTGGGGTCTCTGGTTTGCTCTTAGGCTGTGTCTAGTCTCACCTCAGACCCTATTTCTGTATGAATGTAGTAAATCTAAGCAGGGCCCGGCCACCCCAGAGAACATGGGGGTTTTGTTCACATCTCTGCTCCTCTCTTCCCATCCTGGACTCTCCAGCTGTGTTCATTCCTCCCAGACCAGTCTTTCCAGCCTCAACTGTTGCATGTTCTAATGCTCTCTCTGCTTTCTGGTGTTTCTAGAAAACACCAAAAACAATAAATCACAGAAACAAATACTTTAATCCCCGACTGACAATCACCGAGCATTTAGATTCGGAAAATATTCCGTCTTCCAACCTAGTGGTGATCACTTCCAGTCTGGCATTCCTCAGAAACCATTTGTGGAGTTGCTGCTCACTTCTCGCTGCTTTTGGTCCCCTCCCAAAACTCGGGGATGGACTCTAAGATAAAGTGAGCTGAACAGACCTCTGCTCTCCTCAAGCCAAGCTTCACTTTCTAAAGAAGGTAACAATTTTGCAGAACCGTAATACATCAAGTCAGGGGCAGGGGTTTGCTTTGTTGTTCACATGCAGCTGATTAGCGAGAGCACAGCCCCAAAATCCCCACCCAGAGCTTCAGTGAGAGCGGCTGAGTGATCATTTCTGATCATTTCTGACAAGATGTTTTTATCTTCGGCCAGTAGCCCGAAGTTGCAGCGAGTTTTGCTCGGTGACTCTCAGATCCCTGATGTCTCTCGGCTTTGGGAGCGACACGAGCCAGGAGTTGGGTGTCGAGCCCGTGGAACAGCTCAGGAGGAGCTGTGCCATTTCCAGGGCTCCTCATCCATCACCCAGCTCTGTCATCGCTCGCACCGAAGGATTTAAGCAGGGATTATGGCACGAACCCTGCCTTTCCTCCATCCCTGTCTCTCATTAACCAGCTCGAAGAATTTGTTACTCGAGTTGCAGACTCATTGACCCAGATTCTCTAATAATGCAGGGAAGAGGAGATTTTTTTTCCGTGCTTAATCGCCGGCTTCTGTGTACACTTAGTGCTATTTATATGCAGGAGGACTAAAAGCCTGTAATAAAGATGGGGCCAACTTTGCAGCAAAATTCCTGCGTGCCCAGAGTGAGAGGCACAACAGCAGAGAGGCAGAGGTGAGTGTGGGTGGATGTTCCCATCCTTGCAGACCCAGCAGGAGTTGGTTTTGTGGTTTTTTTTTTGAGCTTTTACAGCCTGATCCACCAATATTTGTTTAGCTCAGGGCTCCCCACTTTGCTCTGGAAATGTTTTTCCATCAAAGTCACGCGTGGCATATTTGATTTCTTCTACCACCAGCAGCAAAGCCAAGCAGGAGGTCTGGGAGAAAGAATATTCCTGCCTGGCTCTCCTCAGCCTTTGGGGCTCTTTTAGGTCGTGGAGGATTTGCCATCAGCACTTTCCCTCCTCGGAGCAGAGCTTCTGTCGTGGTTTATTTTCTGCCCTGAGCCAGCTGGAGGTTCCTGGGAGAGGCACATCAGAGTTTCAGCTGCACTCCTCATCTCTTGGCTTCACTCCTCATCTCTTCAGTGCTGCTGCCATGAGGAGGTGTTGGATCATCAGGAGAGTTGAGGCTTGGTCTTGGCTTTCCTTTCAGGGCACTGGTTCTTTTCTGGGATGTGGCTGAGCTTTGGTGGGAGCTCCTCTCTGCTGAAAAGGGTTTGAGTTGAAAGGAGCAGCAGGGCAGGAGCTCTTTTTGGTGGGAGACAGGAGGTGGAGCAGCCTGGAAAATGCAGTGGGAGACGGGAGGTGGAACAAACTGGAAATTTCTGCAAGGTCCTGCTGGAGCTGCCTTTGCTGGTTTGAGAAAAAAAAAAAAAACAGAACTAAAGGATTTTAACCAATGCTGTTGGCAAATACCTCTCTATTTTCATGGAGGAACACCTACAAGTCATAATCAATATGGCATTAACTCCTGCCTGTAAAAAAAATGGATTTTAGCATTTTTTTAAAAAATCCCTCACAAAATGTTTGGTGTTGAGCATTAGAGGGTTTTCTTGTGGAGACAGGCACAACTTGATTTTGTGAGCTCGTGTGGATCCCCGTTCTCTGCCAGGGATTTTTCTGAACTGTTCTGCAATGAGAAATGATGAATGTCCATGAGATATTTGCACTGAGAGTTAGTGCCACAACACAGCTTCTTTAATGAAAAAGTGACTTTTGTCTGTCTTTTCTCCTCTCCTCCTTCGCAAGCATTTCTTCCAAAATTTCACATTTCCTGTAATTCAGGACAGACTCTTCAGTGTCCCCTCAACACCTCAATTTCTGTGTCACTCTCTTGCAAATGAACCTTTTCTGAATTCCCTGGAAGTTTGTTTCAGGCAAGGAGACATTGCAACAGAACAGGCCTCCAGACTGGTCATGCAAACCTTAGGAATTTACACAGGGGGTGTTTATTAATTGAATTTTCCAGTGTTTGAGCCAGCAGGACATCCAGAAATGAGGCAGATTTTTTTTTTGTTGTTGTTGGATTTGGTAGCCCAGCTTTCCAAATCCACACCACTGAGCGTGGAATAGGCCACCCCAGTGCTTCCCACAGAGCTCCCTGACACGTTTTCTGTATTTAAAAAAAAAAAAAAAGGAGAAAGAAATGTCTAGACAGCACACTAAATTTATATGTGAGCAGATTTGTATCTCCTGTCCTCAGTAGATAAGATCATGTCGGAGCAGAATCCTGCTCCGTGTTGCTGGGGATGTTTGGTATCTGCAGTAACAGCCTCCCAGCGGCTCCAGCAGTGGGATGAGGACTTTGAGGATGTGTTTTCACTGGAGCACACTGGGATTAACTGGGACTGGGCTGCTGCCACAGCTGTTCACGCTGTGGACTCGCCCTTCTTGTCCCCACTTCTGGGGTTTTCCTGTCACAAAGCAAAAGCCACCTGGCCCTGTGTGCAGACACCTTGCTCAGTGTCCAGCAGCAGCAGCCACACGAGGATCTGCTGGGATAGGAGGAGCTTCCAGTGCTGCAGATAAAGCAGAGCCCACAAAGATAAACCCTGGGTGTGCTGGGTGGATTCTCTTTACCGGGCACAAAGATCCAGAGATGATTTCAGGTTGCAGGCTGCTGCCTCTCAGCCTTTCTCTGACTCTTTCCGCCCTTCTCTGAAGCTTTCAGCCTCNCCAGTGCTGCAGATAAAGCAGAGCCCACAAAGATAAACCCTGGGTGTGCTGGGTGGATTCTCTTTACCGGGCACGAGGATCCAGAGATGATTTCAGGCTGCTGCCTCTCAGCCTTTCTCTGACTCTTTCAGCCTCTCCTCTGAACCTTTCAGCCCTTCTCTGAACCTTTCAGCCCTTCTCTGAACCTTTCAGCCCTTCTCTGAACCTTTCAGCCCTTCTCTGAACCTTTCAGCCTCTCCTCCTCTGAACCTTTCAGCCTTTCTCTGACCAAGGGCCGACCGCCCTCCTGCAGTGTGGGCCGTGTCTGCTGCGAGCTGTGCCCGATCCTGGTAATTTTCCCTCTCTGTATCCACTTCACAGCCCTGTTTGGCATCAAACTGCCCCTTGCGATCCTGTGGGTCTTTTGTCAGGGATTTATTTCGGAAGGGCCCTCAGGAAAAGGCTGTGGGACCCAGGGAATGTGTTTGGTGCAGAGCGTGGATTTACCGGTGACGCGTGAGGATGGCAGCTCTCTCCTCCTCCTCCTCCTCCTCCTGCCAGGCTGCTCTCGCTGTAGCTCTGGTCTCCTTCAGCATTATTCCCCTCTCCCGTTTTAGGGGTATTATTGCTGCCTGGCTTGTCAGGGCAAGTGAAGACAGGATCGATGTGGCTCGAGGTCACTCCCCAGCCCAGCAGCCTCCTCAGCCTCAGACAGGGCTCTGGAGCTGAATTTTGTCTGCTGCTGTCAGTGGGATTACAGTGCCACTGCAAACCCGGGGCTCTGAACAAATGGGTGAAAAAAACCCTGTTTATTTTTAGAGCTGGAACCATGATAAATATGTGGAATTTGTCCAGGGTCTGCCTGCTGTACCTTTTCGAAATGCAAAGTGCATGTCTGTTAAAATATCTCTCCAAAGGTCAGCATAACCTCTGGAATGAGTGTGCTGGCCTTTTGGAAAGCAGGTGAAGCTTCAGATGAGAGCACGGGCCCCCATAACCCAAATCTGCCTCAGCGTCATCTGACACCACGAGGATGTGGATGGAAATGCTGCCTTGCCAAAAGGGTTTATCCTTCAGGTTTCAGTGAGGAGCCTCAGACCTTTCCTCACCCTTCAGTTCAGCTTTTCCTTCCATTTTCCTGCCTTTTATATTTGCTCGTGTGTTTGAGGGACGTGCTGTGAGTGTCATGTTTGAAACTGGTGAGAGTGGGGATGAAAAATGGCAAACTCTGGGATAAAAAGAGAGATGGGATCTCAAGGCCATCCCTCAGTGGGTTTGTGTCCCCTGTGACGATGCAGCCAGGCTCTCAGGGATTGAAGTGTTTGAGAACCTTACGTTTTTTAATCCTTTTAAGCTCCCCGTGAGGTGGAGGAATGGTGTTACTCTCTTTTAGACAGGGAAGTGAGGCAGAAAGAGAAGAAATGACTTGCTCCCAAGTGTTGTAGGAATCTCAGAGCTGAAAAAAAAAGAAAAAAGGAGTTGGCGTAGCTCTTCAGTGCCTGTCAGGCACCCTGGGCTAGGGTGGCACTTGTGGTGCCAGCTTTTGGGTGGGAATGTGCAGCCGGGAGAGGAGAGGAGAGGCTTTAGAGCAATAGCACAGGGTCGGAATCGAGATCCAAACTGTGGAAACCGAGCTGCAAATTAGGGCAATTCAAAGGCACAATTGAAAGGCGCAAACATCCTGTTGAGCTTGCGAGTCCCCGTCAGCACCTAATGAGTAAAGCACATGTCCCAGCCCAGCCCCGGGCGTGTTTCAGTGGGAAAACTCTGCCTCCGTGCCTCGGGTTATGGCAGGCTTTATTCCACCGGCAGGTGTTCATGTGAAGGGGGGAACCGCGTTATAAATAAATTATCCATTCATTTCCGTCGGGAGCTTTTCCTATTGTTTAGCCACAATATGTTTTCCTGTTGTTTTTATTTAAAGTAAACAAAACAAAAAGCGCCAGACCCCGGGGCTGGACCCAAAGCTGTGTTTGAAGTGGGTGCCAGTGTCCTCGTTGTCGCTGGTGCTGGTGCTGGTGGCACTGGCACTGCCACCTCGCGTCTCTGTGCCTTCGGAGAGGGGCGTGAGAGGAACTGAGAAGTGCCAGGGGCATCACAGCCTTCGCAGGAGACTTTTCTCCATCAGGGGGCTGTGGGAGGAAGGCTGGTGCTGCACTGGGATTGGAAAAGAAGGGATTTTGGGGATAGCAGAGAGGAGAACAAAATCTGCCTTCCCTCCTTCCTCCTCCCGGCCACTGCGGGGACCGTGAGGCCTCCATGAGGGGGGCATCGAGGCCACGGCACTTGCAACAACAGGAGGGTTGTTTTTAACCATTTTAGAAACAAAAAGCAGCTCAGTGGGTTATAAAATGAGGGTTTCTCTGCCTGGGGAGGCTCTTGCCCTGCCGGGCAGGGTGTGAGGTGGCACTGAGCCCACCCAGTCCCACAGGAGCGCCTTGGGATCTGTCCCAGCTCTGCTGGAGCCAGGTGCCACATGCAGGGCACAAAGGCTGTGTGAATCCCCAAGGAAAAAGGGAAAAAAGGGTGTTGTGTGGGGAGGCAGGGCCAGGAGAGGCTTCACCCTGCTCAGGAACCCCAATCCTCACTCCCTGTGCAGCAGCCCCGTTTGTCAGGAGCGCTGACAGGCACACGCGTGGAGCAGCACCCACATGAGCCACGGGTGGGTTGTGCTGGGAGCAGCCATTTCTGCATTTTAGCTCTTTAGCAGGCAACGAGTGAGATTTCTCCTGGAAATACACAAAGAAATGCCCCTTCCTGGGGAATTCTCCTGTGCTGGGGCAGGCCTGGGCGATGCCAGGAGCATTTTCCCTTCCCCATCTCCTCCAGGGCTCTTTTCCACAGCCCTGGCATGGAACTGGCACCCTCCCCTGACTGGCTGAGAGCAAGGATGTATTAATTTCCACTGGTGTTTGACAGGATTAACCATTGCACAGTGACTGTCACGTGCAGGGCAAACCAAGAGACAAAACACTTTTTGATTGTTATTTATATCTTGCTGCAAACAGGAGCTTTTTGCCTTCATAGCTGTTTGACTCCTCTTACAGATGCCTGATTTGAAGGGCTAATCCTGTGCTCAGATCTTGCTGCAACCTCTCTTTTCTTTGCTCACATCCTTAGTGCAGGTCCCAGCCTCTCGCTGCCCCTGTCTGCTCTGGTTTTGCTTGCAAAAAAAAAAAAAAGCTGCCACCATTGCAGCCCTCCTGCCAGCTCGCCCAGCTGAGCTCCCAGGATCTGCTGGTGGGGTTTTTTTTTTTTCCAACAGAGGAAAACGACAGAAAATCCTTCCCTTGTCACGAAGCAAAGCCTGGGGTTGCACACAGGGAGGAAGCAGCTTGAAGGAAGGGCCTGGTGGCTGCTAAAGCTTCAAACATGGCAAAAGAGTTCAGAATGAATGTGAGCATGTGATGGGGTTTTATATTTAACAGGATGGCTTTGGGCGTTCAGGATGTGTTCCATTTTTGCTTTAAAAAATCTACAGAGCCAGGTGCAGAGCCAGGAGGAGAGGTGGAGTGGGTGGGGAATGGGGACACCAAATTCTCTGGAGCACCGTGGTGGTGGTGGGAGCCCAGAACCTGGAGCAAGTCCGCATGTGCTCAGGGATATGGAAGAGACATTGTCTCCATCTCAGGGAGCTTCTAGCTGAGGTTTAAGATTCAGAGTTGAATCTTTTTTTTCATTTCTGCTTCATGCCTGTGTGAACTTCACTTTAGGCTCCAAATCTGCTTTTCTTGAAGTCGGTCTCAGAATTGCTATTGACTTTAAATGCTGCAAGATCTCACCCATCAATTCTCCTTCTCCCATCTGTAAAACGAGGATGGCAGGATTTCTGTGCCATCTGCGGTGCTGTGAAGCTGAAAACAATCATCATTTATAAAGTGCTTTGAGCTCAAATGGGAGGTTCTGGGTAAAGGCAAGGCTGTGCAGGATGAAATGTTCCTGAATGTGCCAGTTGCATCTGATATCTGAGCCAGGGGCTGGGTTGAAGGTTTAGGAAGAACAGTCTGGTGTTGCAGAGGTGCTCCAGCACCTCTGAATGTTTGGATTATTTGTGTTGGTCAAAAGCTCTTGTGCACCATGACAAAATCAGGGCGCAGATGCGCTGGTGGCTGCATGTCCCACAAAAGTCTCCTAAAATCCATGCCCACCTCAAGCATCTGTGGTGGTTTTTAACAGCCACAATCCTCAGAGCTCCTTTCTCTGGCCACCATGTGAGTTCACAGCACGTGCCCTGCGAGGAGGAAACTCAGAGCTGCAGGTGTTGAGCTTTTCCAAGGGCAATAGGAAGCATCTGATGGGAACAAAGGATGTTCCTTCCTATCCAGCTTTGCAGGGAAGCTCCTGCAGAAAGCTGAGGGCCAAACTGGGACAGCAAAGAGCAGACTGTCGCTAAGCATGCTAAACATTTCAGGTCTTCTCAGAGTGGTGCAAATCACACCCAGATGGCACCTGGCTCGGGCCAAGCGCTCCTGACAGGTGCCAGGGTTTAGCTGAGGTGTTGGGGCATGGATTGGACGGGATGATCTTGAGGGTTGTCGCTAGAGCAGCCTAGGGTGAAACAGGCGAACAAAAATAAGTTAGATTTAAACATAAACAGGGATCCTCACTGATTTAACCCTAAATGCAGATATATCATTAGTCAGGGAGCTGGGTGGTGTTAAAGCCAAACGAGTCAGCTGTCTAGACCATTCCAAACCAGGATAAACCACTCCAAATCAGTATAAACCTGTCCAAACAAGTCCAAACCAGTCCAAACGAGTATAAACCAGTCAAAACCAGGATTAACCAGTCCCAACCAGTATAAACCAGTCCAAACCAGGATAAACCACTCCAAATCAGTATAAACCAGTCCAAACCAGGATAAACCACTCCAAATCAGGATAAACCAGTCCAAATGAGTATAAACGAGTTGAAAACAGGATTAACCAGTCCCAATCAGTATAAACCAGTCCCAACCAGTATAAACCAGTCTAAATAAGTATAAACCAGTCCAAAGCTGTCTAGGGGAGTTTTGAACCTCCTATTTAAGGAGGATGGGAACAATAAAACAAGTTATTTTAACTGTTATTACTTTAACTGTTTGTCGCGTGAAACTCAGAGGCGTGAGGCGTCCGTCTCTGCCCTGCTCCTCCCCCGACAGAAGTTCTGTCCCAACCCAGTGACGGTGTCACTCTGTCCTTCCACAGACACGAGCCACCAAGCCCGCTCGGTGTCCAGCCGGCCCTACTACAGCTTGCCCAACAGCAGCCATGAGAGACGCTCGGTGCTGGCCGTCGCGGAGCCGCCGCGCTTCCACTCGCAGGCCAAGGGCAAGAACGTGCGGCTGGACGCGCACTCGCGCCGGGCCACGCGCAGGAACAGCTTCTGCAACGGCGTCACCTTCACCAACCGGCCCATCCACCTGTACGAGAAGGTGCGCCTCAAGCTGGTGGCCGTGCACCACGGCTGGAGCGGGGCCCTGCGCTTCGGCTTCACCATCCACGACCCCTCGCAGATGAGCTCCGAGGAGATACCAAAGTACGCCTGCCCCGACCTCGTCACCCGCCCCGGCTACTGGGCCAAGGCTCTGCCGGAGAGGTTCGCGGTCAGGGACAATATTTTGGCCTTCTGGGTGGACCGGCACGGCAGAGTGTTCTACAGTATTAACGACGAGGAGCCCATCTTGTTTCACTGTGGTATTAAAGTGTCCGGGCCTCTCTGGGCCCTCATAGACGTCTACGGAATTACCCACGAAGTGCAAATTTTAGGTGAGTGCGCCTTTGGGCCTCTTCTGTTTGCTCTTTTTGATCCTGTAGGAAAAAATGCATGATCTGTGTGATTATTTCCATGGGATGCTTAAGGAAATTAATTTGCTGTTGGTTTTGTACCTCCAATTAATAGTTTTTCTTCTGCCAGCAGTAGGGATGCAGAAAGCAATATATTCACTTAAGCAATATATGTCAATGCAAGAAATGGCAGTGATGCAAGGTCCTAAGGCTGCACATTATGGGAAGGGATAAATGGAAATCTTTACTTGTAACTCCACTCATATTTCTCTCAGCTGGATGTGCTGCTTTGGCATGGAAAAACATGGAGCAAGGTCCCAGGGGCCCAGAGACAAAAAGGACCAGTTGTGACTTTGTCTGTTCTTTCCCAGGTACAGTTACTGCCAGCCCATTGGAAAACCACCAGTAATTGCCCAAGAGTTTCCTGGGGCCCTTCCCCAGCCCCTCTCCCCGCTCTTGGCCATGGTCCCACCCAGGCTGGCAGTTTGAGGGGCTGTGTTGGCATTGTGGCCCTTCCCTGGCACAGGGACATCACTCAGACCCCTGGAATCAGGTGGAGTCTGGCTGATTTGCAGCCTCATCCTGCAGGAGGGGATGAATGTGTTCCCATTAGCAAGCCCAGCTGATGGCTGTGCAATGATTTTCCTTTCATGCCTTTAACAGCATTGAAATTTCTAATGATTTCAGCGTTAGATGGAGTGTTTGAACTGGGCTACACCACGGGGAGCACTTTTAAAATCCAAGAGAGTTATCCTTTCCCTCAGGCTCCTCTGGGCTGATGGAGTTTTTACCAGGCAAAGCCAGCTGCACCTGCCCCAGGGGATGGTGCTGCCAGCCTGGCATGGAGCTGGCACCAGGGACGAGCTGTGGGATGGGAGTGCAGAGGGCAGGCAGCTCCATCACACATCCCTCTAAACGGTGCCAATTATTTTACGGGCGAGAAGGCCACACATAAACAACGCTTTTCCCTGTCTGCTGTGCCTCAAATGTGTAATTAAACCTCAGCAGCAGCTTGTCCTGTAATTGCAACACACTCCAGCCTCTGGTGCTCGTCACAGAGGAGGAGTGTTTGCTCTATTGGCCAAGGCAGCTGCTTCACCAGAGCTCCCCTTTCTCCTCATTAAATTGGAGCTTGAAAAATAAAATGCAGTTTCTTTCTGCTCCCCACCTCCAGTCCTGCCTGCAGCACCCAAGAGTTCCCAGTGAAAGACTCAGGCTGAGAGCACCTGTACTCTGATAGGAGGGGTTTTTTTTAATTAAAATACCAAACTCCACAAATTGCCCCAGGAATCAGGGCACCTGGGGCACCAGGGGACCCGAACTCCTTGCTTGAGGATGTGCTTGTCTCTGCCTCGTCCTCCCAAAATGTTGTGAGTTGAGAAAATTCTGAAATACAGCTCCAGTTCTGAGGCACCAAATGTGTCTTTCAGTATCACGAATCACAGGATGGTTTGGGCTGGAAGGGATCTTAGAGATCATCTCATTCCAACCCCCTGCCATGGGCAGGGACACTTTCCACTATCCCAGGTTGTTCCAAGCCCTGTCCAGTCTGGCCTTGGACACTTCCAGGGATGGGACATCTGTGATGAAGCTTGGGTTTGTCTGACTCTGTGGGAGCGGCATTTCTTGCCACACATTTCTGGTTGAGAAGGAGCTGCTCCACCGTCAGCCCACCCCAGTGCCTCTCCTGCCTGGGTTTCTGAGCGAGGCAGGGTGTGCTTTGCAGCTGCTGGCTGGATTTGGGGTGTTTTTCCTTCTTTGCCAAAAGCCTGGGGATTCTCTCCTCCAAGGAGCAGGCAGTGTTGGTGCTGGGCTCAGGGAAGAGCAGGAGTCATTCACACAGACTCTGAAATTCCACGTGCTTTGGCTTTGCTCAGTGCATTAAACCTTCCCGAGTGAAGTGTCCAGGCTGCCCCAGGCAGGGCTGGAGTAGAACAGAGAACACTCCCAAACCTTCCCACACCTTTACATCACCCCAAGCCTGGCATGGCTCAAGTGGAAACCTGGGGAATTAATTAAGGATCAACATCCTGACTTTCCCTTTGCTGTGAAAAGGGAAAACAACCTTCTGCTGCAAAAGCTTTCCAACACCTGCAGGAAGTAGCTTTTGTGACAAGCTCTCCATTCAAAACCTCTGCAGGGCTGTGAACACCCCTGAGACATGAGGCTTGAAATGACCTCTCTTGGACACACCTGTTCCTGGACACAGGTGCAAGGCAATGACAAGGAGTGTGGAAACAAAATCCATTCATCCTTGAGTTCCTTCACCCATCAATTGTGGATTTGTCTTGCACGAGACCTTGGGACAACAAAATATTGAGAACTTTTTTTTTTTTTTTTTTACAGTATAGCCTCAGAGATATCAGGTCCTTCTCCTCAAAAGCTGTAGGACCACAGTGGTTTGCAGCTTTTCCCAGTTCCCCAGTGCAGGGAACTCCCAGATCACACTTTGGATCACTTGTTTTTCCTTGATGCAGCTGCTCCTCTGCCTGCTCCACGTGTGACTCTGCACCGGGAGCTGTTCATTAGTGGCTGACCCGTGGCTGATTTTTCCTTTTGGAGTCTGTAGGCTGCAATAAGCATAAAAGCAGGCAGTTTTCTCCTGGCTAACACCTCTGTGCCTGGGTTTCTCTCACAGACAGCATGTTTGCAGAAACCATGACCACCGCCCGGCTCAGCACCGCCCGCCTCAGCACCTGCCTTCCCCAGAGCAACCACGACTCGGCCAACTTCAACAACAACGAGCTCGAGAACAACCAGGTGGTGGCCAAAATCGCAAACCTGAACCTAAGCCGGGTGCCGGGACTCGGGACTGACAACCACATCATCCCCTGCTGCCCCAGCCGGCGGCAGCACGCGCAGGGAGTGCCGGCCTTCCTGGACACCGACCTGCACTTCCACCCCACCCGCGGCCCCGACGTCACCTTCTCCCAGGACAGGATGGTGGCCTGCACCAACTGGCAGGAGAGCAACAGGACTTTGGTGTTTTCCGACCGCCCTTTGCACATCGGGGAGAGCCTGTTTGTGGAAGTAGGACACCTGGGGCTGCCCTACTACGGGGCGCTGTCGTTCGGCGTCACCTCCTGTGATCCGAGCACTTTGCGGACAAACGAGCTCCCGGCGGATCCGGATTTCCTCCTGGACCGCAAGGAGTACTGGGTGGTGTACCGGGCCTTCCCGGTGCTCAGCAGCGGTGACATCCTCAGCTTCATGGTCCTGCCCAACGGAGAGGTGCACCACGGGCTCAACGGGGCCGGCCGGGGCATGCTCATGTGCGTGGACACCTCGCAGTCCCTCTGGGTGTTTTTTACCATCCACGGTGTCATCAACCAGCTCAAAATCCTGGGTAAGGGTGGATAGAGCAGCTGGCTGGCTGGGGAAGTTTTCCTGGGTCAGAAGCAGAGCCAGAAGTTTTCCTGGGCCCTGAGCAGAGGTCAGAGTGTGAGGGTGTGCACTCACAGCGTTCACTTGTTTTCTGGAAAGGTTGACCTGGAAGCAGAGAGCAGGCAGAGTAAAAGAATAAAAAGGGATTTATTGAAAGGATCCAGCTTGGGCCATGCAGGAATCCCTTGGGGCTGCACCCAAGCAATCCAGCAATGGTCCCAAAATGGATCCCCCAATTACAAGGTCTCACACTTTTATAAGCTCTGGTCCATTTGCATATTGGAGTTAATTGTCCAGTTATAGCTTCAGGTCATGAAGCTCTGTTTTCTTTGCCCTTTCTCTTTTCTTCACTGTTGTTTACACTCTTGGGCTTAAAATTTGTCCTTGGTCCCCTGCTAGAAAGGAATTGTTTTGTCTCCCTACTCTGTGAAGAGAGCTCAGCAGCCCTTAATATGAAACCCAGAACTACCCATTAAAACAGCCCAGAGTCTGAAAAAATACAAAAGCTAAAACTCAAGGTATCAGCTGATGTGAGGATGCAGCTCCTTGTGTTTGCAAACGGTGCCTGTCACAGAGATGTGTGCAGCCTCTGTGATTCCCCCAGGAAAGGATGAGACTTGAGAGATAAAATAAGCAGCAGGCAGGGATTGCTGTGGGGGGCAGCTGTTTTTCAGTGGGTTTGTTTTTAGAAGGGGTGGATTCTTTATAAACAGGGATTGCTGTGGGGGGCAGCTGTTTTCCAGTGGGTTTGATTTTAGAAGGGATGGATTCTTCATGAGCTCCCTATTCCAGCCAGCAGGTATTTAACTTCTGTCTTGGTAAGGATGATGATTTTTGTGAGCACAGCTCTAGTTTAGGCATGGGCAGTAATTGCTCCTGAAGCAGTGCCACGGCTCGGGGATCAGCTGGCACTTCTGACCCATTGCTGGTGACCGGTTCCAGCCTTTCTCCTTTCCTCCTGTTAGGGATTCCATCAGAAAAGCAGATGTTTATGGCTTTGTAAAGCAGGATTTCTTCACCCAAAGCAATGGCCTTTCCTAGCTGACAGTGTGACAGCCGGGGCTGGAGCCCAGTGCTGCTGGGGAGAGCGGGACTGTGGGGAAGGGGAAGGGCAAATGTTGGATAACTTGGTTCTTGCTTCACTGAAGCTGAACAGACATCATAAAAAGCAAAACGAGGTCCAGACCTCGTTTGGGTCACATCTTGACCCGTGTATTGTTACCAAGGGGCAGCATTAACTCAGCAGCTGGAAGCCCCTGTGCAGGCTGAGGGGTCCGCCTGGGTTTGGGGTGTCCCTGTGTGGGCTCAGCTCTCTCCTGTGTTCCCAGGCACGGTGCAGTCCAGCCCAGGGACGGTGTCTCCCTCAGGATCCCCCGGTGGCTCCCAGTACGACAGCGACTCGGACGTGGCCTTCAGTGTCAACAGGTCCTCGTCAGCCTCCGAGTCCTCGCTGGGTAAGGCCTCAGCTGCTGCCTCTGCTGCCAGGCCAGCAGGAGGAGTGGCAGGGAAACACAGGGCTGGCAAGGTTTTCATGGCCTGGAGAAGGGTCTGAAAATGTTGGATCAGCAGGAGCAGGACAGGGACTGTCCCCTGTGCTGGCACTGCTGAGGCTGCACCTCGAATCTTGTGTCCGGTTCTGGGCCGGTTGTGATGGCACTGAGGGGCTGGAGCGTGTCCAGGGAAGGGAATGAGCTGGGAAAGGGCTGGAGCCTCAGGAGAGGCTGAGGGAGCTGGGAAGGGGCTCAGCCTGGAGAAAAAGAGCCTCAGGTGGGACCTTGTGGCTCTGCACAACTCCTGACAGGAGGGAACAGCCGGGGGGGGTTGGGCTCTGCTCCCAGGGAACAGAGGGAGGAAACAGCATCTAGTTACACCAGGAGTGGTTTAATTTGAATATAAGGCATAAAATCCTTATGGAAAGGGTGCTCAGGTATTGAACAAGCTGCCCGGGTGGAATCACCATCCCTACAAGTGTTCAAAAACCTGTCCCTTGTGTAGCAAAGGCTCTGCCCAGAGCTGTGACTGCTGCTGCTTGGAACACCCTGGCATTTATTTGCCCAAAGAACCAGGCAATGGTTCTAAGGAGAGCCTTAAAACCCGACTTAAGCGTGTTACACAGCACCAGCTTTGCCCATCCCTCTGACTAAACAACCCGATTCCTCTTTTGCAGTGACTGCCCCCAGCTCCCCTCTGAGCCCTCCCATCTCTCCTGTCTTCTCCCCCCCGGAGCCCTCGAGCAGCAAGAACGGGGAGTGCACCGTGTGCTTTGACAGCGAGGTGGACACGGTGATCTACACCTGCGGACACATGTGCCTCTGCAACACCTGCGGTCTTAAGCTGAAGAAGCAGCTCAACGCCTGCTGCCCCATCTGCCGACGGGTCATCAAAGACGTGATTAAAATCTACCGCCCGTAGCGCCCGTGCCGGGCTGCAGGAAGGGGGAACGCCGCTAGCAACCCACGCCTTTCCGTCCCTGCTTCTGGGTTATCGTGCTGGTCAGTCGTTATCAAGTGGCTCGTTATCTGTGTTTCCTTATTTGACTGGTAGGGCACAATTCAGGGAGCAAAGCTGAGGATCGTGCGGGGCCCCGCAGGCACGGCTGCGGTGCCCGAGGCAGCTGCAAATGAGAGATTTCCCGTGCAAAGGCTCTTTTTTCTCTCCTCCCGCCGCGGGGGAGGCTGGCCGTGCTGAGGGTTGGCATGGGGAGGATGCCACTTGGGCAGTGCCACGTGCCATGTGCCACCGGGCTTCCCGAGCCTCAGACCCCGCAGCTCTGGGCTGCTGCCAGGGGTTTGTGGAGCAAAACTGGGACGAGGCCCAGCGGGAGGGTTCACAGTGGACAGAGCTGATCTGGAAACGTGATGTAAGGAGAACGAGCTCGGGCCAAATAGTGGCACGGCCAGCTTGTCACTTACTGGCTTCTGTCCCCATGAACAGGCTCGTGGGGACGTGGAGGAGCTGGTCTGGGCTTAGATAACGCAGGTTTTTCTTTCTGTGGCAGGACAGGGATTCTGGCTGAGAGCCAGGGAGCTGCCCTGGGGTAGCAGTGAGGAGCATGAGCCCAGGGAGCCCACACAGAGCCCAGAGAGCCCAGGCAGGGCCCAGAGAGCCCACACAGAGCCCACACAGAGCCCAGAGAGCCCACCCAGGGCCAAGGCAGTCCCTGCAGTGATGGAGCTGCAGGGAGCTGTGAGGGGCAGCTCAGGCACTGCCCTGCTGCCTTCTGAAGCCATAACCTGCGCCCTGGGGGCCACAGGGGTGTTTGGACGGGCACACTGCAATCCTGGCTCAGGGTACCGCAGTGATGGGTTTGTCACCTCCAGGCACACACCCCTGCATTCTGCTCTGCCCTCCTGGGTGTCACCCTGCTGTGTCACCCTGTCCTGACTGTCACCTGTGCTCAGCCTTCCTCCCGTCCCACCACGGGGATTTTTTGGAGGCTCTGGTGAGAAATTAATTTCTGACCCATTCCCATCAGGCTCACTTTTATTTCTGGGGGCTGTATGTGCTGATTTTACCTGTTCTTTCTCCAGCCTTTGCAGGTTTCCCAGCACAGCTCCCAGCTGCCTGCACGCTGGGTCTCAACTGTAGATGAGTACATGTTGAGAAAACAGGGACTGTCTCACTTGGCTTTACTTAGGAGGAAAGAAAAAGGCTCTGAGGCTGAATCAGATGGTGGGAATGAAAAGGTAAATGGGTTTTGGGTGTCATATCAGCTGCAGGCAGCACCTGATTGTGCAGCACTGGTGTGAGGAGCTCAGCATCCTCCTCCCTGCTCCAGCAGGAGCTGCCCTCCAGTCCCCATCCTGTGCCCACTGCACAGCCCCTGTCCTGTCCTTCAGCCCGAGCCTGGCCAGCTTCCAGCTGCTCCAGACTCATCAAGAGGGGAAAAAATGGAAATGGGAGGATGAGAGGAGCTGTGTCACTGCAGCTCAGTGACCTGTGCTACCAAGTGCATAAGAACGGCTTTTCAGAAAGGTGCAATTACCACATTTTAGTCTGGACAAAGGGAAAAATAGAATAATAACTCCTGTGCATTTCAGGGCTTCTGGGCACACAGGGAGCCTGAGGGGTGTCTGGATATTCCCTCTCTCCTCCAGGGCTGGGGATGCATGGTGCTGCTGCCCGGGTGGTGGCTGGGCTGTGCCAGGAGAGCTGGGTTGGGGTGGTTTGCCCTGTGCCAGCTGCCATCAGGGAGGGCACACCAGGGAGCAGCTCATCCTCCTCCCACAGCGGGCTGTGCTCACAGGGCACCCAGAAACATTTGGTTTTGGTTTTTTTTTTTTCCTTGGGGAGCTGATGAACATTTCTATTGAGTGTACGAATGAGGGACTGTTGTGGGGTGAGACCTCTCAGCCATGGCCCTGCACGAGGGCCCAGCAGCTTTGCAGAGCCCTTTTTGGAGACCTGCCTGATGCCACCAGCTGTGCCACCGCCCTCAGCAGAGCCACTGCACCTTTCAGTGCCACCTTTCCCCGAGGAGGAGCCAGGGCACATTCCCTGCACCTGGAGCTTTGTGCTCCACCCCAAGCTTTGCATTCCCAGGGATCTCCCAGCCCCACGCAGTGGGCAGCGGGCACAGCACCTGCCTGGGCACTGCCAGCCGTGGGAAGCCTTTCCACGGGCAGGAATTCAAGGAAAGCTGTGGCAATTCCCAGCCTGGATCAGGTCTGTGCCAGCTCCAGGGATGCCCTTTGGTCACTGCTCACAGTGGCACCGGCGGGGCAGGGCTCGGTGCCACCTCAGGGCCTCCATCAGCACGGTGAGTGCAGCCTGGCTGGGTTGTTGGGTTTTTTTTTTTTGGTGTAGCTCTGTTTTGTATTTTTAAGCCAGCAAGGAGAAACACCGAATCCACCCCAGCAGCTGCTCAGGACACGTTGCAGAGGCTGAATTTTTTTTGCTGTAGCAGCCAAAACCAGTTTGCTAGAAAGGGCAGCACCCAGTGAGGCCAGCANTCCTCTCTTGTCGTTCCCTTTTATGATTCAATACTGTGACCTGTATTAACTTGTTGAAGCTGAATCAGATTTTGGACCTCTGTATTAGGCTTTTCAAAGCGAAATTTTTGGGGGGCCTGGGGAGGGAGGGCATCGCACGAGGGAGGGAGCTGCACCTCTACATGTCAGTGCTCTATAGTGTTCAGTGCTGTGTGTTTTCCTTTTGTCCATTTACCTGTTTTCCATGA
>VXBU01015864.1:0-14502 GCA_013400315.1 Bombycilla garrulus | reverse complement strand
GTGACCTGTATTAACTTGTTGAAGCTGAATCAGATTTTGGACCTCTGTATTAGGCTTTTCAAAGCGAAATTTTTGGGGGGCCTGGGGAGGGAGGGCATCGCACGAGGGAGGGAGCTGCACCTCTACATGTCAGTGCTCTATAGTGTTCAGTGCTGTGTGTTTTCCTTTTGTCCATTTACCTGTTTTCCATGAATATAATTTGACTTGTTTATGAAACAAATAAACCTTTGGCTTGTACAGGGTGCTCTGCAGTGCTTCAGAGAGTTTGAGCTGGGGGGGTGTGAGACAGCCTTGATTTGCAGAGTGAGGTAAGACTGGTCCGGAGGGGCAGGAGTTTCCAAAATAATAATAATAATAATAAAAAAAAGACATTTGTAAACTTTCCTGAGCTTTGCTTTGCTCCTGGGAGTTGCTGCCCAGTGGCTGCTCACTGCCTCCATGGGGTGGGAGGTTTTGCTGGCTCATTTAACCTTGGAAGTTTGGGGGACAAGGGTGTATTTCAGGGTGTATTACAGAGGTGAAAGGGTTTGGTGGCCCTCACAAAGAGCCCCAAATTTCTTATTTTTATATTTTTCTTCAGGTAAGGCAACTCCAGCCTGGCCCCTCCTGTGCCCTGCTGGGGCTGTGGCAGCCAGAGGTGATGCAGACCACAGCAGGAGGGCTGATTTTAATTTTTTTCCAAAATAATATCCTTTTCTCTTTTCTCTTTTCTCCTTTTCCTTTTTTTTTTTTTTATTTTTTTGTTTCTTTTTCCTTTTCCTCTTCCTGTTTCCTTTTCCCTTTCTCTTTCCTTTTCTCTTTCCTCTTCCCTTTTCTTGTTTCCTTTTCCCTTATTCTTTTTCCTTCCCTTTTCCTGTTTCATTTTTCCTTTCCCTTTCCCCCTTTCCTCTTTCCTTTTCCCGTTTCCTTTTCCCTTGTCCTTTTTCGTTCACGTGGAGCGGAAATATTCACTCCCAGCTCCGCTCACACCAACCCCTCACTGGCTCTGGGTGCTGAAGGAACCTGACAATTTATACCAAAATGTCTTTTTGGACACTCTGCTGCCTCATTTCATCCTTGAGCTGATCCTTGGCCACCCAGAACCCCCAAAGCCCCTCAGGACTGGCAGGGCCTCCTCCTTCTCTCTCTGCACTTCCCCAAAATCCCCGAACTCTGCTGACTGAGCTCAGAGTGAAAACTTCCACACTTTGCTGCCTCATTTGTTGGGATGTGAAGTTTGAGCTGTCAGGGTCCCCATGAGCCTCCCTGTGCCATTGCTGCCAGGATGGATGGACAGAGAGATCCCAAACCAGTGCTGGACACGAGAGCAGAATTCCACCAGCCATACACACGGGTTCACCAGGGTGCTTGAAACCAGTCAAGCAGTTTCTTTTTATTTCTTTAAAAAAAGAGAAAACAAAAGAAAAAAAAAACCCAACAAAACAAACCCCAAAACCCAGCAAATTAAAAAAAAACAATCCATCCCTTAAAGGAGAAGGTATAGACAGGGCATGGACACAGCTACATCTACCTTCTGCTGCCCCCCACCCACCCACAGTAATGGAGGTTTATACACATTACATAATATAGAGACACACGGACAGACAAATGGGGGCTTTGGGAGCCTGGCAGGGGCTGATGCCCACCCAGGCAGGACGTGCCCAGCCCGGCCTGTCCCCAAATGCCAGCTCCCGGGCCCCAAGCCACGGCTGTGCCCCCCTTGCCACGAGCCCTGACCTCGGGGCTGCTCTGGGAGGCCGGGTTGTGACTGCTGGGGGTGTCCCCGAGTTTGGGGCGATTTTGGCCACCCTCCTCCTCCTCAGGTAGGCAGGGAGGAGAGGCAGCGTGGCTTGGGGACACAGATCAGATGGGGAACAAAGCCCTGCCAGCCCAGTGGCATCTCCCCCACAGGAGCCTGCGCGGCCCCTTGGCACACGGGAAGAGGGGTAAGGCTGCGGGTGTGGGCACTCCTGAGGGGGATCCCAGCGGGCGCTCCCTCTGGGAAGCTCTTTGGGAAGAAGGGAGCGAGCCAAATACAGTACTTGTGTCGGGAAATGGAGCACGAGCAGTTCCGAGGCTCGGGAGGGGACAGGGAACGCCCTCATTTAGAGGCGAGGCCACACAGAGAGCACAGCCCTCCCCAGGAGAGAGAGGGCACGGAGGTGTCACACAGAGCTGCCCTGGAAAGGCCGTTCAGCACAGGCAGAGCTGGAAAAGGACACACAGCCCTTCCACCCTGTGGCAGAGCAGGGAAACAGCTCCAGCCCTTCCCAGATCCCGTGGGAGCTGCATTTGGGTGTGGAGCAGCTCTGGTTTAACTCATCCTGTCCCCACTCCTTCCCAGGGCAGGAGGGATTGATGGAGCGAGGCAGAGCTGTCTCATCCCACCCTGCACCACTGCCGGGAGCACATCAACATCAACACCTCCCGAGGTGCCACGAGGAGCTCTGTTATTGCATTGGGTTGCAAATGCGGTGTTTTTTGCCAGCTCAGGTGAGTCAGCCCGATCAGGGGCTGATGTGCCACCGGAGAAAACCGCAGGTGGGAGGGAGAGGAATCAGCCACACACCGCGGTGCATGAATTCCCACGGCTAAAAACGAATTTTGGGGCTTCTGGATATGAGGATGGTCAGGAGTTCTCGATCAGATCAAACTGCCCCATTGCCCTCCCGGAACAATCCTGGCCAGAGGCATCACTGTTTTATTTTGTGTGCAGGCAGAGGGATCTCCAACTCCACATTCCCAGCCTGGAAAATATGGGCCAGAGAAGGAGGTGAGCATCTGGGGGAGTGGAGAATGCTCCTTCAATTCAGCAAGCCTCAAATTAGAGGGAAAACTGTCATTATTTTCAGCAGCAAAACAATGTGGCTGCATTGCTCACACTTGCAATTAGACGAGAGAGGGGAACAGGGCTTGGTCAACACCAAACCTGCCCCTGCCTTGGCAGGGGGCTTGGACTGGATCATCTCCAGAGGTCCCTTCCAGCCCCAACAATTCTGTGACTCTGTGAAACCCACAGACATTCGGGTTTAAAGCTCTTCTGGAGAGAAATGTGGCCCTGAAGCTGCAAAGAGCCAAGGACAGAAAGGAAGCAAGCAGCACTGGAGAACGACAGCTCATCCACGCTCATCCTCCTGCTGGGATTAGCAGCACTGAGGGCAAGGCAGGAATGTCAGCACGGAAAAACCCCAGGATCTGCTTGCCCAGAAGCCCCAAGAGGGTGAAATGTAAGTACCTGGAGGACAGGCAGGGGGGTGACAAACAAGGCAGGCAGCCCCTGAGCACCAGCCACGCCTCAGAACTGGTGGCGATGAGGAGCTGAGCTCCCACATCCTGGATTGCACTTGGTTAATGTGAGCACCGAGGGAAGGACCCAGCTCCCGGCTGCTGCCCGCCAGCCCGGGAGCTCAGCGGGTCCTGGGAAGGGGTGGTCCCCTCCTAGTCCAACAGGCAGGGCAGTCTGTGGGGGGAGGAGAGCAAAGCATCCCTTTTCCAGGGGTTTTGGGGTCGTTCTGGTCCTCTGTGCCTTGCATAGAATTCCTCAGCTCCGGAAGCAAAACCCCTCTGATGTTCGGTTGCAGAACTGCAGGGGAGAAGCCCGAGAGCTGTCCTGGACCAGCACAGACAGGACCTGTTACATGAAGGGGAATTTTTGCCTATTTTTTTCCACCAGGAGGATGTTGAAGTTAACACTTGTCATTGTAGAGCAGGGGAAGACCAAGGGATGATCCCTGTGCAGGGGGAGCACGGCACAGCCCTTAACCAGAGACAGAGCTACAGGAACCTGTTCTCAGCAACCATTCCTCCTTTTTGCCGCATTTCCCGTGGCTCTGCTGCACCCCTGGATTAAGCAACATGCCCTGCAACTCTGAGCTCCAGGGAAAGGCCAATCCTTCTGTGATTTCCTTCACTGGTACCATTCCACCTGGCTGCTGCTGGATTTCCCTCCAACTCACCACAGAGGTGGCAAAATGTCGCTCAAGGTCCATCTCCCCAGCACAGAGAACCACGGGAGCCGCGTCCTTTGGGGGAGTGTGAGGAGGAGGAGGGCGGGTGGGAGCACAGGGGTGGGGCAGGGGAGGCCGAGCTGCTTCCTCCAGCTGCTGCCAAGGGGCTCCAGCTGGGAGGCGCGGGATCTCAATTATTATCTTCTCTTGGAAAGCCAGCCTTACAGAAAACTATAAATTAATCTGCTCATTAAATACTCAGGTATTAGAGAGACCAGGGAGCCTCAGGGCGTGCAGGCCGAGGAGCGGCTACGGCTTCTTGCGCAGGTAGTTGGAAGGGATCCAGCCCTCCCAGCACGGCCCCCCTGCCAGCACCTTGCAGAACCACCAACCACTGCTGTTCTTCTCACGAACTTCAAACAAAGTCCCTTCTCGGAAGCCGTTGGTCTCCTCGTCGCCTTCAAAATCCGCCACTGCCACGTACAGAGCTTCCCTGGAGACGTCGGGGCTGGGCGCCGAGCTCCTCTCCTTGGCCTCGCCTCTCTCCATGGGCTTGGAGATGACTTTTGGGTTTATGCTGCTTCTGGCTTTGGCTTCGTCCTGCACGGAGGCAGAGAGGAAGGGCTTGGCTTTGGGAGGGACCAGCATGGGCCTCCCTGGCACTGCACAGGGCCTGGGCTCGGGGCTGTCCCGTGCGGGGGCCCGGGGCTCGGCGGGGACGCAGCCAGCAGCCCCCATCTTCTTGGGAGGGGGTGGCCGGCGAGGTGGCACCACGGGGCGCTGCGGAGGGGCGTCCCTGGCACAGGGGGGGTTGGCCGGGCCCAGGGGACATTTGGGCAGCGCCTCTTTGGGGGCGCTCTCCAGCCTGGGCACGGCTTTGCTCTCCACGCCCGGCCTCTCCGGAAACCTCCCGCAGGCCTCCGGAGAGAGCGCGGCGTTGCTGAAGGAGCTTTCCCCGGCTGCAGGCTCCTGCTCTGAGGGTTTCTCCGGGCACTTGGCAGGTCTCAGCTTGCTCCTCAGGCTGCAAATGTCCAGTCTGTCATCGGCCGGGGGCGGGTCAGTCCGGGGGCACGCGGCGGGTTTGGGCCTGACCTGAGGTCTCGACTTCAAGAACGGGTTCTGGGTGATGGGCTCAGGTTTGTCCTCCACGGGCTCAGCTTTTGGCTTGGTCGGCTTGACAATGGGCCGGAGGTTTGGCTTCTTCACCTCCTTGGCCGACACCTTGTGTCCGCATTCCAGTCCCATTTCGTTTCTCAGCTGGAACAGTTTGCCCTTCTCCGCTTTGAGCTCCGGCTTCTTGCTGTCCTTCGGGGCTGCCGACTGCTTGGGTGGGATCATGGGCAAAATCATGCCCGGGGGCTTGGGGGGAGGCCTCTGCCTCTCCAGTAGCTCCCCCTCTGATTTAATGATGGACTCCTTCCTGGGGGGAAGGCTGGGCTTCTCCTCCGCGTCGCGGTCCGAGATCTCCTCGTAGCCCCCGGCCAAGGACGGGTCCCCGCTGTCAGGAGCCTCCTTCCCCTTCCAGTCCTTGCCCCACCGGCCCGAGCAGTCCGTGCCGTTGGGAGGAGCCTCCGGCAGAGGCCGGCAGGGCCCTGTCACCTCCTCGCCGGCACCGCCCTCGGTGTCACCGAGCCGCAGCTGCGCCATCTCGTTGGGCAGGGGGGCCAGGAAATTGGGCCTGGAGGCGTTGCTGGTTTTCTTGTACTTGTCGATGAAGGTGGCAGGGGCCCAGCCTTCCCTCTCCTCGATCTGGATGTACCACCAGCCACTCAGGTTCTTCTCAATGACCTGCCGGGGGAAAGGAGAACCTCAGCCAGCCACTCTGCACTCAGGGCACTTGGAAATGACGGCAGGGTGACACACGGCTTCCAGCCAAACACCAGGGAACCCCAGGAGTGCCATCCCGAGGAGATGGGCACAGCCAAATGCCAGGGAACCCCAGGAGTGCCATCCCGAGGGGATGGGCACAGCCAAACACCAGGGAACCCCAGCAGTGCCATCCCGAGGGGATGGGCACAGCCAAACACCAGGGAACCCCAGGAGTGCCATCCCGAGGAGATGGGCACAGCCAAATGCCAGGGAACCCCAGGAGTGCCATCCTGAGGAGATGGGCACAGCCAAACGGCATGGAACTCCAGGAGTGCCATCCTGAGGAGATGGGCACAGCCAAACACCAGGGAACCCCAGGAGTGCCATCCCGAGGGGATGGGCACCTGCTCCTGGCTGCCAGGGAAGGCAGAGGGCTGAGGAAGAGCTGCTGGGCTGTCTCTGTCCCTCTGTCCCTCTGTCCCTCTGTCCCTCCCGGAGCAGGGTGCCAGGTGCTGGCGGTGGCCACAGCGTGGCACTGTTGGAGCGATCAGCCAGCAGCGATGCCGTGTGGATCCCACTCTGCCCGGCCTCTCTGCAGCTCCGGGAGCGGGGCTGCGCCCTGCGAGGGGCTCAGGGGGGCAGCCCTGAAGGAAAAATCCTCTCGGAGAGGCACAAATCACATCCGCACACGGAGAAAGAACCCCTCCTGCAGGTGGGATTTTGCTGCCAGCAAAGAGGGTGTGCCAGGAATTTTGGAAGTGCTTTTAACTTTACACCCGGCCTAAGGAAGAGCAAAAACTCCCACTTCTAACCCCATTTGTGGTGTGGGTTTATTTTCTATTTGCTCAAACGAGCAGTCACACTTGGGGGCAGGAGAATGGTGTGGGGCCAAAGTCTCTTGAGCTCCTGCAGGTTTTTATCCCACTCTCAGAGTCTGGAATGTTAAGAGAGACAAAACCATGGCTGGTTTGCACCCAGAGCACCACCAGAGCAGAACTCCTGGCCTGGAAGGGGAGCTCCAGCCTGAAACAGGGCAAAGGGAGCCAGGAGCACTGCCCTGAAGTGCAGATGTGTGAAGGGAAGGTGACAATCTCACCTCCACTTTCATTCCTGCCTGGAAGCTGATGCCGTCGGGGATGGTGGTCTGGAAGTCAGCGATGGTGTAATATTCCTCTTCCACTTGAGGGGGGACGGGAGGCTTGGGCAGGTTCAAACCACGGGGCTGTGCCAGAACAGAAAACCCATCAGCGTGTTTGTACAGCAGCTGTGACAGCACATCCAGGCACGGGGACGAGATCCCAACCCGTGACCAGAGCTCCCTGCAGTGCCACCCTCCCACAGCAGCTGGCACTTACTATGGTGAGGTCTCGGCGAGGAGGTGGCCTCTGCCTCATCTTTGGTGACTCTGTGGAGGAAGAATTCCAGATGCTGTTGAGTTTCTGGCTTTTGAGCAGGTGCTCATGAAAAGACAAGTGAGAGACAAAACAGAGAGGCAAGGACTAAACCTGCCCCAGGGGAAAGGAACCCAAAGGAGGAACCCATCAGCCCAGAGCCCTCAGCTCGGAATCCTGAGTGGCACAGGTCACCCAGGGTAGCCCAGATTTCAGGTTCTCCTGGGAAATGCAGCTGAGGTGATCATGTGAAATTACTTTGGCATTGCAGGACTGACCAGAGGACCTGGCCTGCAGAGGGGTTAAGATCTTTGAATCCCAGAACCATGGAACTGCCTGGGTTTGAAGGGACCTCAAAGCCCATTCCACTCCATCCCTGCCATGGGCAGGGACACCTTCCCCTGTCCCAGGCTGCTCCAAGCCTCATCCAACCTGGCCTGGACACTTCCAGGGACCCAGGGGACCCACAGCTGCTCTGGGCACCCTCTTCACCCTCCCAAGGAAGAATTTCTTTCCAGTATCCCACCTTAACCTGCTCTGTCAGTTTGAAGCCAGTTTGGAGCACAGCTGAGGCTATTTGGAGCCCATCTGAGGTTGTGAATGGAGCCCATTTGAGGCTGTGTGTGGAGCTGGGCTGAGGCTGTGTTTGGAGCCCATTTGAAGCTGTGTGTGGAGCTGGTCTGAGGCCATGTTTGGAGCTGGTCTGAGGCTGTGTTTGGAGCCCAGCTGAGGCTGTTTGGAGCTGGTCTGAGGCTGTGTTTGGAGCTGGACTGAGGCTGTGTTGGAGCCCATTTGAGGTTGTGTGTGGAACTGGGCTGAGGCTGTGTCTGGAGCTGGGCTGAGGCTGTGTTTAGAACCTATTTGAAGCTGTGTGTGGAGCCCATTTGAAGCTGTGTGTGGAGCCCATTTGAAGCTGTGTGTGGAGCCCATTTGAAGCTATGTTTGGAGCCCATCTGAGGCTGTGTTTAGAGCTGGGCTGAGGCTGTGTTTGGAGCCCATTTGAAGCTGTGTTTGGAGCCCAGCTGAGGCTGTGTTTAGTACCTATTTGAAGCTGTGTCTGGAGCCCAACTGAAGCTGTGTTTGGAGCCCAGCTGAGGCAGCGTTTGGAGCCCATTTGAAGCTGTGTTTAGAGCTGGACTGAGGCTGTGTTTGGAGCTGGACTGAGGCTGTGTTTGGAGCTGGTCTGAGGCTGTGTTTGGAGCCCATCTGAGGCTGTGTTTGGAGCTGGACTGAGGCTGTGTTTGGAGCCCATCTGAGGCCATGTTTGGAGCCCATCTGAGGCCGTGTTTTCCGCCCCCTGATCCCAGCACTTACTGCGTCGGATGTCAGCTGCAGGCAGGGCGCGGCTCTCCAGCCTCCCGTCCCGCTGTCCCCCCAGCCCGTCCTTGTCCCTGCTGGCCGGCCCCTGCTGCCGGGAGATGCCATCCAGCTCCAGGGCGCTCGAGTGAGCCGAGGAGCCCGAGCCCAGCTTGGCCGGGAACGCGTCCCCGTTGCCCTTCCTGAGGTAGGAGGCGGGGGCCCAGCCCTCCTGGCCCTGGTACCTGTGGGGACAAGGACAGCAGTGTCACTGCACTGGGACACACCCGGAGCTCAGCACACACCTCGGCTGAAGGCACTGCCGGCTCTGGGCAGCAGGAGAGCTCCAGGAGAGCTCCCTCAGCGCTAATGCTCCCACACAGCTGGCCCCAGGGCTGGCAATGCTGTGAAGCGCAGTTTTCACCTCAGCAATGGCACCGCTTCAGGAATGAAGAGCTCTGGCAGGGAAAGCAGAGGGAAAAAGCAGAGAGTTGCTGGGATTGGTGTACCTGGTCTTTGGAGAGAGCACAAGCCCTCTCTCTGCTGGCAGCCTGGATCCCTTCCCTGCTCTGAATCTGTTTAGGAGAGAAACCAGCGCCGTGACATGACTGAAAACCCAAATCCACGGTGCCCCTGCCGTGCCAGAGACTCTCCCAGCTGGCTGGGCTGCGGCCTCCTCGTTCAGATGGCACCAACTCCTGAGCTTGTAATTGCCTTTGGAGCTCCTGTGGCAGCTCCCCTGCGCTCCCAACGTCGGTGGATGTGTTTCTGGGGCTGTGCTGCTGCCAAGAGCACAGGTTCAGTGTAAGGTTAAGAAAATGGCAGCGTGTGCTCCCACCCTTGTTGGAGTCCAGGCTGGTCCCCTGGCTTCCCTGGACACCTCAGGACCCAGGCAGTGGGCTCAGAGACCTTGGCACGATGCCCAAGACCCTTGTGGGTTTGATTTGAGTCCCTGGAAAAAATGACCATCATTGCAGGAAGAATTACAAGTCACAAAAGATAAGTAGAATATAAAATAGATTGTTAGAAGGTAGAAAAGTGAATTTGTAACGTTGTTATGATAAGAAGCTTAGAGTTAAGATGGAGGATTTTTGGGCGTGGTGTGGCTTTTCTTCTTCTTGTCATCCATCTTTGAGCCAGGATAGCATTTCTGGATTGGTTTGAGAAAAAACTGGACAGTGCAATGGAAGGGTCACACATTGGAAATTAACTGTAAACATTAAATACGTAATTTATAGTTCTGGTAGTCTGCCCTCCCCAGCTCCCAGACTCGGGCCAGTACCTGATTTTCCACCAGCCCTCCAGGTTCTTCTGGGTCACCACCACCACGGCCCCTTTGTCCAGGTTCATTTCATCCTGGTCTCTTGCAGTGTAGGGGTAAATAACCGTGTACTTCTCCTCTGTTGGAAAGAAAGTGCAGCTTCAGGGAGGAAGTGTTTGATGGAAACCTGGCCTCAGCTGAAAAATGGCTCTGGAGTGCTTTATACAAATGAGAATTCTTGGAATTGAGGTGCAAACACACACAGAGATGCATGACCATTCAAAGGGAAATGACAGTGAAATGTGTTTGGAAATGTAAACTTTGGAGAGCTACTCTGGCCCAAGAAGTTCTCTAAAACAGCTCCTCCTCTCCCTAAAAACTAAAGACTTGTCACAACTCATCACAGAAGCTCTTCCATGCCTCCATTTCAGCTCAAATTTCATTCCCAGAGTCTTTGAAGAGGAACAAAGCCCTCTGTAAGGGGAGAGAAATCCCACAGGCATGAGGGGACAACCCCATGCACACAGAGGCGCCTTCAAACTGCTCTGGAGCTGCAGATCTGCAGGAATTTCATCATTTAACGCCCAGGACATCGGTCTGAGCCATGTGGGGAGCCTGGAGAAGAGCCTGATATCCTGTCCACCAGAATGGGATGTGAAGCAGGGATATGGATGTTCTTCCTTTCAGGAGGAAGGAGAGACATCCTAAAAGCCATGCAGACATGTCAGACAAACGGGTCCATCCTTCCTCCCCTCTCCCTCAGCTTCCCCTCTGGAAGAAACACAGGGAAGGGATTGCCTGTGCTTGAGCAGTGCCACAACAGGGTCAAGGCCATTTGGGGAAGAATCTGCCTCCAAAATCCACCCCTCTGCACATCCCACCACGCAGGTTTCCTGGATTTGCCTTCTGGGAGCGGCACAGCTCTGGATTTCCCAGCAGGGAATGTCCTGTCCCACCCAGCAGGACCTTCTCCTCCTGACCCCAGCTCGAGGCACGAGGCTCCTCCAGAGAAAAAGGCAGGAGTTTGAAGAATCCTGCAGGCGTGTGCTGGGGAAAAGCAGGAACCGCAGCTCCTGAGCCAAAATGGAACGGGAGAAGAGAAGGAGGAGCTGAGAGAGGAGAGGGAGGCGCACTTGAGGGGCCCGAGGGAAGGCTGAGGAGCAGGGGTGGCACATGCACGGCAACAAACATGCACACGAGGCTCCAAGCACCACACGGGGACAGCCAAGAACGTCTCTGCGTGCTCCACCTTGCCCCCATCCACCGGTGTACAAGTCCCCCAGAGTCCGGCGGCGGCCAAGGTGCCTGGGCAGAGACCAGTATCTCCACGGCACTGGGACCAGCACGAGGGGAAGCAGAAGGACAAGAGAGCACGTGAGGAGGTGGCACTTCAGCTCCAGGAGGAGACAGGGCTGAGCCAGAGAGGGGAGCAGAGCCTCTGCTCACCTGGAGCCCTCCCCGGGCTGAGCCCCCCTCCAGCGCAGCTGCTGAGCGCGGCCCTGCTCTGCTGTGGGCACACAGAGTGCCTGGGGAGGCTGTGACACACAGGGACACTTTGGGTTTGCTCCAGGGACAGGCTGGAGCCTTGCTGGAACTGTGTGCTCCTTGTTCTGCGTGTGCATTGTCCGTCCAGAGCAGGTAAATCAGCTCCCTGGGCCAGAAGGGGGCACTGGGGTGAGCGCTCCTTGGAGGTGGCAGCTCTGTGCGGGAGCAGAAAGGCCAGGAGGGCACACCACCAGCAGGACCATTCCTGATGTTTTGTCCCTTTTCCCAGCTTTTGTTCCTGGGTTTTTCCTCCCCCAGGCTCGTGCCCTGCCCCGTTCAGGGAGGGTGATGCCGTTCTTACCTTCATCGGGCTGCATGGAGAACTCATCCTGCACTCCATCCTGGGCCTCCAGGCAGGTCGCTGGCACCCAGCCTTGCTCCTCCAACGTGCTCACAAACCACCAGCCTGAGGGGAAAACAGCAGGAGGCTCAGCCAAGGGCTCTCAGCAGCCAAAAACTCCCTCCCTCCCTCCACACCACGTGTCTGGGGGGCTGTGACCCCTCTCCTGCATCTCCACGGGAAGCCGGGGTGACCCCAAAGCAGCAGAGCCAAGCACAGAACTGCAGCTGAGTGACATCTAAAAACAAATTCCCTCCCCAGGAAAACCAGGAGAGGCTCTGAGAGGTGAATGGCTGCAGCCATTTGCTTTTGGTTTTTTCTGCCCCTTCATGGTTCATTTTCCGTCAGTGTGGGTCAGCAGGCCTGGGTTAATTAGCAGAGATGAATACCCTGTGTGAGAATCGATAGCTGAGCCCTGCTGCGCTCGCCTTTCTTTACATTTGTGGAAACAGCAGAACTGAAAAGTTACGAGCAAACGCAGGATTTGAAACATCAGCTCTCCCAGTGGAAGCCCAGCCAGCTCCAGAGAGGCCACAAGCAATTCTGGGCCCCCCTGTGTGTCCAATCAAAACCAACGCTTGCTGCTTTTTTTATTAAAAGCACAATTTGTGTCTTTAGGGGGGGGAAATAAAGACTGAGTATTACCCCAGAACCCCCCGGTGAGTCATTAGAAAGACAACTAGATTGTCAGGGAGGGAATCAGATACCTGTATGGGAGGAAAAAGCAGGGCTGACCTTTGATAAATAAATGATTTTTCACAGCTTTGGAGCTGGCTGTGCTAATAGTTCTGTTTGCTTCAGGGTTGCTTTTATTTCTCTCCTTCTCCAACAGAGCTGCTGGTGCAACTGATCCTCTGGGGACCAGCTCTCCAAAATGTTAAAATCTATTTTCACGGTTTAACTCGCCCACAACGAGCAACTTCTGTAAGCTTCAGGGAATGAATTCTCCACAGGCGGGAACCACGCCGCGGCTCAGTCCCTTTGCAGCGTTAAGAGCAAGTTGAAGTTTTGAAGCAAGCAAAGAGCTCTGCCCACAGGAATTGGGAATGCACCAAGGGGGCTTTCACGGCCACCACCAGTGTCCTCCTGTGTCACCAAAACCAGCCTGCCAAGCCCAGGGATGGCTTTTGTCCTCAGGATGAGTTTTTCAGCACCAAGAACCACAAAGCAGAGACTGGCAAAGGTGGTGGGCGCTCGGCACGAGAGGAAACCAACCCTTGGCGAGAGCCCTGAAGCCTCGTCCACGCTCACAGAGCAAAGCTGCTTCCTCCACATCCCAGCTCAGCTCACCGTGCCCCCGGCAGGCCTGGGGGTGTTCTGATTGAGGAGAACACTGAGAGCACAGCAGTGCTCCTGTGCTGAACCCAGAACCCTGTGCTGAACCCAGAACCCTGTGCTGAACCCAGGAACCCTGTGCTGAACCCAGAACCCTGTGCTGAGCCCAGAACCCTGCACTGAACCCAGAACCCTGTGCTGAGCCCAGGAACCCTGTGCTGAGCCCAGAACCCTGCACTGAACCCAGAACCCTGCGCTGAACCCAGAACCCTGCACTGAACCCAGAACCTTGTGCTGAACCCAGAACCTTGTGCTGAACCCAGAACCCTGTGCTGAACCCAGAACCCTGTGCTGAACCCAGAACCCTGCGCTGAACCCAGGAACCCTGTGCTGAACCCAGAACCCTGTGCTGAGCCCAGCTCCCTGTACCTGATTCGTTCTTCTCAATGATCTCCACCACCTGGCCCACGCACAGGCTGATCTCCGAGCTCTCCTGCTTCTGGTAGTCGGCCACCACGACATACTGCTCCAGCACCAGGGGCTCGGCCGAGGCACAGTCAGCTCCTGCACAGGGGGGGACAAGAACTGACCCGTGTGCCAGGTCAGCAGCGTCCCCAAGGCACGGCCACCGCCAGCGGGACGCCCCACGGACCCCAGCGTGACACGGGTGAGCCAAAGAGCTGGGCACGGTGAGGGGAGGGACATCAAACCAGCAGCCAGGTGAGATGGGGACAGCCAGGTGACACCCGCTGCCCACCACGGCCATCCCCTTCCTGCCTCAGCCATGGGGGAAGGAGGAGGGCAGCACGCACCTGGGGTTTGGGATAAAAGGAGACCTGAGAAATCCTGAGAGGGAAATTCCTGTGCTGCGTGCACCTGGGGTTTGGGATAAAAGGAGGCTGCACCCTACAAAACCCCGAGAGGGAAATCCCTTTGGGGTGTGTGCCCCAGCGGGCTCTCCTTGAGAGGAATGAGGGATTTGTCTTTACAAACGAGCTGTGGGTAAATCAAACCAGCACTGAGACGTAAAAGAAACAATGGGAGGGATTTTGCTGATTGATAAATGGAAAAAAATTATCTGCCACCAGCTGCAGGTGGTTTGTATTCCCAGCTTCCAGGAGAGGGAAAAAAGGGAGGTGTTGTCCCTACAGCCCCACCCCTCTCTGGGTCATGATGGAGCCACGGTGGAAGGTTTGGGTTTTCTGGGGGTTTAATGGGGTTTCTCCATGGTGGGGAGTGCAGAACCCAGTGTGGTGATGCCTTAAGGTTTAGCTTTCATATTTTCCAGACTCTGCACTGCACTGGTGTGTCACTCTGAACTTCATACAAAGTGTTGGCAAGTTCTCCTCACAGCTCAGTCCCACAGAACAATCCTTTCCCAGCCCCACAAACCAAGGGCACCGTGGCAGCTTTGGGCCCAAAAAGTGCAAACAGCAGAGAATTGAGGAGAGCAAACTGGGAGGGTGGGACTGCAGAACCTGGAGCTGGGATTGGACAATGAACCCAACATGGAAATGGAGCAGAACTTAGAAAAGTGTGAAAACTCGGGACCCAGAGTCCATCTTGGGTCAATTTGGGATCCACTTTAGGTCCATTTTAGGTCCATCTTGGGTCCACCTTGCGTCCATTTTGGATACATTTTGGATCCATTTTAGGCCC
>VXBU01015863.1:514197-526409 GCA_013400315.1 Bombycilla garrulus | reverse complement strand
CCTGGCTTTGAGCACTTTCAGGGATGGGGAATCCATAACTTGCCTGGGAAACCTGTGACAGTGTTTGACCACGCTCACAGTGAAAAATGAGAGGCACAGAATTACTTTAAAGAGTGTCTACTGGCCAGACACCAAAAAAACCCAGAGCACTAAATTAAATACTATCTTGGAGCTTCCACTCTGAAATAATTTCATTAAAAGCAGCCCAAGTGTTTACAGTTAAGGAATACTACGGTGATGTGAAGACAGGTGAGTGCTCAGATATAACCACAGAGTCTGTGCACCACAAGGTCTTTTCAATATATGCTGTAAGATGTCCCAGTGGCTCCAAAAATACACTGCAGCACATTCAGGGAACATTCCCGTGGTGGAGCTCGATATCCAGGGAGTCTGGAAGGGCACGGGAGACGAGCCTGTGGGAAGGAGCCAGATGCAGCAGGGGGAAAGGCTGAGGCACACTGAGAGGAGGGATGTGAGAGCACGCAGCGAACGTGAAGGTGATGGAGAGGCAGACACTCTCCCCGTGCAGCTGCGGGCACGCAGAGCCGGGCTCGGTGCAGCCCAGCAGCTCCGCGCAGCTCCGGGTCCAGCCGGGCGCTCCGGGGATGAGAACCCCTCACCCTGCCCTGGGGGAGCCGGGCGGGCTGAGCCGAGGGAAGGACAGGGACAGAGACACAGGCAGGTAGGAAAACATCGCCGCCGGCAGGAACCCCGAAGCGCAGAAATGCAGGCTGCGTTCAGGGAGGAGAGGGAATTTTGCCTTGCGCTGCGATGACTTGGAGGGAGGAGAGGAAAGATCGCGGAAGCTCCGTCCGTGGAGAATCCAAGCGCAGGGTCAGCAGCGAGGCGCACGGAAAGAGAGGAAGGGTCAGATATCAGAGGTGGGCGGGAGGAGAGAGGAACAGCGTGAATTCTTGTACGGAGTTGTAATAATCAAAACATTGGCAGGGCCTTAACTAGGCAGCTCTGCTGGGTGCCCAGATAATACAGCTGATTTTAATTGCTGATGTGTGCATTTTATGTCATTTGCCTGATGCACAGCCCTTTTAGGACCGTGGAGTTTGACCACAAATCAACAGTCAGTCATAAAGCATCGCGCAAACGACCTCCTCCCCAAACAGGCTGTGTTATTTTTATTGATATTCAATATTCAGATTTTTAATGGAGATAGATGGATAGGCATAAGGACAGGAGCAAGATGGGGCGCAGAGAAATGGGTTTGAACTGAACAGATTGACAAAACATAAAGACAGGAGGCAAGAGACAGATGACTAGTCAGGGAGGTGCCTGCCACCGAGGTGGGCAGATATCTGGAGGCAGACTGCTTGGGAAAGGCCGACAGATGACGAAACTGTCAGGCAGCAGAAAAATATGAGTATGAAATGAGAAACGAAGGACCAACGAGAGCAAAACCAAAAATTATCTCGTACACAAATCCCATTATTCCACCTTCTCCCTTCCTCTACCCCACCACTCTGCTCCTTCCCACCCCTCCCCATTTCCAAGGAGCGTGGTGTAAAAGGGTTGATTTTGGGTCCAGCAGGCCTGGACTGACACATACTGTCAGATGTGGCATTGTTAGCTGGAGGTCTAGGAGGATGCCTATTGCTTCTCTCCCACCTGCTGTTCATTTCATAAACTGCAATCACACACAGCCAGTCCACACCTCTCTTGTTTATTAGCTGGGACAGCAGGAGATGTCATTAGACCTTTAAAGCACTGGACCAAATGCCACTCATCCCAAATCAGTGTCAGTGCCAGTGGGTGAGCCAGGAGCCCGTGCAGCATTTGCCCACAGACCTCACAGACCGGTTTCATTCTCAACCTTTGAATTACATTGCTTGGAATTCTTTCTCATTGCCTTGAATTTCTACTCCCATACTCACTCTTGATTCACTTCTTATTCTTAGTGTATGTATATTCTTATGTATATTCTTATTCTTCTTCTTAGTGCATGCTGATCCAGGAAGCTTCCAGAGACACAAAAAGTAGCATCCAATTGTCAGGGGCAGGAATGAATGACTCCTGCATGGTCAGATATTTATTGTATTTATAGTATGACACAGCAAATAGATATCAGCTGCAGAGCTCCAGCTGCCATTGTTCAGCCTGGCCTTGCAGGGCCTGAAGGAGCTGCAGGAAACCTGGAGAGAGACAATTCCTAAGGGATGAGGGACAGGACACAGGGAATGGCTCCCCACTGAAAGAGAGTAGATTTACATTTGCTCTCAGGAAAAAAACTCTTCCCTGTGAGGGTGGTGAGGCCCTGGCACAGGGTGCCCAGAGAAGCTGTGGATGCCTCATCCCTGAAAATGTTCAAGGCCAGATTGGATGGGGCTCTGCACATCCTGGGGTAGTGGAAGGTATCCCTGCCAATGGCAGGAGATTGGAACTGATGAATCTTTGGGGTCCCTTCCAACACAAACCATTCTGTGATTCCATGATTCAATTCTTCATTTCCCGTTTTTCTGTCACTCCAGTCCCTTGTAAGGAGCCTCTCTCCATCTTTCTTGTGGGCTCCTTTCACTGGCCCTGCCAGAGCCCAGGGCATGCAGATATATCAGCTCCTGTTTGAAGAAAAGAGTACAGCTGACTAGAAATTCCAGACAAACTGGGGAATTCCCTGTTACTGTGTATGATTCCAGCCAAGGGACAAAGACTGTGTCTCAAACCTTCATGAGAGAAACAGGCCAGTAGAATTTTTTGCCCATTTTAGATGTGGGATCATTTGCCAATCCAATATTTCACTCCCTGCAGATGTGAAATTATGACTTCAGCTGCCAGGCAGCAGATTCAGGTCTCCACCAATGACTCATCCTGTCTTTCTGCATGAGTGTATGAAGTTTATGCCCCTGTCAGTGACATCTCTGAGTGACCACACTCCCCAAAGTCACAAATAAAATCTAAGAAATATCCTTCAAACATTTCTAGCTAGCAAACATTGTATGACCCCACAGCAATGTCTGTCTTCCAGACTTTTTTTGCTGGATACAAGACAGAACAAAAAGTAGGCACTACTCCCTGACATTCATGGGGTTTATGTGGTCGAGACCTGAATTGGGAATCTAATGACAACTGGTACAAAGGACTCACTAAGGTCTCGTGTGATTTGATTTCAATCTTCCAGGCTTCTTTTTTAAAGGACTACATTCAAAACGTTGCATTGCTCAACCAAACACTTTAAAGAAAACGTCAAACAAAAGGGAACCATGTGAAGCTATAAATCTAGTTCTGCATTCATGCACAGCTTTCATTATGCAGTCACATACCCTGATATATGAGCTCTCTGAACAGGACGGGGCTAAGCACACACTCCTGGGAAAGCAGGTTGCAAGAGCTGCCTTTAGTCAGAGCTTTCCAGCCTTGGTTCTCCTTTGATGTAAAACATCTCGTGCCCTCTGGGCTGTGGGCAGGTTTGGAGGTTGCTGACAAGGTCCCTGCTCCCACAGGATTCCGCCTTCTCCCACCCAGTGCAAAGTGGGCAGTGCACCAACCTTCTCTGCTGTGGGGAAAACAAGAAGTAAACATTGCATCTCTCTTGGGTAAAAGGAAATGGCTTGTCAGAAGCTGGATCAAACCACTCATTTCTGCTACAGACCATGAACAGGCTATAACAGATCATAACCTTGCCTTCAGGAGAAAGAGCTGCTGCAGAATCTCTTTCCTACAAAATGTTCCCAGCTTCCACCAAGTCTGAGCATTCACGTGTCATTGCGAGCCTGAAAATCAAACCTGTGTTGCTTCTGAAAAGGATTGGATTTGGCCTCATTCTCATTTGTGGGTAAATAGGTCAATAAGGTGTGTCCAATCTATAAAAGCAAATCCAGAATGAACATGTTTACATCAGAAATGATACTTTCATTTTCTCTTATTTAGAGGGCCTTCCAGGAGATGAGAAAAAGGTTATTTAGAGGATCTTTCTGTTGCCAAAGAATACCAGAAAAAACTCAGAGATGGAGATAACAGCTGAGTGAAGCACCTGAAGAGTCTGTCTGAAGTGTTAAAAACTAATTTGGAGCACCCAGGAGTTTGCAACCTGGTCACCCTGTGACAGCTTGTGCACAAAAATTACCATCCCGAGCCAAACCTGCACCGAAGGTCACCTCCGAGGGACAGCAAAGCTGTCACCCACAGAGGTTTGGAGCAACTCTCCTCAGGAAAAATAATCTAGTGAGAAGGAGTGAAGCTGCTCTCCTCACAGGGCCCGGCACTCTGCTCCCCAGCTGAGCTTGGAAACTGTGAGTGAGGAATGTTCTGGAATGTTGGAGGCCTGGTCTGCAGCAAATGCCCTGCAAATCCAGTCCCCAGACAGGGATGCTGAGCCCATGCAGGGAGTACACAGGGATGACTGGTGAGGATCTGAGGTGAAAAGACAAAAGCTCTGAGGACAAACCAAGTCAAACTCAAAAATCTGGCTGCTTAACTCTTTTCATGTAAAGTTTTTCAGCAAAAAAAAAAAAAATAAAGAGAAAAAGCTAAACAGAACCACATCTGCCTGAGTATGGGAAGTTCAGAAGGGAAAAGAAAGGCTCCTCAGTTTGAGATTTTCTCCCATTTTATTTCTTCTCTGACTCTGATGACCCAACCTCTTGGTTGTCAAAGCTGAAAATAATTTGAGAATGGAGACTTTGTAGAATGTTGCTCTCCAACACAAAAATCTCTCCCTTCATTCATCCTGGCTGAAGAGACATCTCTCATTTTTTAAAACAAAACTGTTTCCAGGAAACAGTGTGGGTTCCCTTGTAAAGGCCAGTCCTCCAGCACCGCGGGCCCTGTGTCCCCACCAGGAACGGGGACACCTGGGGTGATCAAACCTGAAGCGTTCCCTTTTAAAGCTCCCTTTTGCTGGTGGATGTTCCAGACAAAGGCAGCCTGAGCCCAGCACTGGGCTGAGCACACACTCCAGCTCTGCAGAGCCCACAGGGACCAGCTCCAGGGACAGCTCCTTGCTGCAGGGACTGGAGCAGCTGTGAGGAGCTCAGCCGGTCTCTCGCTGCCTCATCTCCTCTGAGCTCAAACCCCCTTGCCAGGATCACACCTCCAGGAGTGGCTCTGTAAGAGCCAGACACAGAAATTACTCACGAGCTGTGCCCTCAGGAATCAGGACCGGATCCAAGATGATCTGTGGTGGGACCCGGACATCAGAGGGTGAAAGGGTGACAGTTTTGGAGCCGAGCAGATGAAGACAAGCAGCAGTCAGTCACAGCTGTACTGCTGCCATGCTCCAAGCTGGATAACAAGGCCGTTCCTTGCTGTGAAATGGCTCTCACTGCACTCAGGAGGAGGGTCTGACAGTGAGCAGGGAGATGCCATCCCTGGCTTTTGAATATTACATGTGCGTGGCTGGAACTAGTAAGTCTTCCCCTGACACTCGCCCCAAGGTGCAGACAGCTCTGAGGAGCAGACTGAGCACACAAAATAAGCAGCAGATATATGTTGCCATTACCTTTAGGAGTGAGTTACTACTGCTGTTTGCTATTTGCATAACAAGTGCCAAAAGCCCCAGCCACCCACATCTGACTCGACTGACTAATCTATGCCTGTAACATTGCATGGTGTTCATGAAATAAATAAAATACAGTTATAGTTACACTCCACAGCAAAATAGGAGTGGTTTTTCTTGAGCACTCTCGTAAGGGTTGCTATTCTGTTGAGGTTCTCTGCAGCAATCATTTTTGCAAACTCACGGTGCCTTCCAGGAAAAATCCCAGAGCAATTTTCTATTTTTGAGAGCTAGAGAAGAAGTCTGCAGAGGGTGAGATGCTGAGGGCTGCTAGTCCAGAATCCAGAAGTGCCATCAGCAAAAAGGAGATTGGAATTTGAGAATGACAGATATTTTCATATTTTTCTCTACTGACAGCTCTAGATTCCACCCTAAATACAGGGAATAAAAAAAAAAAAGAAAAACAAAGGGTGTCTCTAGATCAGGGCCAAAGGTCCTCGAGGGACACAGAGCTGGAAAACTTCCCAGGTGGGTCTGTGCTGCAGAGGAGATGAGGGTCTGACCTGCTCCTCTTTGAAAACACTGAGGACAGAGTGAACCACTGTTGCCCACAGAAAGGCATTGTTTAACTCTGCAGATAACTCATTTCCTAATGATGCACTTCTTGCTTCCTCCACATGCACCAGAAAAGGGAATTTCTCCCTAGAGATCATTTCCTCTGGTGTTTTCCTAAGGCAGGTGACTGATGGGTGCCCATGTCATTTGTTGTGGTGCAGAGGTGGAACCCTGCAATTGGGATATGGCTACAACACAGAATTTCAGTGTTCTGAAATAACCTACACAGAAATGTCCAGGGATGTGAGTTGAGGGGGGATTAAAGTTCCAGCTGTAATCTTTCGGGGACTTTACCAAAGCTGCAATAATAGTAAAGAAAACTCATGGCAGATGGTTAATATTCTGCTATGCAGTACCACTAAAAGGAAAAAAAATCAGAGGTATATTGGACTTATGCCTTGCAGGTTGTATAGAGAAAGAGAGAAGGTGGTGGTTTAGGCTTACAAAGCTTTCACAAAGGGTTTGGAGAGAACACATTTGGATGGTTACATTTATGGATGTGTGTGTCCTTTGGACTGGGGAGGAGAATGAACAATGAAAATCCCATTCTTAATCTTCCCTTCCATTCTAATAGACAACCCTTATTTTCCTGGTCTGTACCTTTATACCAATAAAAACAATACCAATTAGAGAGAACCATGGCATCTTTCTCCAGAGGGTGTCTCTTTCATGAAGGTATCTAATTATTATTAGGCTTTTCTCTCACTCTCTTACTGCCCTCACTGGAGTCAATAGCAATTTTTCATCAAGATTTTTCTTCAGTCTTCATTAGAGAATTGCAAGAGATGCTTGTGCACATGAACCTTTTTTTTAAAACGAGTTTCCTGTGCAGGCTTATCATTCCTAGAGAACCACATCTGTGTGGCTTTCGGCCATCAAAACACTGAGACAGCTATTGTTGATAGCAGGATGTTATACAAAATTCAGCTGAGATGTTATGGACATCAGCTTTGCTTCCACAACTCTTGCAATAATAGGGAAAAATTTAAAAAAAAATTAGGATGGGAACTTTGCTGCAGTCTTCCACAGCAACTTTGCTTTTCCAGTCTTATTCCCAGTTGTCAACCTGGCTCGTACAGAAGAGTCTTGATATTTACACCTTGACATATCTACCAACAGTAGTGCTGATTACATGGTTAAAATTTAAATTTATAATAACAGGAAGATGGGCAAGATTTAAGGGGTTAGTATAGTTGTAAGAGGATACAATTTATATTTCCATATTAACAGCATGATTCAGCATAAACATGCTCTAGGGGACCCTACAGTGATAAAAGTCCAAATTCAGCCAGGACTACTTCTGCTTTTCTAACATGCAGTTCCTAGTGGAAATTCTAATTCACAGTATGATCAATTCCTATTTAAAACAGGCTAGCCAAAACCAGGAAAAATAGCTTCATTTTAGGCACTGGGCGAACACAATAACTCTCACTTTCCTCTCATGCCTCCAGACTGTGTGTCTCCAAACAATACCCACCCTTAGAACCGAAAACAGCAGAAATATTCCTGAATCGTCAGAACGTGGTTCCAAGGAAGTTCTTTCCACATTGGAAGTTGTGGTACATTCCACTTACAGTCATGAGACAAGTTAATTAGACAGATACAAGAAGCAACATGGTATTTCAAAGTAACTCCACTGGAACTGGTGGTAATTGCACAGTCACTGAAGTACAAAGGCCCTAAATAGAAAAACGCAGCTCAAATCTCCATGTACATGCAGATACTTTAACCTCAGCTTCTTTTTTCTCTCTCTAAGTTCAAAATTCTGAGTCCCCACCTACCCTGTGTGCACATCTCTTGGCAATTCACGGCTCACTTTGAAGAATTGTATCATTTTGAGAGACTCTGAAAGCTGTTGGATGCCTACGGGCTTTGCTGGGCTGGAGCTACAGCCTGTGACAGATTGCATGGCTGAGCCCGTGGCCATTTCACCTCCTCTCTATGATACCACTCCATTAAACCTCATTTCTGCTGGGGAAAGGAAGCAAAAGGAAAAAAAAAAAAGATTGGAGGGACAGCTCATATGTAAGGTGTTTTCTTGCTCAGAGTGCAAAGTTTAGAGTGAAGTTTTCTTTATGTCTTGGGACAAAAAGTTTAAGTTTCTGGCCCTATCTTCATTTATGCCGATATAATGTCTATTAACTTTGCCAGAAGTTAATAGACAGTGCAAAGGAAGCTCTAGAGCTTTATTTTTTTCTAATGAAAAGGTGTGTATGTTCGAAAATAAATGAAAGCACTTACAGAAGTACCAAGAAGCACTTTTTGAACACAGAAAGCACCCCTGCTGGAGAGAGAGAAAGCAGATCACCCACAGATCACTGACACCCAGAGCACAGACACAACACCTCTCCCACCCAGGGCTGCAAGGGCTTCCCCAAGGAACAGCAGCAGGAGAGCGGAGTCAGTGACTGCCAGTCACCCCAGAACCATCCTCCACTGGGAAGCCAAAATGTCCAGTGGCAAAGACTTGGGCTGTCCCCTCATCATGGTTTCCACGAGGAGCCTTTTCTTCACTGCCTGCAGAAAAATTCTTCCTGAATCCCCCTTGAGGAAAGTGGGTTGTGAAAAGTGGATGGAGACTGCTACAGACATTGGATTAAATGGAAAAGACTGGAAAGCTTCAGGAAGGAGGGGCACTCAGTGTCCCAGATATGCCATGCAAGGAAGGGACAGTTTGACTCCTCACATGCAGTCAGGGTACAGGCTGGAGCGGAAAAAAACCCCTTGAAATCCTTCAAAGTCTCAAACATGTATTCATGTATTTCTCCCCCACTCCCCATAGAGATTTCATTGTGTGACTCATGAAACATGTCATTTTAAATCCTTGGAGGATAAGTTGTCAGAATACATTGTGCTTTAAAGCCTTTCTTTGGTCTCTCATTTAAATCTTTGAAAGTCTTGGTAAGTTGTTTTTTTTTTTTTGCGTTCACTTTGGTTTTAGTATTGTAGAGATGAATGTGCCTTCTCTCTTGCGAGTTAAGCACTTAAAATATTCCAGATAAGTGAAATGCGAGGCATGAATTGTGAAAATGACAATCCTTATGGCCTTCTCTATGCAGAGCAGCTCCAAGGCTCCAGAGCCCTCAGACTTCCACCTCCTCCTTTGGTGGTTACAGCTTAACACCACACTGGCAATAAAAGGTAAATGAGCTCCTGCAGCAGAGCAAGTACCAAGAATATGAAGCTTTTCTGAAGGTGGATGCTGCTCTTACCATTATGGGCAATTAGAGGGCTTCGAAAGTGTGTTGCCTGACTTTCTGTTGCTTGGTAACTGTGCACCTAATTCTTTCTCTAAGAGGTCACAGAAATGTCAGAAAATCCATTTTGTTAGGGCGGGGTGGTGGAGAGACGAATGCCCCCATCAGAACAGCAGCCTATGGATTCGTTAAACGAACTTCACGTTTCCCATTAGCAGATAGGAAATACAGTATTATTATGATTATTTTCCTAGCAAATAAAACTGCAATTTCTGAGCGTCGCCAACTATGTAACACGCTTACCATGCCAAAAAGCTCGGGAATTGCAAACACACTGATGAAATTTGGCATGGTACAGGTCAATATAACTCCTGGGTACACTGACAAATAGCCATTATTGGCCTGATGGAGAGCCTGGTGGAGTCAGTGGAAAAACACACTGAAACGGCCACAGCACTGTGGAAGTGATAAGGAATTTCTGAGATTGGAAGCTTTGCAAACATTGCCTGGCACAGGAAAAAAAAATTTATGAACTTGGAAGGAAGCTAATGAGACAGAAGATAAAATTTTCTTCTCCAAAGAGATACAAGTTGCAGCTTCTGCAGCCCCTGAAATACTAAATGATTGTCACCAAGAATGAACAAATTTAGTGATGTCTGTGAGGGAAGAGCTTGGCTACTTTTACCTGCATTTTAAGGAACAGGACTTTGGAGTAATCTCATCCTCAGCAAATGTCCAGATCTTTCTACTTTAAGACAGGTTCAGTAATACACATTCCATGTTATACACCATTCCCACAAATGAATACTGTCAAAAAAAAACCTACTTCCCTTCAACTTGAGCAGTGTGCCCCAGTTTGCAAAATGCAGTTTAGATTAAATGAATGCCCCTGAGATTGAGTGAATGCATTTCAAGAGGGGCACAATATGCAGGTGTCCACCACTGACCATCAATCATTTTTGTGCAGAGCTGAAGGTTTCCTGCCGTTGTCACTCTATAATCACTCTGCAAGAATTTGCAGTCATTTTCTAAAAGCATGTTTAGGAGGAGAGAAGGGCAGACAAGGCATTCTGCACTTAAAAAAAAAAATGGGCCCATTTATCATGAAAATAAAGGACATTTTCATGTCGAAACAGTTATTTTGTGAAATAACACAGTTACATGACCATTGGACAATCTTAATGCGGGCAACGTGGAAAACCAAAACTCAGGGTCCCAGCCTACCTGTGGCCACAAATTTTCTGCACAATATTAGATAATTTGAACTCAGGCCACCACCTAAGTGAGGCCAGATGTATCAATGGAAAGATAGAACTTGATTTTTCCGTGTGATATTCCACTGGGAAGATTTCTTCAGCTTAGAATGATCAAAAGGATTGTGAGTACCTACGTATCCATTACTGGCAGTAAATGATTCTGTAATATAAATCACTATCACTGAAGCAAAAAATCACAGATCACTAAAACAAGGAGGTCTTTAAAGTAAGGGGAAGCAGAAAATGCAATCAAGAAGAAAATGCAATCCAGTAATGTCTGTTGTTCTGGAAATACTTAGGTATATTTCAGTCACAAAATTTTCATCATAAGCTTTGAGATAAATGCACAAAATCACATCGCTGGGATGCTCTCGTTTGTTTATACACAGACAGAGGAAATGTCACTGAAGAACTCGTACAAATAAAGATTTCATGCATGTCCAAAACAAAGGAGTAGCACAGGCTACTGTAAGAAACATATATTGGCAAAATCCAGCAAATCTTTGTGAAGGTGCTTGTACCATTATTCTGGTCCACAGACTGACATGGATTTTGATGCACTTTAATGCATAATTAAATTCTACTGTGTTAAGTATGTTTCTCCTGACACGTTTTTCTGAAGACATCATAGAAGATGGAAAAATTTATTATACAACCCCTTTAAATATGTAAGCTTACAGAAAAAACTCCTGAAATATTTTTGAGGCAATCAGAGTTCTGTGAAATTCAGGTGGTTTGGAGAAAAATAGGCTCTAGAAAAAAACAAAGTCAAAAAGTGAATAACTAGAAAACCAAAAAAAAGTAATGGTGCAATAAAAGAATATATTTTTCAGTATTGACTGTGAAAGTAAATTTAACGATGGCTGAGAATGAGCCACACCAGCTACATCCAGAACCATGCAGGTCATGAGTTTTCTGCCTCTTAAACCTCCCCATATTTTCCTGTCAATGGTTTAAATGCTCTGCAAAGTTTATAAATGTAGTGAAATGGCCACCGGCATTTCGGCAGCACAAAAACTGCAGACGAACACACACAGCCACACACCCACACATTTTCTGTAAATAATCTGTCATCTTTGAGTTCAATGTCTGCATTTTGTGCTCCACACACTGTGTTACTGGAACCAGGGAACTGATTCAGGCAAAAAATGCTCCACAGGCTTAAACTCACCTTGACCAGGGCCAGTGCCTTGAGTTCATGATGTCAAAGGGTCTGGTATTTATTTTGGATGGAGAAAACAGAGAATTTAGCTTGTGAGGAACAGGTTCTCTGATGTGTCCTTCACTAAAGTGGTCTGACACATACCTGAACTCCCTGTATGCTGTTATTTTTCGATTTCAGCCCCTTGAAGCGGCTCTAATTTTGTGATGCAAGCTGGGGGCAGAATGGCTGAAAGTGGCTTAGTGGAAAAGGTCCTGGGGGTGCTGGTGACAGTGGCTGGACACGAGTCCAGGTGTGCCCAGGAATGCCCAAGAGGCCACTGGCAGCTGGGCTGGGTGAGGAATTGTGTGTCCAGCAGGAGCAGGGCAGGGATTGTCCCTCTGTGCTGGCACTGAGAGGCCCCTCCAGGGCTGGGTCCAGCTCTGGCTCCTGCAGGAGAGACCTGGAGGGGCTGGAGCGTGTCCAGGGCAGGGAACGGAGCTGGGAAGGGGCTGGAGAATTCCTGAGGGAGCTGGGAAGGGGCTGGAGAATTCCTGAGG
>VXBU01015863.1:487144-513468 GCA_013400315.1 Bombycilla garrulus | reverse complement strand
GGATCCCTTATCCAATTGAGTTTCACAATGTACCTAACATGTAGTATGTTTTTATTTTTCTACCAATTCCTAATTATTCTTCCATCATGAAACATCTGCATTGTGACTTTGTCTGACCAATCACCAAAACTGCAGAAAATGGAGGAGATGGAGAAGAAAGATGAAGACTTAGTCAACACCCAAAATCCTCCATCTTGTCTTTCATCTACCTTCCATACTAAAACCCAAAATCTACTTTTTCACCCTGTGATAAACTACAATATAATCTACTATATGCATTAACAATAACTCAACTTCTCACAAAGTCCTGGAAGCTTTTCCCATGGCCAAAGACCAAAAGCTGTGCTCTCCTGAGGAATAAAACATCTCAGGACAAGCAAAGGAATATTTCCTGTGTCCTGGATTCCCACAATGCTCATGCCTCCTCTATTTTCATTTGCTTTTTCCAGGATAAAACATACACTAGGAGAGGGGTAAAATGCAGTTAAACTGGAAAGGGGAAGCATTACCTGTGACTGTTTTCCAACATCCAATATTGTGCACTCCCCCACCCATGTCACTGTTATTAATTTCACATCTAAAGAAATTCTGAGGGTGTTTATGGTATATCTGTGTTATATTTCAAAATGAACAAGTAAATACTGCTCCTTTAATTGTCTCTATGCAGCTAAAAGAGCACGGTGTATGAGCAAAACCCTCTCTAAGAGCATAAGTCTGGCAGATCACCTTACCATGTCTTTGTATTTAGGGCTGAACATAATATATCAGACATTCTGAAATTCAGCGTCTCAAGAATATCTCTCAATAAATCCTTTCAAGTGCCAAAGCCCATTCCTAACAAAATCACAGCTCTCTTGAGGTGACAGGCAAGTTAATTTTCTTTTGGGGAAAAAAAAGTTATTTGTGTTTTGTCCTAAAGAAAATCAGAGAAACGTTTCCGGATGGAAACGTGGAAGGTTTTGGATCTGAAGGAACCCTAAAGATCACCTGGTTCAAACCCCCCTGATGTGACCAGGGAACCTTCCACTAGACCCCTTTGCTCAGAGCCACACCCATGCTGCTCTTGAGCACCCAATTTTTCCTTCCAGCCCCTTCTTAAAGGTCATTTTTCTGGAATCAGCTCTTAGGTAAAACATTTGTGTAAATAACTTTTGCAAAAGATGTTGGTCACATTGTCTGCAGTACGACAAAGCGCACTGTGCCATGTTTATGACCCTACAACCTCTGGTTATTGCCCTTTTCCTGATGCTCTGCCTTCACTGCACCACAGCTGCTGCTTTTAGCTCTTCTGTAAAAGCATTTGAGTAGTCCCACTGGAAAATCTGCAGCTTCATCTTGAGAAAGGAGGAAAACACACCAGGCTCTCCCCCTGGTCTGATGTACAGCACACTCCATGGCACAGGCAGAAATCTTGAGGGAGGATTGTGTTATCCATCTCAACAGGCCCTTCTAGGGCCCATTCTCTCCAAAGGGCTGGTAAAAATCACTCTATATAAAGATATTATTATTAGAGGCCAAGGGAATGCCACAAGGCACAATATTTTAACTGGAAAACCAGGAATAGAGTTCTTCAGGACACGCCCTAGAACCAGGTGTGAGTGAGCACACTCCCAGGTCCAAACTGAAGGACCGTGGAAATCTCAGACAGGGTCCAAATGAAGGCTGATCTGTTGAGTAAGGATGGGGGGGGAAGAAGATACACCACGAGCTGCCATGAGATTTCTCCAGTGTGTTATTCTTTCTAAGTAGAAACATGTGGTGGAAGATTAAGCAGCATCTTTTTAATCTCCGATTGTCCAGCTCCCCCTGCTGTAATTACATATTGGACACAAATGGCAACAGATGTTCGGCGTCTAAGCTAAGAATTATATACTTACTCAATATCCCAGTGATTCAAAACACTGGCTGGGAGGCTGGAATTTGAATCTGCATGGAGTGGCAAATGAAAGAGTTCCTAGAACACCATGAGGCACGGAGAATATTAATGCAAACTTGAGGATGCACCCGTAATAGAAGGAGACAAAGCGACTGAATACCGGCTAGAGTGGTTTTAATTACAGCAATTTCTCTGTAAATTATTTTAACCCATCCTCATCCCTGAAAAGCTGAGCCTCCATTGTTGTTTTTCACATAATGAAATCTCTACAACCCTATGTGGGCAGCTAGATAGAAGGTTCTTCCTAATCATTCCATCATCTATCAAGTGGCCATAATAATTTCCTCATATAAAACCTAATACAGACAGATCTATCAGGCTGGATTTTATCTTGTTTATTTTCCAAGATACACACTTGTCCATTATCCAACTCCATGAAACCTTTTTGCCTGATTTGCTGAGAATTTGAAACAAGTGGCTATTACTTCCTTTGATCAGACTTGCCTTCCCTGGAAATATCACAGTGCTCAGAAAGAAGATGCTTGAAATCGGAGAGATGTCTCACCCAACACAGACATGAATAATCTTCCCTGAAATTTAAAGGTATCAAAATAAGAGAGAGGATGCAGTTCTAGGGGGACTCAGGCCTGTGAACTTCCACAGACTGCATCTCAGTCCAACCAATTTCTCATTTCCTGAATCAACAGACTTGTTCCATTTTCTCTCAAACATCTAACTCCTTCCACCCATATTTTGGGTACCGGTTGAAAGCCCGTAATCTGATTCCTCCCACTGCAATGGCTCAGGCAGGAGTGCAGATTTGAATGTTCTGAGCACTCCAAGGTGCAGATGCACACCAAGAACACGTGTCTGAGTGTGACATAAACCCCTTTACTCATATGCACATCACAGCTGAGGGCAGACGCTTGTTTACCAAAACATTTTCCAACAGAAAACTGAAAACACTCTGAAGTCCATTAGTTTCACTGACCATTATGAAAAAGTTGACTTTTAAAAGCGCCTTTTATTACATATGAATTCATTTCTCTTGCAAGATCACAGGCTGGGATGCAAAGCAATGTGCTGTTTGCTGCCAGATGGCGTGTTGGAAGGGTACAAACTTATTTCACACAGAGTGCTATGTGGCATGAGAATGCTGTTCTTACACTTCTAAATAGTCGTGCGTCTTTGAATGGTTTAAATCCCCGGTATTCTTTCAGTAAGCTCATAAGCTCTTCTGATTTTAGCTAAAGTGAAGTTAATAGATAAATACCAGAGAATCATTGGGGAAATTTCTATGGATAACTAATCTGCTCCATCCATTAAATTTTGTAGATGCAGAGCTCCAAAGAGTCAGCAGGGCAGCTCATCCAGGCACCAGGCACAGTGCACAAGATCAGAAAAAAACACCATTGCCAGGTATTAAAGCAGCTGAGAAAGTGTTAAATTGACCATAATGCATAATTCTGATAAAGGAAATAACCTCCATGTGCCTTCAGCCTGCACTGGGTCCTCCTCAAAAGGACAGGGGACAACCCAGAGTGTGTGTTCCACCAGTCTGTAAACCTGATTTTTCCTGGGAAAGTGCTGGTAATATCCTCAACAGAAAGACCATCTATGTATTTTACCTGAACTATCAGAATGAAGATAAAACCCTTTGGGAAGAACATTCCATGTGTCCACAGGGAAGGACTAGCTCCACAGCCATCCTACAGCCAGGCTAAATAGGTTTAATTTGCACCAGCAAATCCTGTGCAGCAATCCTGCACGGCTGCCCTGCGCATTCCAATTTTCGACATATTTGCTTTGGAAAAAGGAGCTGGAAAAACCTCTCTCTCCCTCTTTCCCTCAACGCGCACAGTCTGCACCCGCTGCTAAAAATTGTATCGGTATCAATCTCCTCAGCATCACAAACACACCCACATGCGTCTGAATCCTGAAACGCTTATTTCGCGAAGAATGTGCCAAAAGATTTACTTACTCTTTAGAACTGTTTAATGATGTTGTGGGGATCAAAGGAGCAAGCATTTTCATGACAAAAGGAATTTGTACTCCAGGCTCCACAGCACAGACAGTGATTAGTGAGTCATACATAAGAAGTGTCTCGCTTTTCTCTTTTAAAGAGCTGTTGTAGCATTTACCTAAACATTACGGTGCTGAATCGGTACTTGCACAAGTCTTCCCTGAACCGCTCACCTTTACCTGGAAATATCCTGGTGATGGTTCCTCACCTGAAAAATGTGTTCAGCTCTCTTATTTGGCTGTTAGCAGGCATTAGAGACCAAATCCTGCATCCAGGATTTCCTGGGAGGCTTGGAAAGCAACCACTGCATCGGAAAGAGATTTTAAACTATCAGTTCTGAATGTATTTTCATTTTAAAAAAAATAGGAATTGTCTCATAGTGGAGCTCAAGATAACGCAAATAAACATTGTAATTCTATTACTTAATCTTTTTTTAAAAAATAATAATAATAACTACCCAGAGCTGAAATACCCACTCTCATTGTGGTACAACGGCCGTCCTTCTCCTGAGGTTTTCCTGTTTAAGCCCTACTGCTCTTTCCTTCCAGAGTACAGATCCCATCTTGTTGCTTCCTGCCTAAAAAACGCTGTTTCCCTCCCCTCAGTAATTACAGATGATGATGATGATGATGATGATGATGATGATGATGATGATGATGATGATGATGATGATCCCTCCTCCACCCTCACTGCTCTCCTTGCCCCTTTTCCTGGCCATTTCCCTGCAGTGTCACTTCCTCTATGTATTTTCATTTTAAATGGCACCCAAATGATTCACCCCACGGTGGCTCAGTTTTGCTCTTGGAAATTGGGAGTGCAAGGGAGGAGAAAAGGATTTTCTGTTTTAAACTGGCCAGAATAAATGGGTGTTTTGTGGATTTTCTGGATGCAGTTTGACATCCAGAAACTTTCAGGCAAGTTGGGTTTCCTTTCATCCCATGTTCTCGCTCAACAAGTAAAGGTTTCGGTGCTGAAAATGGAAAGATTTGCAGAAAAGACTTGCCCATAATTTGAGTTCTAGAAAAAAAACTATAGCTCCTTGAAGGAAATTAAAACCAGCCGGAAAACAAGTTGTTTTCTCACAAAAATCATTTTATGAAGAAAAAAAGTTACTAAGCTGGGATCACTTCTTATTTTTGGTCTGCTAAAACTTCTATTCCTCTTTTTACAGCTCTGCCACCAAAGATTCATTCTTTCATTATCAATTCTCTTCAAATGGTTCATGAGCAATCTCCCTACATTTTTGTTGGTTTTCCTCAGTGTGTCCCCATGAGGAGGGGACATTCAGGCATCAGATGTGACACTGTAGTGTCCCCAGTGGGTGACACGTCCTCTTCTGCTTCGTGTGGCTTGATTTGTGCATGACAAGCCCTGGCACGAGTGAAAAAGCAGCTGAGTAAAAGGCTTCTCTGCTTTCTTTGGTGCTTGCTGTTCTATAATCCCTGCTCTGAAATGAAATGGGGAAATGCAATTCACCCCAAGGCGTGGTCCCAGCCCTGCCACAGTCCTCACTTCTCTGTCCTGCCACTGAGCCCTGGTGGCTTCAGCAGATTCACCCCATGTGCACCAGCTGCAGGGAGAGCTCTGTGTGCACTTCTGCTGCCAGACAGTATTTTAAGAACAGACCCTCCATGACCAGGAACTCTGAAAAACACTTAAAAGCCCAAGATTTCAGGAAAAAAAACCCACTGTTCAAAAGAAATGCTCAGTGGAACGAGAGCATTTTGCACAATTCGCGGACAGCACGGTACCTGAAATATTTCTGTGGTGCCTTTTCCTCAAAGAGCAGGGTTGGGTTGCAAGAGAACATGCCAAAGTACTCGCAGGATTTCTGCACAGCTCCTTGAATAGATGCTGCTAAATGTATCTGAAGGAAAAAAATCAGAAAGCTGTGCTGAACTCCTATGTCAAATATGGCCAAAAACTTGACATTTTCCCCTGTCTGGTTGCTTAGTACTGGGAGGGGAGGAAACACAGTCAGTAATTCTGCCATATGAATAAGTTAATACCCTGACAAAGAATATCTCAGAGATGTTAATTCGGGACCCCTAGCCAAATAAGCATTTCCCCAAAATTAGGAATATTCGGATGAAAACTCCAGACTTGGGCAGAGCAGAGAGGAAAGGCTGCAACACCAGGATTCAGATTAGCTTGGAAGCCTGGCATAGGAAGCAGATTGCTTTGCTGGAGCAGATGCTTGGCTTTTTGAGCAAACGGGTCAGCCTGCGTAAAGGCACACACAGCGAAGGCAAGGATGACTCGCAGGCTCCCTCGTGTCTTTAGCGGAAAATCAGGGAGATGGCTTCAAGGTGAGTGGCAAAATCAGCTTGCTGTTGATATTCCCTGGTTCCAAACCAGAATTTCAGAGCCAGTCAATAAAATTGATGTTCCTGGCTTCTTGTCTAAGCTCCTGAGTAGAAATGCTCCGAGAGGCACTGCACACCTGCAAATCTGATTTATGCTCCCAGCAGCCGCAGGAATTCTGCACTTTTGAAACTTCAAGTCATTTGGCATCGCCAGCTTCTGACAGACTGAAGCATTCAATACCCCAAATGCTGTATTTTTTATGATCTTGGCTAATATTTGAGAGCTGCACCCTCCCTTCAGCTGAGGCAGAGCTCACATGGTTCATCACCTCCGAGTTGTCAACATCCCCGTGTCGAGGCGTTGACATTGGAGCAGATGGCATTCCCGGGGTGATCTCGCTAATAATCAGAAGTCCTGCCCCCCGCCTCCTTCCTTCATTGCTGTTCAGCAGTGCCTCTGCACCGCAGCTCACGCTTGATCGAGTACCTGCTCCTGCCTCTGCCTCCCTTCCAGAGCTGCCGCCTGGGGAATGCGCTGCCCCGCCCTGCCAGTGAGAACTCCTGCCTTTGTCCCTGGATGTGAGCCCTGGCACGTCACATTTGTAAAATCCGTGTTGTTCACATGAGTGCTGCTCCTCAGGAGGCAAGGCTGTATCACAACCTGTTCTTTATTCTGTTTATTCATGGCTGTGTCCTCAGCTGGGATTTTTTGTTACTAGCTCTGAAGATACTTAACAGACCGAACCAAGAGCAGGTTCCTGAAGAAACCTGATGTTCACAGCCTTACTACCTGCATTCACTCCCATATTCCAAGAACAAGGAGAATTCTAACCCACCTTTGTGGGTTTGCTGCCTTTGTACTGGTTTTTCCTTTATCAAAGGAGCCCACAGGATTTTTCAAATACCTCTCAGAAATCAGAGTAAATCAACAGTGACTTCTTGCTTTACTAAAAACTTTGTGATTGGAGAATGCTTACTCTGCCTGAGGGAATGTTGGGTGAGAGCACTACACAGCCACATTTTAATTTTTGCCTTACTCAAGGTGAGGCAAAAGGTTTTCTGGGAATCTTCCTGGAATTCATATCAAATGAGGCAGTTTAAAGTTTCTGGGGTTAAACCTATTAAAGTTTCTAAAAATTAGCATATCATTAGCTTCTTCCAGTTCTTTGCAACTTTCTTGGTAAAAAGTCTGTGGTGAATGTTATCAAAAGTTTCAGTTCTTGTTTTGCCAGCAAACTAAAAAATACTCCAATGCTTTTTCAGCTGTTTCCTTCTCTTGTCATTAATTTGTCTGTTTTTTTTCCACAATAACAGCTAATGAAAATCTGCCCTCCTTAAATCCCTTCTCCATGCCAATCTTCTTTTCCTTCTCTGGCTTCTCCTCCAGTCTGTACTCTTTCCACTCTGAGTTTTATTTACCCAGATGTCTTAGGGTCGGGTTTAGGTCTTTATCTCTCTGATAATTATTTTACCAGAAAGAACCTGAGGAGATCCAAAGCCCTCCTGCTTCAGCCTCTGGATTCTGCCACTCGCCAGCATCAATCGCTCCAGAGGCAGATATTGGCCCTTTTTCTGCCCAAGTAGTCTCTTTCTGATTTCTGATGTTTAAGGGTAGTTTTAAACTCCATCCTTTCTCCTTTCTTCTTTGCCAGAATCATATTTCTAAAGCAATGCAACTAGAGGAAGATAATGAGAGTAAAATCCAATCACCTGTTTTTCACGGGGATCAACTGTGAATCTTCTGAGCCAAGACTTTGGCAGAGAAATTGGCAGTTTCCATAATGGAACAGTGAATCAAAACACACAGCGAGGGATTATTATTGAGCTGCCATCCAATAAACTGGAAATGTATTTTTGAACTATTGCTTTTAGTACTTATTACTCCACATTCACTCCAGTTAAGCAGACAGCACTCCTTGGTTACAGGAGACAATTCATTATTGCTGGATGAACTTTCAGTGGTTACTGCAGCCCTCAACACGTGCAACTCTTAAACTTTCTCAATGTTTTTTATTAAATGAATACAATCAAAATGAATGTCTTAGATAATGTAATATGCAGAATGGCTATCACACATTAATGATGCACAGCAATAACATATCATGCTCATTAAAGCATTCCTATATATTCCCGTCCGCCTCTCTGAGAGAAGGAAGGCTGCACATACCAAACACTGGACGTCTCTAATTAATCCTGATGTAAGATGTGACACCAATTTAATTCTTCTAAATGCGCTAGGGGGAAAAAAACTAATCGGATATTGTGAGAATGCACAAAAAATTCAAGTGAGTTTCTGAGTCCTTTGCTTCATGCAGGAAGGGAACACACCACCTCGGACCTCCAGAAATCAAAAAGACCTGGGAGAAGAGCAGGTCACAGAGCTGAAATGGGGCCACTGGGCCATGGCCACAGGCTCTCTCTTTGACAGGGGTTTGTTGTCAGTGTCAGAGGTACTGGGAGACCTCAAGAGCAGTTTTCAGCTTGCCCTGGTCAGCCTGGGCATTTTCCATCATTCCTCAAGTCCAAGAGGCAAGGAGGAAAGGATGAGAGAGTTGGTGTTGTTCAGCCTGGAAAAGAGAAGCTTTGGGGTGGCCTAATTGTGGCCTTTTAGTGCCTGAAGGGACCCTGCAAGAAAGATGGAGAGAGAATATTTACAGGGGCCTGGAGTGACAGGACAAGGGGGATGGCTTCAAACTGAGAGAAAGTAGGGTTAGGTGGGATATTGGGAAAAAATTCCTGACTGTGAGGGTTGAGAGGCAGAGGTTACCCAGAGAAGCTGTGGCTGCCCCATCCCTGGAAGTTTCCAAGGCCAGGTTGGATGGAGCTGTGCTGACTCTGGTCTGGTGGAAGGTGTCCCTGCTCACAGCATGACTGGATGATCTCACATCTGTTCCAACCCAAAGCATTCTAGGAATCTGTGATTTCATACCTTAACTCACTTTTTTTTTTTTTTCCAAAACGGTTTCCAGCCTCAAAGTTTGCAGGGAAGAGCCAAACAAATGTGCTGTGAATAACTCAGGAGCTAGAAGGCAAATGTGAAAGATTTCTAACTTATTTTCCCAAGTCTTGCGCATTACTCTTCCATGCCTATTTTAGCCTGACTCATCTTGACTAAAAGCTTGGCAATAGCAAAGGTTGACAGTAACTCTAAACAACATTTGGGTGAGAAATTAGAAGGCTGGCAGAGGTAACAGGGTTTGCTGATCAAAACAAAAAAAAATCTCCCAATTTATCTGCAAAGTCATGCACCTGGTGAAATCTCAGGCGTGCTGGGTGGTGTGGCATGAACTGGAGGAGCACAGAGCAGGGAGGAGAAGCTGCTGGAGCAAGTCCATGGGTCAGACATCTCTCTGCCATGACAGCTCTGGGGAGCACAGCAGGAAAACCTACAGTTCAGCACATGAGGAATGACTGGAGTTGGGTTTGGTTTTTTTTGTTTTGTTTTAGTTAGTTTATTATTTATTTAATTTTTTTTTATTATTTTTTGTTTATTCCCTGCTCTGGTCCCATTTCAGGAAAGCTGTTAAGTGCCTGCCCCGTTGTTTGCAGGATCAGAAGCAAAAGTGAATTTTTCAGTGGTCCGTATACAACATGTCCAGGGAGCAACTTTTAAAGAAAAAAAAAACAACTTAAAATTATATTTTCCTCTTGGTTATTAGAGTCTATACTAAAGCATTCTCTTCTACCATTCATACTTGGCTGACTATTTATCTGTGGTTTTAATGTCTTTTTGGGTTTTGCACCTTTTATAAGGACTCTTCACGTGCTTGTTACAGCAGGAAAAACTGCAGGACTCTGGCACTGGAAGTCCTCTGAGCTCCAAAGTGACCTTTTGTTTGCTGAGGAAGTTACCTCCAGGTGAGAGAAACAACAGCAGAAACCATTCCTATAATAACCTGTCTCTTTAAAGAAAAACATAAACATCTGCAATTTCTCAGGCAAATGCGGGTTTAATGTGTCCCTGATATCTCCCTGCTACATCCCCAGGAATTCACTTAGCTTTTCTGTCACAGTTTATCTGCCAAGCAGCAGGTCAGGAAAGAGCCTGGGCATTCTCCAAATTCAGGCTCATCCAGGGCTGGCTCCAGAGTCAGAGCAGCCCTGATGCTACAGTTCAAGTCAGCCAGTGGCCAGAGAGGGACACCAGAAGATGCACCAGAAATCAAACCATCCCAGGAAAACCACCCCAGTAGCAAAATTTTTATGAAGAAAAACAGGGACTGAAAGTGTGTGGAACAGGGAGATCAATTTTCTTGCCTCTTTTTTTTTTTTTCTCTTTTTTTTTTTTTCTGCCTGGTGGATTTGCTTTAGTTTTGCATTTATAATTACTTAAATGCAGTGTTCTTCACAACAGACATAATTCACAGGCCTTTAATGCTGCGCCTTTCAAAACAAACATGAGTCACAGCCCCTAGGTAAACTTCCTGGGCTGGCAGTGAATATCATTATTGTGTGATAGAGTGCAGCAAGCTGTTTGCCAGATTACTCAGTCTCCTAAAGCTAGCAAAATGCATTGCCATTTATTTATTATGCTCATGATAATTACAATTATCATCACTGCAGTGCCAATCTGTTTGCTGCAGAATGAAGGCCTCTTCATGATGTCTCCAAGGATTCAGTGTCAGGCCTGAGTAGTTAACCAAATTATGTGGCCTTGCAGGATTTTTATTTTTTTCTGCAAAATGAGGGCTTTAGGAGGTATCAAGCAGCACTCTCCTACTTGTTTAACAACAATGTTCAAGAAACCTCTGCTACAAACCCCTCCTTCTATACAAAGGACTGTTCTGGTCCTTGCTTTGGGCACTGTCTTCCAAGGAAATATCCAAGCACGAGTTCCAGCTCAATATCAAGTATACTGAACATAAAAATGAATTTATACTTCCCGTGCCCCACAAATGTGTCTTTTCCTGCATCTATTAGGATCCACAGAAATTACATCACGTCTGAGTATGGGTACAAAGTAAACACGAATCTGCCTCTGCCTTTATTTCCAGCCCGCTCCTCAGAACGTCTTGGTACCCAGAAGGAGGAGTCAGAACACGCTGAGACATTAGGCCAGAGAGAGTAGCAAAACCCAGATTGTGAGCAGAGGGGGTGGAAACACAGAGTGTGGGCAGGTGAGAAATGTGAGATCATTTATCCAACCCTGCAGCAGTCTAAAAGAATACTCAGCTTCATATGGTGCTTTAAATCTTCAGAATCCCCGACGAGCATTAGTCAAACTAATGAAATTAGTCATCTAAGGTCGTATTCTTTTTATTTCCATTTTAAAAGGGTTTTTGTTGGAGGATTTTGATGAGTTGCATTGATTTAAAGCCCTGCAAATGAGTTCTCTTAAGTTGCCTCGTGCTTCCCTTCGCATACCTGGTGGCAGAGGATCTGCAGGTTGGCTGAACACTGGTTCCATGAGGGCTCCTGACGTGGTCAGGCTCTGTGTTTCCTGGTGACACGTGTTCCAGTGCTAGGTGACATTCCTCAGATGAGCTAGGACCGGATCTCTGGGATTCACTGCAGCTAATTGGCTTTGGGGAGCTGTCTCGTCACCCTGACTTTACTGATGTGGAAATATGTTCAGCACAAATGCACAATGAGATGCTGAATTACAGCACTTAATAAAAACCACTCTGCTGGCCCCCGTGGGAGTTGCAGATGATCATCATTAGTGTAAAACCACAGCGAACATCTCACCACACTGAGCCCTGGAAGTTCAAATGTGGATCTAAAACCAAAACACAGACTGAGGCAGCTCTTGGGTTGATTCAGCGTTGTTATTAATCATAGCAACATAGAATATTCTGAGTTGGAAGGGACGCACAAGGATCAGCACTGTTCTGGCCCTGCACAGCATCATCCCTACCAACCCCACCCTGTGCCTGACAGCACTGAACACTTTCTGAACTCTGTCACGCTTGGTGCAGTGACCATTCCCTGGGGAGCTGTTCCAGGGCACAAACACCCTCTGGGGGAAGAACCTTCTCCTAATATCCAACCTAAACCTTCCCCTGACACAGCTCCAGCCGTTCCCTCGGGTCCTGTCCCTGCTGACAGAGAGAAGAGCTCAGTGCTGTTAATTATGAGCCACCAAGATGTGTGGAACAAGGAGAACATTTGGCACCTCTTTGGACACAGAGCACTAGCAGAGATCTGTCTCTGCAGAGCAGCAGAATAAACCATAGGTCACCCTACTTCTAATCACACCCAGGAACTTTTGGACAGGCATTTGTTATGATTTTGCAGTGAGAGGGAATGTGAGGGGAGAGAAGCGAGTCCTGGACATTCACCTTGTCAAAGCTCCCAAAATGATGAATGATAAAGGCTCACAGTGAGTGACCCTTATTCCACGGCAGCAATTTAGGCAAAAATTACCAGGGGCTGAAACTGTTTATCCTTCATTCTGCTACCGTGCATAATGGACCAATTAAGATATATCATGAGCTGCTCACTGATGTCAGAAGTCAGGAACCCAATAGATGGGAACTAAATCAGATTGCCAAGGACAAGTATAAAAGCAAAACATAAGCACATAAGGATAAAGGAGAAAGCCATAATTAGGAGACATAGAGGGTAACAAGAAACCTTCCATAAATACCCTAATAGAGAGTGAGAAAAGCTTTGTTCACTGTGAACAAGGAGAGTGTTACTCTGCTATTTAACCAGAAGGGAAAGTGACTGTCAGAAGACAGTCAAGAAGACCACAATGGTAAATGCATCAAGTCTTCCCTAGAAAAATGGGAACAAACGTTTTTACTTCAAGTCAGTTTCATTTCTAACTCTGAAAGGGTAAGGGTCTTTTGAATTTAGGAGTGGCAGACAAGAAATATGGAGAGAGACTATTTATTAGAGCCTGTAGTGACAGGATGAGGGGGAACAGCTTCAAGCAGAAAGGGAGTAGGGTTAGATTGGATATTGGGGAAAAATTCTATCCTGTGAGAGTGGGCAGGCCCTGGAACAGGTTTCCCAGAGCAGCTGTGGCTGCCCCTGGATTCCTGGAAGTGTGCCAGGCTAGGTTAGAGCTTGGAGCAGCCTGGGACAGTGGGAGGTGTCCCTGCCCATGGCAGGGGGTGGCGCTGGATGATCTTTGAGGTCACTTCCAACCCAGACCATCATGTGATTCTGTGATGCTGTGTCCTCCCTTTCGACTTCAATAAGAATTTTTATTTCATCTGATATAACATTGTTGTAAAATCCAGTCTAGGAGGAGCTGTCTGTGTAGACATAATCTAGATTCAGTCCAGCTCTGTGTTTTCATTCATAGCTACGAGCACAGAATAAAGCTGGAAGAAACCAGAGGCACATGGGAATAGAACGTAAAATTATGTTTGCAAGCCAGCAAAATCGGGGGGGGGAGGAATGAAGTTCAATAAATGCAGTTGCAATATCCTACACTCAACAGCCAGTGCAAATACTGGACGTGGAGAAGCAGGTTAGGTAACAGCTCTGCAAAGATGGGTGTAGGTGTTACAGTCAATGACAAACCGAGCATGAGTCAGCAGTGTCACACTGCTGTGGAAATGGCAAGTGTCACACTGAGATACAGAAGCAAAAATAAGGTTTCTGAGACATTAATCAATCCTTCTGTTCTACCCAGCCCTGGCAAGAACACAGCTGGGCTGGCCACTGCACTCCAGGAAAGTGTGGAGTAAAAGAAAATAGTCCAAAGCGGAGGAAACATTGAAAGGACAGGGATATGCAGCTGAAAGCAGAGGAAAATGTACCAGGTAGCCATCTTCAGATGGAAAGCTGTGTTACAGAGGAAGGGAATAACCTGTTCTTTGTGGAAATTAGCTAGGAGAAACAGTTTAATTCATAGCAACAAAGATTAAAACATTAGGAAAAACATTTTACTGGAAAGCCTGGTGAAGGAGGACAGTAGAATTCCTGCTGCAGCCATCTCTCCATCACTGGAGGTCTAAGAGTGTGTTAGAGAAATGTGTCAGAAATCATCAGGGGCTGTTTGATCCTCTTCAGGGGACCTGACCAGCTGAGCTCTGGAGTTCCACCTGTGTCCAACATTCAACACTTTTTGTCATTTACAAGCTGCCCACAGCAAATGAACCCTGATCTTAATGAGTGACCTTGCTCCAATGCTGCCCATCGCCCATCACTCCACACCTCAGCAGCAATGTTCTTCTGAACACAAACAAATTCTGCAATCCAGCTCCTTCCTCTAAATAAGCAACAATGTTGATTTTTAATTCAGAGAGTTTTTAAAATGACTTCTCCTTTGGCAAAAGTCTATCTTGTGTTTAAACCTGTCTTGTTTCAGGCAATGTACACACGTATCTCTCTCAATAAATAATCCTGTTTAAAATGCAATCTAAACAGATGCAATATTTTACTCGCACTTTCGAGCTCTTTTCAGAACTAGTACTTTCTGTTATTTTCAGAGACACAGCAAAGTTTAAAGTTTACTACTAAGTAACGTTATTAGCAAGAAATTAAATGTTGTTTCATTTCATTGCAAACTAGGATTTATCCGTAAGCAACCCATACCAATCAAACCAGAAACCAAGTTAATTTACATCACGTGCAAGTTCTCTCACAATGTTGGCCCTCCCGTTGCTGCGGGAAAAGTATGAACTGAATTCCGATAATCAATACCTGCTCAGTGCCTTCCATCAAACAACTGATCAAAAACTGATCCTATTCACATTTTACCATTGGGAAAATGCCAGCAGCCCCGCCTCTGTGGGAATCCAGGACACAGGAATATCTCCTGTGCCTGTCCTGAGTGGCTTTATTTCTCAGGAGAGCACAGCTTTCAGTCTTTGGCCATGGAAAAAGTTTCCAGGACTTTGTGAGAAGTTGAGTTTTGTTAATGGATGTAGCAGATGGTATTGTAGTTTATCACAGGGTGAAAAAGTAGATTTTGGGTTTTAGTATGGAAGGTGGATGAAAGACAAGATGGAGGATTTTGGGTGTTGATTCAGTTTCTTCTTTCTTCTTCATCTCCTCCATTTTCTGCAGTGTTGGTGGCACAGTGATTGGTCAGACAAAGTCACAATGCAGATGTTACATGACTGAAGAATAATTAGGAATTGGTAGAAAAATAAAAACATACTACGTGTTGGGTACATTGTAAAACTCAATTGGATAAGGGATCCGTATAAAAATCCTTGGAATCGTCCATTTTGTATTTTTCTGGCACCTGTCACTGAAGTGTGCAGGGCCTGCTGTCACCTGAGGCTCTGAGCTGAGATAAAGAAATAACAAACACCTGCAGAGTGAAGGCAGCGAGTCCCGCTGGTCTCATTGCTGGTTCAGACCCTGCACAGATGTTTTTAGCAGGGGTCCCTGTGAAGACAAGAGAACTCTGACAAATGGTGCCCAGGTGTGAGGACACAAGCAGACTTCCACATGCCTCCATCAAAGACTGAAGTAATTTCTCCAGGTCAAACAGGACAGCAGTGCCCAGGTCAGGAATTTTGCCCTTGAGCCCCAACATTTTGTCTGGGTCTGGCTCTAACCCTGTTGGTTTGAGTTGCTGTGTTTCTCTGCATAAGGAGATGCCAAGTGCCCAGTTTTAGACCAAGTTCCCTTTTGTCCATAACTCTGGGATCACAATAACCACCCTCACAGCTATTATTTTTTTCCAGAATAAACTGTACAGCATTAGCCATTGATGCTTTATTGTCATTGATTTAGTAGCTGTCACAGAGGTACAGGAGGAGACAGATTGCTGTTATTTTAGCCTATAAAAGGTCTTATGCCTCTGTCAGCAAACACTTTATTCCTTAAAATAAATAAGTAATCTGAAAGAAAATAAACAAGCTGGAGAAAGCTTTCAGCCAAAAAAGAAAGAAAAAAAAAAAGAAAGAAAAAAAGAAAAAGAAAAAAAGAACACTTTTATCCTTTCTTATTTTATACCTTTTTTTCATTTTATGTTTTAACTGCTGCATTGGCTATTTTATTTCTTTCTGGATAACAGTGCTGTGTTTCAGTGATTTATAGGAACGTGGAGAGCAAGTGAGGACACTCTTCACACCCCATGGGAATACTTGTACTGGGCATCACTGGCAGGATTTGGGTAGCAGAGCACTGCAGGAGTGACCTGTGTGGGAGGAGGCCATGAACTGCCCTGGGCTGATCACAGCCACATCCAGACAGCTCTGAAACATAAAAACAACCTCAATCTCAACATTTCAACCAGCCAGAGCAGCACTTGGCTCCTCTGCTCAGACATATTTAAGAAATGGGGGCAAGCACTGAGGGCAGGAGACAGAGGAGATAAAGGAACCTTTTTTTGGATGCCAAGGAAAACTGTGAAGAGAAAGGAAAAAGAGAGATTTGGAGGAATGGAAGGGGCACGTGGAAGATGCTCCTGAGAACAAGGCTGGAGGCAGAGTCCTGGAAGACAAGAAGTGACAAAAGAAGTTTCCCTCTGCCCATCAGGAGCCCAAAGGAGTCAGTGCGGACTCTGTGGCACAAGGGATGTGGAGAGAAGGAACGAGGAGGAGAGAACTGAAGCTTATCCTGAGAAAGGGGAGGAAAAGTGTTTCTCAATGCCTGAATCAGTAATTAGTGGCTTATGTAAAATTTGAATAAATTAAGTGAAATTCCTTGCGTGGAGACATTTTGCCTGTGACACTTCGTGTTTCCTCATTATTCTGAAAAAATTTCCAGCTACTTTCATCTAAACAACCCTTCCTTCTGTTTCCTACATCCTAACCCAGGTGCTAAATTCAGCCCTGCTGGATCTGCTGCACCGTAGGCCAGTTTTAGGCCGTGAATCCAAACGGGCCACTGATGTCAGAAGGACACTTGAGGAAAAAGTTGAGAGCAACAGCAAGAAATGCCACTGTGCTGCAACTTCGTTTTTCCAGCTGTGTTCAAAATGAAAACAGGCACTGACCTTCCTGTTCCTGCACCTCCAGTGAGTAAGAAAACTAAAACTCAGGAGCACCAGAATCTGCACAGGAATGTCTGCACAGCACAAGCAGAGTGGGAGAGTGTTATCAGTGCTTTCATGAGGCACCAGCAGCATTTAGCAAAAATCTAAGGACTTGGCCAGCTCACTTCAATTATCTAATTTGTGGGGCTATGTTTCATATATGTTTTAGATTGATTTAATTAGTGTTAATTAACATAACTTTATGTATTATGAGAGACAGCAGATACCCATAAAGATTTTTTTATTGAGCCGTATGGCAGCCAGCAATGCTCCAGCCAAAAAAAAAAAAAAAATATAATGAGGCACATAAAAAAAGCCTGCTGCACAACACTCCTTGGTAATTTTGAAAAATGAATGTCAGAGTTTGCACAATACCAGAGATGCCATCATGCTCTTGCCTTCCCCAGTCTGGCTGTGGAGCTGGATAAAGGCTCTGGTTGGGATTTTGGAAGATGCAGACTCCAAGGCTGATCTGGAGGGAGCCAGTCCACGCCTCTGGATTTGCTCCTTCCCCGCAAACAGAGTGGATGGAAGAATTTCCTTCAACAGACTCCAGATGGAAGATAGACCCTGAGCTCTTCCCTAGGATCAGGAAATAGGCAGTTGTCTCTCTGCTGGATTTTTGTGAAATCTGAAAGGTTTTGCAGGATTTGCTGTTTACCATTTGTTTAAGATGGACCTGCCCGGTCCCTTCCAGCTTCCTACAACAGAGACAAGTGGAGCTTGGTGTGAAGGAGGTGGAGAATCCCCACCTCCATCCATGACCCTCACAGGGAGGAGCCTAAAGCTGTGTGAGGCTGCAGAGCAGCGGCCACACTCTCCTAGAAAGTGTGGAAAACAAATGGCAAGGAGGGCAATAAAGTTCTCTTGTGTCCCACCAGTAAATGTACACCCTCCAACCCCAGGCACAGCCAACATGAATCTTGTCCCATGCAGAAAAAAAATATTTTACTAAAATTGTTATTTTTAGTAGCACCTTCCTTGAATTGCATTGCTGTCACCCACACGGGCAGAATTCAGGAGTTTTCAGGACTCAGCTTGCCAAGGACAGGACAAGGTGGCTGAAAAACAAACAGAAAAATCAAAGAAACAAAGAAGGAAGTGATTCCTCGAGATGACTTCCTTCTTCCTTGCCCCAGCAACACAGTTCCCGTGTGGAATTGATGCCTTTCACAGAGCTGTACCTTCATTTTCAGGTTAAGGCCCACCTCAGAGCTGAGGCAGGGCAATGATAAATTGGAATAACACCGGAAAAACTGGAAAACGTGAGCATTGCAAGGACAAAAGGTTCCAATTAAGCGTCATTGCAGCTCCAGAGACATAAATTCAGGGGGGTGCTGGAGAGATGAAGCAGCAAGTCGCTGGGGATTTTGTTCCACTCACATTTCGGCCACAGAAATGTGCAACAAAAACCAGTAAAACCAGAAACCCCACGATGCTCATAAACAAATGCAATCTCCTGCCTGCCACGTGCCCTAATTACTGAACATCCCAACCCTCCAGATTCTGCCCCAAGTTCAAAATCAGAGACTCGACCCTGGCGTGATTTTGGTGTCCTGAACGAGTGCCAGCACCACCAGAATCAAAACTGCTCCTTACAGGCTCCATCAGCCTGGACCTGAAGACATGAATGTGCTTTACAAGACTGCCACGACTATCAAATTCTGGCAGAAAAGCTTTGCAGAGCTGGAATTCGTTTTTTTCTTGTGCTGGAGCCTCTTTTTATCTATATCATAGTGACACCCGGTGGCCATGAGAGTGAATGGACCTCCGTGAGAGAGCTTGGCTGCTCCTGCTTTATGGCAGACTGAAATGCATCCTGAAGTGTCAACATGTGAGCAGAAAGTGAAAATTATTTATAATTAGACTCTTTTTGGCGATTAAAAATTATATGTATCTTCTTTAGAGAAGTCTGTAGAGGATTTTTTTATCTTCTTTTTGTGATAAAATAGGCACACATTTAAAAATTAAATGCACACAGGATGTGTGGTTATTAGTCAAATAGAATTTTTTATGATGTTTACTGCTTATTTTTATGAGGAACCAATGCGCAAACACAAACATTTTTCCACACAGAGGCTGGTGCTCCCATCTTTGCAAAATCAAACTGAAAATAACCTTAACAAAAGACACTATTCTTACCTTGCCCGCTTGCTCTGAGGTGCAACCAGAACTAAATTGCTTTTCTTTCATATATTATGCAAAATTTAACAAAATAAAAAAAGAAAAAAATTTAAAAGTACAATATTTTATTTATTGTGGGGCTGGTGAGGCCCTGGCACAGGGTCCCAGAGAAGCTGTGGCTGCCCCTGGATCCCTGGCAGTGCCCAAGGCCAGGCTGGACAGCGCTTGGAGCAGCCTGGGACAGTGGAAGGTGTCCCTGCCATGGCAGGGGTGGTGCTGGATGATCTTTGAGGGCCTTTCCAACCCAAACCATTCTGTGATTCTGTGATTCAGTGATTCTGTGATTTTGTGATTCAGTTTATCTTCTAAAACATGAAGCACTCAAGTGACAAGGACAAGATTATAGGATGAGTGTCCGAGCTCTTTGTCAGCTGCAGTGGTTATCTCATTTATATGGCTTGGGACGAGGTGGTTCCATTAGAAAGATCATTTGTGGTCAGAAAGACCAGAACTCAGAGAAGGGAAGTGCCTGAATTGACAGAGCAAACTCCTGTGTAGCTGAATGTAATTAAAGTCAAGATCAGAGCTATGGTCTCCTCCGTGCACATCATCACACTGCTGGGGACTGAAAGCCCTCGTGTTTAGGGGGTGTGACAGTGGGATTCCCATTTTCAGCATCACAGACACTTCACCACCTCAGACCATAATCAGAGACCTGACATCAGGCCAAACTCCTGCTGCTCTGGAGGTTTCATCAGTGAGAAATTTACAGGTCCAGCCTTGTCCTCTGTTACCATCACAATTTTCACAAGTTTCTGCATTAACACGTTGACACCTCACTGGGCTTCAGCAAAATCTTTCTTCACAAATCACAGCATGGAACTGGAAGATATTGCATTTCCAGGTATCAAATCTTGCCTCATGCACACAACGCTGTCCTGGGAAGTTTCATGATTTGAATGAGAGGCTGAGGTGGGAGACCCAACACATCAGCATGCAAGGAGCCTCAGTCTCCCTCACCATTTTTCACTCAGAGGGCTTTAAAATGCGAAGTTCCTGGTAACCGTCCTCACTGGTCATTTTCCCCACTACAACACTGTATTTCACACCTGATTCACCCAGTTATACAAACACCTGTAGACTGTGCATGATGGTAACCCCTGGAAACTTCATCAGCATACTTGGCACAGGCGTGGAGAAAGTGTCACACTGAAGGACTCCCACAGATCACACAGCCTAAGCCCAAGCCCAGATCTCATCAGCTTTCAGCTGCCTTAGCCCTGCAATTTATGACTGTCCTCTCAAAGCAGGGCCCCTCCCCTTGCTTTGAACGTGTTGTGAGCTATGGAAGTGGTCAGTTATTTATTAATTTATTTCTCTGGTCAAGAACATTTTGTAAAACAGAATACCAGGCTGTTCTTTTAAAATGTTGATAACATTATTCAAGGCTGGAGTGACACAACACTACCTCGAATCTAATTTATATTTTAAGTGGTAATGTCTCCATGAGGGAATTTTATGTCTTTATGTGCTGGCCCCACCCAGGACTCTGAATATCAGCCTTTCAGCTTTCAGAGGGAGCGGGTGACATCTGGCCTGGCACAGCAGAGAATTTATGAAGTGAGCAAGCACAGGATCAGGACAGCCCTGAGCTGTCATCCCCAATGAAAACCCCACTGGAGGAGTTGCTGACCACCCTCTGCACAGCCCCAGGGGGATCAGAGGTCACAGCAAAGCTCTGCTCTCCTGATTTCACTTTTCCAGCAGCTGAAGCAACACAAAGTCCAGCCCTTGTTTGTCCAGCCCTGGCTGAGGGAACCCACCTGGACATTTCGCCTCATAACTTCTTTCACTTCCACGAGAATGTAGCCAGCTCTGTATTTAAAATACCCTGTGTTTGTTCTGGTTTGCGTAAATGTGGGAGATAATTTTTAAAGGGGGTTTCTTCTCTCCCCCTTTTGTTCTCAGAGCCAGTCTAAAAGATACAAAACTTAACACCTAACAAAAACAAACAAACAATTAAGAATACAAACATCACAAAATCACTCCAGAACATTTGCTAAATATATTTTAGCTTCAATCTAGCAATTGCAATCTAACCCCCAAAAAAGAAAGTTTTTTTTTCTCATTTTCCAATTTTGTATTCCAATAGAAACAAACACTACCAAACTTTTCCCCCTGTGAGTGCAGATGTAAGAGTCTGCTGAGGTTTTAGATATCCCCAAGTCCTTTCTGGTAAGAAAACTGAGATTTTAGGCCAGCACATACAAAATGTAATGTTATTTATAAAGTAATTTTGGTGTGCTACTGTGGAAATTGTTAAGATGTAAAAGACTGGAGTTGAATACATGCTCTGTCCTCTACAACTGGACTTCAGGAGTTCAGTAGTTTCCAGACAAGAAATCTTGGATATTTCCCTGCAGTATTAGTCTCAAGAAGTTGTTCAGACTTGTTTTAAATGACTTAATGCTGCTACATCCCTTGAAGACTTGCAGTGAAAGGCTTCCTTGTTATCTGCCCTTGACCTTCCTCTTCATTTCATACTGTAATATCTAATTACAAAATAATTCTCTTCCTAGTATTTATGCCGTTAAAAAAAAAAAAAACAAGAACATGCTAAAAGGGTTGTAAACTAGACAGATAACATGACACAAAGTAATGCATCTCTGATAAGAGGAGACAAATTGTAACATGAAATTTCAGTTCCCATGACTTTAGAGATGAGATAAAATCCACAAGAGGGAAGTCAAGGCTGAATACAGAATCCATGCAAGGCTGGCTGCACAGAGAGGAGATTCCAGCCATTTATGTTCTTTGGAATTCTGCCCTGCAGCCCAGATAGGAAACAGGTATTAACCTCGTGCCTTTCTCCCTCTGCTTTTTCCCTGGGGACACCTCTCTCAGCACCTGGAGCCACAGAAAATTCAGTTTAGCTGAGACTTCTGCTCCACCCCACTCCTCAGGGCATGGCCAACTTCACAGTGAGATCAGGTTGGTCCAGGCCCCATCCAAAAGGGAATTCTCCCAGGATGGGGACATCACAGCCATCTCCAGGCTCCTGTTCCACTCCTGAACCTCTCTCCTGTGTGGGGTATCCCTCCCCAATTCCAGTAAATCCTTCACCAAAATCTCCTGAGGTGATCAATCTGCAGGTAATTTATAAATCGAACAGCTACACAATGCTGCAAGGATGACATTTGTAGTCCAAAAATACCTGCTTTGGTAAGTGGCCAACTTTGAGTTACTTTCTATTCTTCTCTGTCTCTCCAAGACAGGCTGCTGCAATGTGGGAAATTCCCTGTAAACAAACCAAAAACCAGCCCAATTCTCCTCCCCAGGCTTCTTTTGGAGTCCCTCCACCATCAACAGATGAAAATTTTTCCACACTCTCCCTAATCTCATGATCATTCACCCAGTCAAACATTTTCCAGGTATCCTTTGTGAAGAGAGGATAAGGAAAAAGAAGAGTGGCAGTGAGATTTAATGCCCGGATTCCCTTTCCTGGCTGCCTGCAGTTCCAAGCAGTTCCCTGGATTACGACCCCTCGCTGACACGAAGTATTTTAAGTAAAACAGAGACTCGGAGCACTTTGCCATCCCAAATGCTCAGTGCATCTATCACCAGAATAATAAATAGTAAGCAGGGAGATAGCATTGACACTTGGCCTGAGGCTGGCACTGCCAAGCGATGTTTCAGAATGTCTCTTTGAATTCTGAAGCGCTCTTATGCTCTTTTCTGTTCATGTACCACTGCTTTGAAGTTCATAAACATTCCAGTGAATAGCTTTTTGATTCATGTGAATGCTTGAAAAATACCTATTTTCTGCAAAATGCCTGCACATAATTGAGTTTTTCAATGCAGCAGCACAAATATTTGCTGTTTGATATTCCTCTGCCTAAAAATCTGTTCTCCAGTCCTTGAGCAGTTGTGTAGCCACACAACCAGCACCGTATCAGAGAGGGCAAAAAGTCAAACTAGATGGTTTGCACATGTAAATTGACAATTGTTTATCTATATTATCCACTGAACAGATTTGCAGAGTCCAGATACAGTTAATAAACAGTTCATGAATAGCAAGTATTTTTGGAGTACTCAGTATTTTCACCTTTTGGACCATTATACCTTATTACCTTTTGCTTAAAGATATGAAAACTTATCAGTTTATTTACGTGCAGGGTTTTTCATGTGGGTGGGTGACAAAGAACAGTGAGAGCCTGCTGCATTTGCACCTTCAGATGAGAGAGTTTGGCACTACAAATCATCACAATGTTGTCTTGAAGCAAATACTCCAGCACATTAATTGCCTCACAGAGGATTTGCTGGACATAAGTCAGAGAAGTTTCAGTTATTAAAGAGATGGAAGTGTTTTGCAACTCTCCCACACTTACACAGACTGACATAGGCAAAAAGAGAAGAGTTGTGATTCAAGGTGCAGCATTTGTGACAACACTAAACTTCATGTATTCCCAAGGAGAAAATGAAACCCAGAACAAGCTCAGCGTTAGTTTAGTTCTGTGACTGGAAGCACTCCCTGAGAGGTGGATTCTGCATGTTAAACATCAGCTCTGCTCCCAGCTGTATTTTTAGCACGGACACCAGATTTTTTTGATGTTGTGGAAGGGAAGAAATAGCACAAGGCAACATGAGGCTTCACACAAGGCTCCTTTTCCAGCAGGAAAAGCCAACACAATGGCCCTGTTTTGGCATTTCTCCCGCTCCCTGCTGAGGGAGGGTCCAGCGGGATGATGCTGGCACGTGGGACACAACAGGGAGTGGCGTGGCTTGTAGATCCAGGTACTTGGAGCTTCCCCAAAACTGCTCCAGCTCCAGCCAGGTGCTGGGTGGAAGTTTGCCCAGGCTGTGAGCTCAGAAGGTTCATGGTCCAGTGCACCTCCCCAGCCACCCTCGGCTCCTGCAAAGAAATGAGCCCTTCATCTCTGCTGCCTGCAGCAGGTCGCTGCTACACAAAGCACTTGTGGTTTGACTTGTTTGTTATCAACTCACTGCCTTTCATTCCTGTAAGGAAACTTCTCGTTCTTTGAAGTGGGAAAGAGTTTCAGTGGACAAAAAATAAAAAAAAAAAAGGCTTGTTTTGTAATCTTTTAATCTGAACTCCTTAGCAAGTTATACAAGCACTGTGTTTCAGGTTCTTGTGCAGAAGCGTGGCTCCGTCCTGCAGTTCTAGTCCACCTTCATCAAATTCCTCTGATCTCTCAGATAATTTGATTTTTCTCTTGTTTTGAATGATAGAAGAGAGGGACTCTTTATCAGTAACTGTAGTGATAGGACAAGGAGTAATGGGCTTGAACTGAAAGAAGGGACCTTTCATTTAGATATTAGGAAGAAATTCTTCCCTGTGAGGGTGGTGGAGCCCCGGCTCAGGATACCAGAGAAGCTGTGGCTGCCCCTGGATCCCTGGAAGTGTCCAAAGCCAGGCTGGACAGGGCTTGGAGAAACCTGGGACAGTGGAACTACACAATCTTTGAGGTCCCTTCCAACCCAAACCATTCTAGGATTCTGTTACTCCAAGACTGGCCTGGCCAACTCCTGTTTGGATCACTGCCCATCAGCAGGAGTAAAACAAAGCAGGATGTCAGTCTGACACAGTCCTGTTGCCTTTGCCCTCATACAAATACCCCAAACACAGCAAATGTCCTCAGCAAGACTGGCCTGTCTCCCACCCCATTACCTTTGTGCAACCCCCTCTGGAGCACTCCAGGGATTTCCTCACATTGCACCTTAACGAATTTACATGTATCAGCTGAGCCATGGCCATTACCTCAGCATTCCTGTGTTCTGAAGCCACACAAATCCTCAGGGAAAGGATTTAACACATTCTTTCGCGTTAGATGGAGTTGTCGAGCGCGATTGTTTCATCAGAGTGAAGCTGCCTGAGTTGCTCTCGGCGGCATTTTCACACAGAACACGCTGCACCTCAGCTAAGGCAGTTTGGAGCCCTACAAACAGGCCCAATTTGCTGCAATGCAAAGGTATTATTTTCTCAATCACCACGGGCAGTTTGCCCTAAAAAGCCTCTGAGCAATCCCTACAGACAGCGTGCACCTCAGCAAAAGGCACAGTGCGCTGCCTTTGCATTAATTGACATTTGGTGAGGAGGGAAGAAGTCACCCCCAGAACCCCCCACGCACAGAGATGGGCAGTGCAGGAGGTGGCAGCGTGCTCAGTGCTCATTTTTTTTCCTTAGTACTTGAATTTCAAGTCTTGTTCAATTCCTCTGTGTTTTACCATGGAGATGGAGTCTGGGAAGGATGACAACAAGCAGTGGGAGAGCAACTGGTTGCAAATTATACAGAAAAGCTCACTCCGACCTGCAGGAGTGCTGAAAGTGCTGGCTGATGGGATGGCAAGGCCCCTGTCTGCCATCTATGCAAATCCACGGCAATCAGGGAAAATGACCTGACTACCAGGAAAAGGAGAATAATTCACATGCTGAATGTCAGAGCTTGAATCCAGGGGATTGAATCCTGCAGAACAGGACGATTGGGCCAACAAAAAACCCTCCTGGAGTGCAACAGGGAGAAGCCCAAAGTTTTGAAGTGGAGAGGAAACAACTCCATGCGTCAGGGCACACTGGGAAACAACTGAAAATTATTGGAAAACTGAGAAGAAAGGAAAAGGAGTCAGAAGGATTCGGGGGGGACGGTGGGCACCAGGCTGAATAAGAGCCAGCAAACTCCTCAGCAGGCCACATCTGGAAAGCCAGGACAACATATCCAAGGAATGACCCAGATCCCACCTGGAGCAGACTGGGGACAACACCTGGAGCAGATTGGGGACAGCTGTGGGAACCCAGCTCAGCAGGGATCTGACAGAAGAGGGACAGGCAGAGGGCTGACAGGTAGCTCAGGGTGCACAAACACAGCACCTGGGAGGAGAACCTGAGGGGAGCTGGGCTCTGGGTTCACTGCAAGAAAAGAAATCTGATCTCTCTACCGTCCAGAAGTCTCTTCCAACCTGATCTTCCCGTGATTCTATGATATTGAAATAATTGTGTCTCTGTGTATGCAGAGACAATCACTCAGGTTTATTTCAGGGGAGAAAATGCAGGGAAGAGTTAAAAAGAAAGCAAAACAAAAAAAAAAA
>VXBU01015863.1:476338-487122 GCA_013400315.1 Bombycilla garrulus | reverse complement strand
AAAAAAAAAAACCCTCAGCAGTCCACAAGTTAATATGGTAACAAGGTCCTCAAGATCATAGTTGGGACCTAAAATCCACATAAGGATTTCATGGCTTTGGAATATGTCTGTGTGAGAAAACAACGAGAAAAACAAGAATCCACTGCTGACATCACAGCGCCACGTTGTGACTTTTGCCCAGAGAGGAGTGCAGACACTTCAACACAAATATTCCCATGCTACTGCAGGTGGGTGGGAAGCACATGAAAATCTCTTCTTCGCACCCCTAAACTCAAATTAGCCCATATAGACTACTGCCAAATTCTATAATTTATTGATAAAATAAGGCCCAGGTGTGAGTTTGCATGAATGGGTTTTTTTATGGCATGGAAGAAAATATACTTCAGAGGTTTTTTCTTCTGGAGAACAATTCTTTCCAGAGCTATTTTTGGACAGCACAACACCCTGCAGGGCAGGAGGCAGAAAAAGGTCCATGTGCTGAGTCCAGCATGAGGACCTGGCTGATTCAGACCAGTTCCATTAATCTACATCCATCTTGAAGTTGCAGATGTGCCTTTACCTTTCCAGGAGGCCACTGAGCAGATGTTCCCCAGACCAACAAATCTGCCTTGTTCAGCACAGGAGCACCTACACCTCCTGGCTGAGGCCCAAACGCTGTGTTGTGCATCTGATATTCCAGAGAATTCCCCCAAGAACTGTTCCTGCAGCTCAGCACACCCTGGGGTGCCAAGGAGGCAGCAGTAAATTCACTCTCAGAGCCCCTGAGCCAGAGCCACTGTTTTGATAACAAAAGTGGCCACAGGCTGCTCTCACCTTCCAGGACAGGGAGGATCATGACACTGCTGTGAGAAACCTCCTGTCCTCCCCCATAAAAAGCCGAGGGCAGCTCTGTACAATGAAGACCGGGATCCCTCAATCTTCCTTTACCCAAAACATAATTTTTCCTTTGCTCAGGAGCACCTCCTGCCCCCTCCTCCTGTGCTGCTTTCTGTAAGCCAGACAGGAAATCCAGTGCCTGGTGTAAATCCCTGCAGCTATGCATCACTGCGTTGCACAGGGAACATCCTTCCAGGTCTCTCAAGATCCTGTGAGCTTTCTCACACATCTCCAAGCCTCACACCTCTGAACCAGAGCTTAATCCTCCCAGGCGTGTCCCCTCATAGAACAGTTTCTCGTAACTCTCTCCCAGTTTCCTCAGTTTGTACATGTAGAGCTTTTCCCAGTATTGTGCCATATAAACAGAGTTCCATGATTTTCCCATGGAAATACTCCTCTTCCCCACTGTCCCTCTCCTCACAAAGGCCTACTGACAGAATTGATCTTTCCACATCTCCCACCCTCAGTTAGGAATGAGAGATATTTGTATTCTGATTGTGAGGGCAAATGACAAATCACCTGTCCCACAAATCAGGAAGATGGATTTAAAAACCACAGTATGATTTTTTTTTTTTTTTTTTAAATCTTGAAAGACTTCATACACGTTCTGGTTTATGAATCTTTCAGAAACAGTCACATCAAATGTTCTTTCCCCTAGAGATGTAAGAGATAGATAATGGGGGTTTTTTTCCAGTGAAAAGAAGAATTGCACCAAAAGTATCTGTCTTCAGGAGCTGAGCTTTGTCTCAAATACAGAGAGACTTGAGATGGAATCAGCACCCTAAACAACACATTGAATCACCAAGCCAGAAGTATTTTTCTTTGGCTTTCAAAGTTGGACGCTGCCTCTAGGCTTAGAGCCATCCATCCAGCACAGTTCTGTAGCCTTTTTCTTCCTCCTTGTGTCTCATTCAGCACTTCAGGAATCTGCGACCAACTGTGTTTGGCGCTTGGGATGAAAACACATTGAATAAAAAAAGGCCAAGAAACTGTCTGCAGTCCAAGGTGTTGCATTTATCTGGGCCTTGAACCCTCTCCAAAGTTTTCCTCTCCCTTCCACAGTTGGATTGCCCAATGCAGCATTTTTTTCAGGCTCTGAAGAAGTTGTTTGTGAGTTCTTCTATCTTTCATTCCTTTGAAAAGAAGCCCTCTTATGTTTTTGTCGTTCTGGAAAATATAGTCTTAAAATTATGCTAGTCTTGAGCAGAAACTGAATAACGATGAAGCTGGAAATAAAAGGTCCATACCCTTTGTAAAGGTTTCTAGTACAACACTTGGAGGAGGATTATATAAAGAAAAAAATAACAACAAAAACATAAAAACATCAGGCAAGCTCAATATCTTCCAGGGCAATATAGCCTGGTAAAGAAAACAAGTCATGTTGATCTATATGAAACAATATGCTTGGGATTAAGCAGAAAAACACAGAGAGTCCTTTTAAGAAGGGATTTAAGCTTTGGAAATAAACAGGGACTAAATGGAGTTTAAAAAATCTAAAATATGAAATTAAAAAAGCTTGATGTAGAAAGAGCAAGGAATGAGAAAAGTATGCTAAAATAATAAAATAAAATATGAATTGGCAGGTGGTGAAGGAGATGAGAAGAATAAACAGAAAAGCCATACTAAGCATAAGGTGAGAATATCAGGCTACAAAAGGTAGTCTTCAGAAAAGATGAGGATCATGAGGAAAAAAAAATCAGTCTGGTTTGTATCAGCTTCAGGAGAATGCAGGGCAGGGAAATGAAGAAATAATCAGAGATAATATGGCTGATGTTGAGGCACAAAACAAAGACACATGGAAGGCTTTATCCACTGAACCAAAATTAAGAATTGTGATGAACTGTGCCTAAAAATACACCTGCCATATTTTGATAGTGTGGGCGAGACGGGCCCAAAGCTGAGCACCACTGTTTTTTAAAATGGTATTTCCTTGGCAATAACAACAAAAATGACACAAGCGTTGCTAGTGAGGGGAGAAAGATGAATAGTGAGAATCAGAGGGGAAGAATAGAATTTCTGGGTTTTGTTATCTTTAAAGCAGTTGTATCTCTCCAAGAGGGAGATAAGGGAGGCAGAAACAAAATTATTGATGAGTACGTGTGCAGACAAGAAAGAAGGAACATACCTGGGTGCTGTGAGCATACCAATACCACTGGCCCCGAGCAAAGGTGCTGCTGATAATAAATATAGAGATAACAGAGGCCAAAACAATAGCCTGGGCTAAAATCAGCACCTCAAAACTGCTAAGAACTTGAGCAGTCAGGCTGGAAATGAGGTGAATCACCACAAGAAAGAAGAAGGAGCAAACTCTTGGGTCAAACACAGCACTGGGGCTGTGATTCCTGAGCAAAACAAGGATGTCTGGTAGCAGGATGACAGAGCAAGAGCACTGAAGGGCAAAGTGCTACAAAGCAGCTCATCCCTTGATGCTTGAGGATTGTCATTAAGGGTACATTTCTTTCCTGCAGCGTTTCTTTCTAACTTGGTGCACTCCTAACTTGGTAAATTCCACCGACTTGTGTCTGGGGTTCTCTTCCCAGAAGGGGAAAAGCAGAAAGAGAAGAGGGTGAAGGAACAAAGTCTGGCGTGCAGAGAAGCATAACACCACCATTTTTCTGTGTTACAGCAGCTACAGCAGCACTGCCCACCCAAGCAAATTGATATTGTGACCTTAGAGACTTCAGCTACAGCATAAGCAGCACCAGAGAAGACTATGAGGACAAGAGGATAGAAGTGCTCAGTGATGACAGCCAAAACAAATTAAAGGGCAAGGATGAGAACAAGATGTAAAGGCTCCAGCAGCCTGCAGTCCACAGGACGGAAAGATGCTGCAGATTTGCTTTAAGGCAAATGTGGATGCCAGCTCATACGGTAGAGAATCATTCTAAGCTTACAAGGAAATAATGGAGAAAGAGGATTCACAGAATCGTTGAGGCTGGAAAAGACCTGCAGGATCATCAAGTCCAAGTCTGACTGATCCCCACCCTGTCACCCAGCCCAGAGCACTCAGTGCCACCTCCAGGTGCCACCTTCAGGGACAGGCACTCCAAACCTCCCTGGGCAGCTTTTCCCAATCCCTGAGCTCCCTTTCCATGGGGAAATTGCTCCTGGTGCCACCCTGAGCTGCCCTGGCCCAGCCTGAGGCCGTTCCCTCTGCTCCTGTCCCTGTTCCTGGAGCACAGCCCGACCCCCCCGGCTGTCCCCTCCTGGCAGGGACTTGTGCAGAGCCACCAGGGCCCCTGAGCCTCCTTTGCTCCAGGCTGAGCCTTCCCAGCTCTCTCAGGGATTCTCCAGCCCCTTCCCAGCTCCATTCCCTTCTCTGGACATGCTCCAGCCCCTCCAAGTCTTTTTTTGCACTCCAAGTCCCAGAACTGGACACAGGACGCGGGGTGTGGCCTCACCAGTGCTCTTTGCACTGTCCTAGGAAACACCATCCTGCGGGTCAGGTTCACAGTCCATCCACACAGCAACCCTGGAAGCCCAATCCAGGGCATGGCCAGGTGCCTCTTCACTGCACAGAAAACTCCTTGGGGGTTCAGGCCCTCTGAAGCAGCCTGTTTTAAATAGGACTTTATATTTGGAAGCGCGAGGGACTACTGAGCAATTGCACTGGAGTTTTCTCACAACAGGAATAGCAAAGAGAGATATTATAATATTCCAGGAACAAGAAGTCATTTTAGCGACATTTTCGGAGAAGCAGAGTGTTAGAGGTGGTATCTCTCTCTAATTAGAAAGACCCACTCTGGGATATTTCATCTCTCTCGTATCAGTGCAAGGACTGCAGGACAACTTATGCCACAAAACCCATCTTTCAGACACCCTTTCAGTGCTCACAGCACCACACCGACCTGGCAGCACTGATACCAAAGGGACAGGTAAGGAGGGAAAAGTTCTCCATCCATTCTTCCCCTGGAGAGGAAGCGCTGCCAAAATTTTCCAGTGGAAATTGGGAATCAGAGGACATAGGCAGCAGTGTCCAGGGGCACCACAGCACCACACAAATATGAAGAGTAATTTGCACATCCCCCAGAACTGCGAAGAGCCTGACATGTGCACATCACCTCTCACCACAGCAATGATGAGAGCATTCATCTCTGTAGGGCCCAAAAAATAGCTTTAAACTGAAATCAGGTTTAGATTGGGAATTGGGAAGAAATTCCTCCCTGTGAGGGTGGTGAGGCCTTGGCACATAAAAGCTGCCCCACCCCTGGAAGTGTCCAAGGACAGGTCGGATGGGTCTTGCAGCAGCCTGGGATGGTGGAAGGTGTCCCTGCTGAACATAAAGGTTCTGCAAAGTATCAGTTTGGTCTACTTTTACAAGCACTTATCCTGAAATTCTTTTAGAGGAATAATGCAAGATGAAAGGTAACTTTTTATAGAGTTTTCCTAAAGCCCCTTTACTCTTTTGAGGAGCTTTTAACTGGGAAGACAAAGCGGGTATGGAGGGAGAAGATGTGTCAGACTACGCCTCACATCCACGTGCATCTACAGCAAAGAGAGAACATTCATCAAAACAGGTAATGGGGTTCTTCAGGAAGCAAAAATAAAACCTTCTGCCCATGCTTCCCTCTTGGAAAAAAAATTGGTGCTGTAAGTTTAAAACTCTGCCTCTGGCTTGCGTGAGCTGCATTTCCTCAGCAGATTATCCCTGATCTCACTGCCCTTGGCAGCATTAGAGGGGGTCACATTTTTACACGGCTGAACTACTTGAACAATTTCTTCAAAGTATGAAATAAAAACATTCTTTCCTTCAAAGCAGCCATGAATGCTTTCTTCTTTATTCTGTTTGTTCAGTTTTCCTTTTTAAGTCAATAAACACTTTATACCTTGTATTCATTGCGAGAAAAACAAATTCTACTCCATTACTCGTGTCTACATTCTGTTTACAGCATCAGCTGCTGAAAATGAAGCATTTCACATGTGCCTTCTAAGATTTAAGTGCAAACCCCTAAATGATTTTCTCCCCGGCAAAAGTCCTAATTGCATTTGGCAGGAACGGAGTGGGGAGTGACATCTCTGATTATCTTCTGCCAAGCCTCAAAGAGCTGCTTTGTCCTCTTTCTCAGCTCCCAGGAGAGACCCAGTGCAGTAAACACCATCTCCTTAGGTACTACATATAGCAGCAGCAGACGTATTTGCAAAGGTCACCTAGCAGAAGGCATTCCTGCCAATTCCCCTTCAAATCCAAATGCTTATTATGAACCATTTAAAGCAGAGCCTGCTTATACGAGGTGGAGTGAACCCAGGCTGAGTGTTACAGCTCTCTGTTGTGATAAATGGGTGAGATTTGCCCAGGTGTTAATAGAGTACAGGAGATGGATAAGGGTATTGCTAATACGAGGTAACCGAAACTTATTCAGTGTTTTTACACAGACGTTGTATTCAGCCTACATGAGACCCTATAGAAAGATGAAGCAGAAATTCCTGAGTGTTTTTCCTCTTCGAAAAATGTATTCTCTCATACAAGTCTAATAAAGGAGATTACCTCCAACACTGAGTCAGCTTCTATTTTATTTTTTTTTTCATTTCCTAAATAGACTAATAGGATTACCAGTACTAAATCCTGACATTCATATTCAAAAGCATCACCAAACCTTTGTCATGGGGACCAGAGTAGAAGGTGAAACCCTGAAGGGTTTTTTTTTGTGGTACTTGAGAAACTGTTAAAATGCAGTCAATAAACTCATCCAATAGAGACTAAAAAGGAAAAGGCCTCTGAGAATCCAAAAGGTCTCATTGCTCTCAAAATAAGACAGAACAGATTCCTGTATGGAAAATCTTAATTAGTTACCAAACCCCTTCCTCCGAGGCGTGTTGGATTTGTGCACTCACATCCTCCTTTGGTGAGAAGTGTTCCAGAGCTCCTGTGCCCTGTCCACCCCAACGGGGCCCTTTTTCTCCTCCAAGTCACGTCGCTGTGCAGGTCCCTTTCTCCTTGTGCTGTCACAGCTCTTCTGTCCACCCCTGAGCACACCAGGCCACTTCAGCTGGGAGCTGTCTCCCTCCCTGCACTCTCCTGAGAGTCTCTTGTCACTTCTGTGATTTCTGTCCCCTGTTCAGCACTGCGGGAGCTCTGAGGAAAAGTCTGATCCAGGATCGCAGGCCAAGGAGCTTCCTCCAGCCTGAGGGTGCAAACCAACCAAGAGATGGAACGTGGTGCAAAAGGGGCCCTGGGAAGGAAGGAGCTGCCAGATGGGCTGCCACTGAGCACATGTAAACCGAGTTTTGTAGGAAAATAACCATGCTCACAATTGGTTTTATTATATGCACCTCATAGGCAGGCAAATTTCCTTTGAGTCTTTTTTGTTGTTGTTGTTTTCTAGCACCTGGACATCCCAGATTTGCTTCTCACACATGAATACCCCAAATTGACTGATTTTTTTCTTCTTTTTTTTTTTTTTTTTAACTACAGCACAATATGCTTTTCTCCAGTGCATTCCTCAGAACAGCCAGGAACAAACTTGCAGAAAACAGCATGAGTCTCTGGCAGTCCTGCAGCCCAAAAGACTTCAGCCTCTGAGTTATCATCAGTTACAAGCTTCTCTAATTCGATGTTCAACCAAATGATTGGTGCTATCAATCAGAAATCCTGCAAACACCTCCAAGAAATGTATTTCTGATGCCCAACATAAGAAATAGTGCAAACTGTTTAACAAGGAAAAACAAATTGAAGTAAAATTACCAGACCTTGGCCTTACAAGCAGCAAATCAATCAGGTTCACTTCAGTAGGCCCTACCTTTACAAACGAGGGAAGAATCACCTGAAGTTTCTCAAGCTTTATTTTCAGCCTTCTGCCTCTTTTTGGCTGGCTGCCTGGCAGAGGCTGCATCTCTGAAACAGCCTCCCTGATGTATTGTTTCCTGAAAACAAAGAATTCCAAGAGGCGAGCATAATTATTCTCATTGTTGGGTTCTGGAAACAAATGGCAGGAGGCATCAATTATGAGAAGACCTCTGTGTCTGACGGGGAATAATGAACTGCTGGAAAGACAGGAAAATTGAAGTGCAAAGTCGTGTAACACTTTGCACATTAATAACTTAATCAAACTTTCCACGTTGACAAATTTTTTAGTCATTTTTTTTAGAAAGGGATCAGAGTGTTTTGCCTTAGGACATTTTCTTTTCTGGACCATTTCATTACTGTCATTGCCAGGTAAATGCAGGATAACAGCCCTTTTGCTAATTGACTTAACCTTAAAGCACCTAAACCATTTTTCAGCTCTATCCTGCAGAAAGTCTAACATTCACAGCTGAAAACAGCTCATTATCACTTTTTTTAGAGTATGTGTGTGTTTTTAAGTAGCATTTTGGGTTTATCATTAGCACAAACACTCAAAACTCTAAATATACCCCGGCACATCCTGAACTAGAAGTTCATTCTGTAAAACACGATTCCATTCCACCTTTCTCCGGCATCCCAGAGATCTCCAGAGGCCCAGGAGGACGACAACAAGACCTCATTCTGTGAAGCTGATAGATGCAAACCTCTCTTTGATGCATCAGGTTTTCCCCATGGCTTAGAAGCCAAGAATGTTTCCGTGCCTGTGGACTTCTTTGCTGGTGACATCTTCATTTGTCACGCACACGTTTGTCTTCACATGCATGAACTGAGAAACTTCAGCCTCTCTAAGAATTTTGGAAAAACAGAGCTCAATTTTTGTTGTTGGGTTGTTTTTTTTTGTTTGTTTTTGTTTGGTTTTTTTTAAATGGTTTTTGTTTGGTTTGTTTTTTTAATTTGAAAGAAATGGGATACAGAATAAGTTATCTTGATCAAGGTCACCAGGAAGAGTGTAACTATTTTTTTCACTGTTTCTCTATTCATTTTAGATTTATATATATATTAAAAAAAAAAAAACAAAACATATACAAAGTATCATTTCAAGACCAAACACCCAAAATTCAAGATCTCGTTGTCAGGTTGCAAATAATCTTTTCTCAAAAAATACCCCAAATGTTAAAAAAATCTTTAATTAATCCTACCAATTATACGTACCTAGATTGTCTTTCTTAGTTCTCCTTCATCCCAGAATCACTCAGGCACCTGGTTTGTGCTCAGCCTTCAGCATTTCAGACTGAATTTACTACGGCAGCATAGCTAAACTAGAATCCAGAAATGGCCCAGGAAGAGAGGAAAGGAGGGAAGCTCTATGCCCAGCTGGCAGTTGCTGGGTTGAAGACCCCAAGTTTAGGAAACTGCAGATTTTCATAGATTATGACAAAATTTACCAGTCTGCAGAGACTCTGCCAGGGTCAGCATCAAGGTCATAAGGAAAGATAAACCAAAAAAACCCAGCAGATTATAAATACAGGAATTTTGCAGGAATTTTGCCATGTGTGACTCCTTTATTTCTTGAGCTTTCTGGCTCAACAGCTATTGCCTAGAATTCTGTGAAGGTTCTCCATCCCAAATCCTCCACTTCCAAGTAAATACTGTGGAGCCCAAGCACTTGTGAAAAGTTTTAACCAAGACAAGTGGCTTCCTGAACACCCAATAACAAGCTGTTCTTACTATTCTTACTATTAACAATAAATTAATCGTCCACCACTTCCGGGCGAGTGGGTTGCAGCCCCACATTTACATCTGGGTAATCTCAGCAGTGCCAGTTCTCACTGTGTTGTTTTTAAAGCACTGTTGTAGTTCACTGCATGTTTAATTTTTCATAGTTTATGAATTTATAACCGTTGCTGTTTGTGTTGTAGGAAGGTCTGGAATCAGAAGGTCGATATTGGATTATTTGAAGGTCTAACCCACCAATTATTTCTTCCCTGGTGCCAGCTGCAGAATAGAGTTGAGGAAGCCTGCAGAAGTTTCTGAGGAGAAATACCACCTTTGTGAGATGCATTTATCAGGAGCTCTGCAGGTCGCCTCAGATGTGGGGCAGGAGCTCAAATGGCAGCTCCCCAGGCAGCAATGAGTTACACCAGACCAGAAACGCTCAAACAGAGGGTGACAAAGAGTCAGAATAAACATAATACCGAATATATGGATGGTGCTCGTGACCATCAGTGACAGCTCAGCTCTGTGCTGCTCTTTGAGACTCTGTGGCCTGAGCAGGCTTTACTTGGAGCCACTTGGGCCTGCAATTTCTGTCTCCCCTTCCTTGGTTCCTGCTCCTTTCCATAAGGGAGGGGTCATGGCTGCTGCACGGGGACAAGCACAAAACAAGGTGCATTTTGCATCTCTGCCCTTTGATTGAGAATGCCACTTTGTTAGAGAAAAAGGGATCAGAAAATCATGGAATGGTTCAGGTTAGATGGAAGCTCAAAGATCATCCAGTTCCATCCCCCCTGCCATGAACAGGAACACTTTCCACTGTCCCAGGGTGCTACAAGCCCCAACGTCCAACCTGGTCTTGGACATTGCCAGGGATTCAGGGGCAGCCACAGCTCCTCCAAGCAACCTTTCCCAGTGCTTTACTACCCTCACAGGGAAGCATTTCTTCCTAACATCCCATTTAAACCTGCTCCCTGTCAGTTTGAAGCCATTCCCCTTTGTCCTGTCCCTGCATGCCCTTGTAAAAAGCCTCTCCCTATCTTTCTTGGAAGGCTAAAATTAAGTCACCCTGAAGCTTCTCTTCTCCAGGCTGAGCAATCCCAATTCCGTCAGCCTTTCCTCACAGGAGAGCAGCTCCATCCCTCTGATCATCCTGGCTCTACAACACCTCACGTGTTCAGCTGCAGCCAAAGGGAGATTTCATCATTCAGAAAACTCATTGCACATCAGTGACCAAAGAAGACACCCCAACCCACAGATCCGCCACCCAAAATAAAGAGGTGGATGGTGATAAGGATTTGCACCCACATGCCCAAGCACAGAGTCCTCAGCCACACGATTTATTTTACATGAGCTCTACACACAGGGCATAGACTCCATTCTGTACAAAGTCCCAGAAGTGTCCATGCCCCTC
>VXBU01015863.1:387519-459327 GCA_013400315.1 Bombycilla garrulus | reverse complement strand
CAAAAGAAATCACCACACATATCCATCGTCTCCCACGTGTTGGGAAGGTTGGTTGCTTCACCAGTGCGGTGTGTGGATAGAGAAAACACAGAGAAAACTTAAACACTTTGGTTTTTTTACAGCTTTTTAGGAGAAGAGACTGGAAAATGTCCCTCAGCATTCAGTGTCCTTGAAGAGAAGCACTAAAAATACCTGAGGAGGAATTCCTGAAAGCGGGCAGTGAGTGCAGCTGAGAGGGTTCTCTAATGAGTGGTGCCCCACAGAGTGGGTACGGGAGTGCTGCTGAGAAGAGCTCGTTCCGGGGAGAACAGATAGACTTGATGAGTCAGGAGTGTCCTGCTTTCACCTCTCCTCCTCACAGCTCTCCAGGCTCTGAAAAACCTTTGCTAACACTCGTCTCCCAAACTAACATCTTGACAGAGAAGGGGAAAAAAAAAAAAAGCCTGGAAAGAATCGTGTCACTACGAGAGCGAGGTGAAGGGGGGAGGAGAGGTAAGAGATCAGACCTGGCGTGCAGCCTTCTGAAAAATCTGATTTTTCTCACTGCTGTCCTGTGAGTTTCATTTTTTTTCTGTTTGCCTCTGAATTGCAGCCTTTTCTCAAAGTTACTCACTGCCTTCAATGCTAAGAATTATAGAATTAAGCTGGAAGAGAACTTCAAGATCATCCAATTCCACCCCCTGCCATGAGCAGGGACACCTTCCACCATCCCAGGTGGCTCCAAGCCCCATCCAACCTGGCCTTGGACACTTCCAGGGATGGGGCATCCAAAACTTCTCCGGGCATCCTGTGCCAGGGCCTCCCCACCCTCACAGGGAAGTTTTCCCTGGTATCCCATCTAACCCTACTCTCTTTCAGTTTGAAGCCATTGCCCGTGTTCTTGTAAACAGCCTGTCTAAAAAACAAAACAAAACAAAACAAAACAAAACAAAACAAAACAACCTTCTTAAGTATCAAAGGAGCAGCTTTGGCACTTGCTTTCACATCTCCAATGCAATTGAAAGCCGGGATCTTTAAAATTTGAGTTTGAAGTTCAGATCTTTGGTGTGAGGGAGACCTTTGAAAGAAGGTAGGGGTACAGGAGTGGGACTGAACCTCTCCTGCAGGGTTTCTGCCTGCTGCTGAAGGACAAGGGGACTCTGGTGCCCTTGGCAGAAGGGAGATTACAAAAAAAAAAAAAAAAAGCAGTGCTCATGAGGCTAGGAATGCCTCTTAGCCTAAGCTCAAGAACATTAGGAATGGGCTTCATTCCCCTGATGAATTTTGTTATTTCCAGATGGCACAGTAAACATGGGCAGTGACTCACCTACAGGGTGAGGAAGGTTTAAGATTAGTCACTTCAAGCCTTCTTGAGTTTGCCTAGCATGGCTTGGCTCTGTACATATTATAAAACTGTTTTGGTCTTACTGCAGTTGGAGGGTTGGTGATGTAGTTTCAAAACAATCTTTCTTTTTTTTTTTTTGTACTGTAGGACTTCTGAAGCTAGGTAGAGAAGAAGAGTTAAAAATGCCTTTTTTTTTCTTTTTATTTGACAGCAGTTTCGCTGAGTTTAATGAGCGATAGAGGAAAAGAAAAGAATGACCTGACAAAATAAATTGGAAGCTAATTTTGGAGAGCAAAACCCTCGGAAAATTGAAATTCTGAACTGAATGCAGCTTCTAACTGTAATCATTCACTGGGTATAATACATTAATGTAGGCTTACTGATTTCATTTCCTTAACCCAAGTAAAAAAAACCTGCAAAAAACCCTCCTTAATATTGTATTCTGGAAGGTATTGTAGTAGCATGATTTCTTCTCCTTTTTTTTTTTTTTTTTTGACTCCCTTAAAAAAATCCCAACCTCTAAAATTCTTTGACATGATTATACTTTTTAGAAAGGTCATGCCCTAAGCGGTGCTGGTGAGCAGAACAGCCACAGCAGACGTTTAACCTCAGAGAGTGCCCTGCTGGCCGTGCAGCTTTAAGCTCTCCCTCTCCTCAGGTGCTCCTACAGCATCTGATGGAGCTGGCTGTGGCTGGCCATTGTCCCAGAGAGCCCAAATTCCTGCTGGACAGGGCCCAGCCTGTCTGCCCTGTGGTGCTCACACTCTGTGGTGTTCACACTCCGTGGTTTCCAAGTGAGCAAGAGTTTGAAGGAGCCTGTGAAATGGGTGATGCCACTCACAAGCCCATCTCCAAGAGTTAAGCTCTTTTTAGCTATGGAATTACGGAATTAATAGCTGTCTCTCCAGCACCTTAAGTCACCCTGTTCTCCAGGGAGGGAGGGCTGAGCTCTGGATGAGACTCTTGCTAATTTAGGACATGGCACAGGGCTTAGACTTAGCCTGTCTCTAAACCAAGGCTGCGTGGGCACCGGGATTCCTCTTGAGGTTTGCAGTTAAATGTGAGAGTTGCTCCCAGTGGCATTTAGCTTACAGCCTCCCTGTCTCGTCAGTGCTGCGCTGTAATTACCAGGAAATTGATTAATTTAGTTCCTTTACACCTACTAACAGGTGGAAACAGGCTTTCGGATTTAACAAGAGCTTTGTGTGCGCTTAAGCGCGAATAGCGGATGTCTCGTGCATTCATTCTTGAATTTCAGAGTGTTTGGGAGGGTTTTTTTAGTCCTTCATTTGTCTAGGCACTCATTATCTTTGCATTCAAGAACGTGTGGGGTGTAAGTACAGCAAATACACGCTTTTCCTCCCTCAAATTTGGGAGGATTTCTGCGGCTCTCAGTGAGCACTAACTCTCTTTGTGGTTAAGTGTTGGTGGCTGCCCTGGGGAAGGCTGATGAAGGCAGCTCTGGGCTTCCAAGCAACCCATTCCTTCTGAAAGGTTTGGCTCCCTGGGGGTCTCTGTGGCACCCCTACACCTGTTAAAAGACTATCACACTTTTCCTTCATCTTCTGAAGCCATTTTAAGCCTTTCAACACTTATTTACAGGTGGTTTTTTTCTAGACCTCTAGATTATTGTTGTTGGACTCCTTAATTAGTCCAGATTTCTCTTAAATCCCAGTGCTTAGAGCAGAGCATGACTTCAGCTGCAGCTGGTTTATGTGAACTGCAGGATTGCTTCACACACCGGGTTTTGTCTGCTATAGGGTGTGAGGTGGGAGAGAAACTCTTATCTGGGGAGGGAGAAAATAAAAAAGAGGGAAAAAAGGTTAATCTTTTCTGAAAAGGCAATGAGACAAAATTGCTACGATTCACACAGCTCTAAGATAAGCAAGTAATGGCTCATGTTCAACAGCAAAGCATGTTCATATAGCATGAATAGGATGGATGTGTTGTATGATAAATCTAGACACAGCAAATAAATTTCAGCCTGAAAAATAAGATAGCACATGAGATGGCATGTGCAGAAAGAATGCTAATGTTTAGGGAACCGAGGGCATTGGCAGGAAGGAGAGCGTAGAAATGAAGAATAGATATTTTGTTTTGTTACCAGGATTGATTGGCTGACTATTTTTTTTGTCTTTAAACCATAATAGCCTTCCCTTATTGTCAAAATGATAATATATATAAAGCACTTCCTGTAATATTTTTCTTCAAAATGACTATTCATCAGTCCCGCAGTCAGATGCTCGTATTTCAACTCACAATTTAGTTTAGCAAGTTTATACTTCAGAGCAATCTGTCATTTTAGCATTTGTGTTTTTTATACAAATCTCCACTACAAAAGCATACAGTGCTCTTAAGCACGGATAGATTGGCTAATCCAGATAGTACTTTGTAATCTTCTGGCAAAGAAAGAGATTATTGCTTTTCAGGCAGGAAAATAGAAATATTCCTTCCAGTCTTAGCAGTGCAGATCACGGAGAGATTGAGGGGGAAAACTCTTGGTCTTCTGCAGGGTCCAGTGAGGGTGTGAGAGTGTTTGGGAATGGATGTTTTAAGTGGCTGGGGAAGAGAGTGAATGTGAAGGCAGTAAATGTAAAGGTGCTGAATGGAAATGCCAGGTCCTGGCACCGTGTGGGAGTGGAGAGAGGGGAATGGCAGCAAAGGCCAAACGCTCTCTGGAGAGCTTGGCCTGCTGCTGCCACTTGTTCTCCTGTTAACTGCCCAGACTACAAACACAGCACAGTTTCTGTGACAAACCTCTGCTGTTGTGAAAGCAGGAATTATCTTTGGTGATAAACTTGACCTTCTGGTTTGCCCACGTTTTCGTGCAGCAATAAATCACCTTCCTTTGCACCCCAGAGCTGCAGCAAAATGTGGGCACCACCTGCTGAGCAAACATCACTAGAAAATTAATCTCTTTTCTTTTTTTTTTTTTTTTTCTTTCGTCACAATGCCTCTCTTATCTTGGCTGCATGGGTGAACCCTTCTGGTGACCATGGGAGGGGATTTTTTTGGAGGTAGGAGCAGACAGGTCTGTTTTCCCTGGTGAGGTGACCTCACTCAGGGCAATACTGGAGATACTTCTGTAAAATGTGGGTCTGCCTTCCTTCTCCTCCTCCTCCTATTCCTCCTCCTTCTCCTGCTCCTCCAAGGTGAAGCATGATTCCATCCAAGGAGGCTGATTTGGCTTTGGGGTGAGGTGTTCCTCCAGCGCAGGGACTGCTTGTGAGCAGTGAGAAATGGGAGAGTCAATCCCTGCCCCGATGTTACGGGCAGTGGGCCAGTCCGACAAATTTACCTATTTTTGTTTTCAGTCTTACCTTCTAAACAAAGTACATATTATTCTGTGAGCAGAAATTTGTCTTTGTGGAGGCTTTTCAATGTTATGTCTGACTTTGCAGTCCTCTACATCTAGAAATGCCTCCAAAAATTTCTCTTAACTCATCTTTTAAATTGCTTTTATTTCTGCATCTTCAGAGGAACAGATGAAGAATCTATATTAAAGCCTAGCCTTCTGATATTTTTTTTATTAGAATAGAAAGTAGGCTGTAAATGCTAACTCTAAGTAACACAGGGGAGGAAAAAAAACCACACACAGTATGTCTGTGCTTAAAAAGCCACTGTATATTGTAACATTACTAATTTGTAGAAACAAATTGCTGAAATAACCTGACTGACAGTCAGTGCCAATAATAACACGTAATAACTGTGGGCAAACACAGCATATAGTTACTGGTGTTTTCTTTTCTGCTCGATGGTTGTAAGCAATTCTTGCCAGATGGGCTGATAATGTAATTAGGAATCATTGTGTTAAATGAGGCAGCATTTAAATTGCCAACTAATTTTCCTATCTATTAACCAGTTTGAAAAAGAAGAGCTGTTGCCCAAATGATTTTTAGCTGCTAATCCCTAACAAGAAGCAGAAATTCTTTGAACCCTTTTTTTGTTTTGTTTTTTTGGTTTTTTTGGTTTTTTTTTCAAAGCACTGTCTAGCAGATTATTTTATTATGTGTGGGACAGGATAAGAAAGAGAATCAAGAGATGGTACAAGCTCAGGGGTGAGATGGGGTGGACTTCTACATCTACACTGTGGTGTGTGGTAACAGCTCCTGAGCAGGTAATGGGATGATTCCTATTTCTGGTGCCTGCATGGGGATGAAAACTTTTTGGCTTTGTCATAGTTCACTGTGTGACATGCTCCAGTAAGCAGAGTAGAATTACAAGCCCTATTTTAAGTTGGTGCTTTGGGAGAAGCCGTGAAAGCTCAGCAGGACAAGATTTTGAGTGGCACATGAATGCTACTGGTGTGGAATGGTTGTGCTCTTTGCTGAGGACAAGAGAAAAGGGAAAACAAAGGGGTCAAGTTAAAATCCCAGAGGAGGAATGATGGCTTGTAGTTTTCATCCTGAAAAGGAATATCATTGCTAAAAGAGATTAGGTTTAGATTAGATATCAGAAAAAAGTTCTTCCTTCAGGAGGGTGGGGAGGCCCTGGCTCAGCTGTGGCTGCCCCTGCATCCCTGGAAGTGTCCCAGGCCAGGATGGACATTGGGGCTGGAGCAGCCTGGGACAGTGGGAGGTGTCCCTGCCATGGCAGGGGTGGCACTGGATGGGCTTTGTGGTCCTTTCCAACCCAACCCATTCCGTGATTCTGTGAATTCTTACAGAGCCAGCTTCTTTGCTCTGCTGCCTCGTGAAGGAAACTATCAATTATCATTAAAGTTCTGACTGAGCCCCAGAGTAAATGTAAGGCTGAATGAGATTGTTTATTCTGTTCATGGCCCTATGTGTGCAAATCCTATTCCCTTTTTCCCCCCACTCCCTGTGCTTCAGCTGAAGCAGGAATGAAGAGCCAAAACTCATTTTGAGTCTGGTTTCTTTACAGAATCATGGTGTAGTTAAGGAAATACTTTTCAGATCAAGACCAACCATCAACCCAGCACCACCACCATGTTCACCAACAAACTGTGTTCTCAAGTGCCATATCCACATGGTTTTTTAACGATTCCGGGGATGATGACTTTTCCACTTCCCTGATCAGTCTGGTCAAGTGCTTTACAACAATTTCCGAGGAAAATAATTCCCTGATATCCAACCTAAACCTCCCTGGTGTCTCCTGAGGCCATTCTTCCTCATCCTTCACATGTTGCCTAGGAGAAAAGACTGACAGGAGCTCACTCCAACCTCCTTTCAAGAAGCTGTAGAAAGTTAGCCTGTCCAGTGCTGGAACTTCATTGCTTGACCTAAAAGAATTGATCAGACCTGTGAACTTGGGAAAAAAAATACAGTGGATTTTCTACAGACCAGTCTTTTAGTGGGGATGAAGAGTATCCCTAGTTCAGAGTGGGTGACCCGGGGAATCACATCAAAAGCAACAGTTTGCAGACAAATCCTGGGATTCCACACCTGGAAAAGGCTGTGGATGCTAAATCACGCTGACAGCTGCTTCAAAGAAATACATTTTGCACTCTCAGCCTATGGGATTCGTTTTGTATATTTTTCTGGAAGTTACCAATACCTCCCAACCTCAAACTAAAACAAGGAAGAGAAAATTCTACCAAGTCTGAGCAGGGTGTGTACCAGAACAGAAGCAACTTCTGCCCCAGCTAAGGGATACGAGCAACCTCTTTGCAACAAAAAAAGGAATGATTGCTGCTCTCACTTTCCCTTGAAAATGTGAAGGAAGTCACTTTCTGAATGCATGGTGGATAACTGCAAATTGTTTTACACCAGGCAGTTAAATGAGGCATGAACAACAACCAGTCTGGTGTGGATATTGTCATATTGACATCACCTGCTGTACCAGGACAGGTGCCTGAACTGCAGACAAACAAAGCTTTGCTGAGTGAAAAAAACACATCAATAGGCAATTTTGTTTTTTCTGATAGCAAAGCACAACAATATTTGGCAATGAAAGGCTTAAAAATATTAAAGACATAGTGATAAGTTCAATTATTGAAGCTGCATAGCATGCAGTAAGTGCTATTTGATGCTGGTGCTAAATCAAGCACTGGAAAGTTTAAGGGATCCTTGAAGTATTGACCAAGTGTTTGACTTCCAGTTGAAAGAAATCATCAGAACTGGAGATTTTTTTAGTGTCTCTACCCCTCAAGAGTAGAAAAAATGTAAAATGCATGACCTCCAAGGCTTCTGCTTTCAGTGTTCGTGACTTTCAGTAAACAAGTTTGGATTTGCTTCTTTTCAGAAACGCAAATTAATGGCATATAGATAATGTCAGATTCCCTCTGAGAGTTTGTCATGGCAGAGGTGGATGTTCCTGTCTTGTTTGCTGTAAAATAAGGATCTTTATGAGCCTCCTGTTAATAATAACAACACTATTTCCATATAGGAAGTGCAGACAGCAAAATAATCTCCAGGCCCTTTACTAGGTGCGGATTTCATGTCCCAGAGTGGTGGTTAAGGTGACCTTTGGGGTAAAGAAATAATTTAGTGCATTTGCTCTCAGGGTCTGTTGTGCAGGTCTGAAATTGAACTTGGAAACCACAAAAAAAAAAATCCCAAAAAAAAGGCTTTGCTTCTTCCAAAGGCAAAAGGAAAATAGTTTTTTCATTGGTTTTAAAAAGCTTCTCCTGGCCAGGCTGAACAATGGCAGCTGTGCCAGCCTTTCCTGCCTGCAGAGCTGCTCCATCCTCTGCTCATCCTGGAGCCTCCTCTGGGCTCTCTGCAGCAGCTCCAGCTCCTCCTGTGCTGGGCCCAGCGCTGGGGCAGCTCTGCAGGTCTCACCTGAGGGGACACAGGGACAGAATCCTCACCTCTGCCCACCCTGCTGGGATGCATCCAAGGACACAGCCGATTTCTGGGCTGCAAGTTGACATTTCCGAGGACATGTCCGACCAGCAGAGCTGCTCTCCGTGGTAAGACAGGGCGGGCTGGACAGCCCTGGCTCCTTCAGTGGCCACTTTGTGACTCTCCGGAGCTTCCTGCAGCTGCCCCAGCAGCTCCACGAGCCCGGCACGGAATGAAGCAGCCTCCAGTGGAAACAACATGAAAGTGTCCCTTAATGAGACGCGAAGGCACTAAAGAAAATTCAGAGCCGAAGGGCAGCCAGGAGAGAAAGGGAACTCAGTTAAGTTATACCCACCCCAAAATGAGCTGCTAATCACTGGCGCTATTGTGGGCACTACAATAAATCAGTGTCTGCCCGCATCTCATTATGCACAAACATGTGGATAGAGAATGTCAGCCTCAATAGCATCTGTCATGTGAGCACTGCTGTGTCCGAGTGGGCCGGAGCTTGCATGCTCAGCCAGCTTTGTGCTTTCCTTCTTTCTTTGTGGGGGATATCTATTTTCTTCTGGAAATCTTGATTTGCTCCGTCCTGTGGGTAGTAAATTTGCCCTTTCCTTCGATGGGTTGTGAATTCCGTGACGATAACATTGTATTTAAGGTGCGGGGGTAAAATATCTTTCGTTATGTGTCATATTTAGTGGTTTTTGTTCGGTTTTGGTTGGGTTGTTGGGTTTTTTTTTTCCCCGAGCCCTCCTCCGTGTATGGTGCCATGCAAATCACTGAGGCTAGGGCAACACCTACATGTATTTATGCAGCTGATGTATAGTGCCCATTACTCAAGCATCACAGACTGCCTCAGAAAGGATAATTAATTTAAGCCCTGCAGCACCCCTTGGAGGCAAATTTTGTCAGTCCTGATAGATGTACGCGTTGTAGCCGCTCTTTGTTTTTTATTTTTAATATGATTTCTACGCCGGAGAAGGGGAGGGAAATGAATAGTTTGTACTTTGTTAGGTAGTTGAAAAAATGTTAGGCTTTTGATACCATCGAAATGAAGTATGTAGCAAACTTTGGATTTTATTGCAGTGCCTCAGAGGTTCTTATTTTCTTTTAAAGCCTCAGCTCCTGGAGCGAAATGAACTTGTGGATGTCCTTTTGTTCTTAGATGTCTCTGTCTAACTCAGGTGGTTGCAAAATAAATTTTAATGTATTGTCTTTGCCTAATCTAAAATCTGGGATGCAGCGAGGCACTTGGCTAAGGTTGTTGGTTTGTTTCTTTTTAGTCTTAAAACTCCTGCAAGATTAGGGCTGGGAATACCAATGACAGAGGGTGTCTGCGGTTCAGAAGAGATTCTCAGAAATTACTGGTTGGTTTTGTATTCTTGTTTAAATTTCAGAGCTCCTCAGTCCCATACTGTGTTAAAAGGGTAAAACAGGAGTAACCATCACCTCCCTCCTCCTCTGTGAGCAAACCAAAGATGGTTTCAAACATTGACTCACACTTTCTGTCTCAGTCTTGTTAGAGAAGGATTCAGCACATCTTTTTCAAATGCTTTATCCTCCTTTGTGTTTACACTCATTTCTGAGCTCAGCCCTTTTTCTCCACTTCCTTTGTCAACACCAACCTTGTTTCCCCGGTGGTTCTCTCTTGCCCTTCCCACATCCCCTTCCCGTTGTAGATCCCAAGCTACATCACATCCTAAGGAGTGATGGGGACTACCAAAGGGACTGGTTTGATCTGGCTTTAAGCCATGGGCAACCAAATCTTTGTGTCTCACTCCCTCCTTCAGGAAAATTCTTAACTTTTTAATATTTTTCTTGGGAACAGGTGTTTTAAGCCAATCAGAGACCGTGTCGTCACCAAAGGATGGAATCATCCTTTTCTGGTATCTTCCTACCATATCCATTCCAGTGGCTGTCTGATGTGGCACATTGCCATTTTTTCGTGGTATCTTTGGATGAGGAATCTGATCTGATTTGCATCCACAGCCCTGTGGCTCTGCCAGGGAGGCCTGGGAAGCATCCAGCCAAGAGCAGGGGAAAATTGTGACCATTGCTTTTGGTGGCAGTAGAGTCTCTGACTGACTTGAACTTATCATTTACTGGCTCTGTACCGAATGCAGTTTCCAGGTCTCACTGAGAGAAGTGATCCTGCACGTGGCTGCAGTTTCCTTCAGCCTTTCCATTGTGCAAAACCAGGACCAGCCTGCTTACCTGGGCTAGATGGGGAAAGGAGGTGTCTCATTTTGTCCATTTTGTGGCAATTTTCAGCCTAAATCACGCTCCAATTAACCAAACAAGTGGCCTCCTCCTAGGCCACCTTTCAATCACGATGTTAATAAATCTGCCATCCTCATTTTAAATTTGGTAAAGGCTGTGGAAAGTTGCTGCTGCTCAGGATGAATTAGGCATTGCTCCTGTGTTTTCCAAGCTTTGTGCTTCTGCTTATTTCTGTCCAGAGCTGCACTCAGCCCCTACCTTGAAATCTCACAAGCTCTAAGACAAACAGCACTTTAAGCAGCCTATAATTCAGCCTGTGCTCTGGACAGGTTGCCAAAACTCATGGGCTGGGCCAAAAGAAATATGAGATGATCAGGGATTCATCTGCTGTGCAAATGTGGGCTTGGGCCAAAAAGAAATTTGAGACGATCAGGAATTCATCTGCTGTGCAAATGTGGGCTTGGCGGGTTTTTCCCCTTCCAGGAACAGGACTATTTTAAAGCATTTCAGCTGTTTTGGACGGGCTGCAGCAGCCTGTCTTTCCCAAAAGTGACACTAAATTTATTTCTCAGGGCAATGCTCATCATGATTTTAAAACTGAATGTAGTTTAGACAAAAACTGCAATGATTTTTCTTTTGTTTAATTGCATATGCAAATCACCTCTCCTTTCTTTCTTTTTTCTTTTTAAATTTTTTTATATTTTTTTTTATTTTGGCAGTTAAATATTCTGGTTGACACTGGGAGCAGCAACTTTGCTGTAGCAGGTGTGCCTGATCCTGATGTCACATCCTACTTCAACCCTGAGCTGTAAGTACCTGTTCTGCATCCATGGTGGAAATTCAGGGGCTCTTTTGGATCGTGGCTGGAAATTCAAAACAGGAGGATAAGGCAGCTCCTGGGGCTCCTGTGACATCCCATGGGAGTGGGATGTTGGCTGCCTGGTGGGAATTGTGGCTTTGCCTGATGCAAAATCCTGCCTGACACCACAAACAGCCCCACTGATGGCAGCGCAGCTGAGCTCTGAGTGAACATCAGCAGCACTAATTACAACTGGAGAAAAGACAGGATGATTACAGGGTGAAAATCGTTTGCAAAATTACACTGATTTCAGCCAATTTCTTACCTGAATAGACTTGCAAGGAATTAAAAGTTTCAATATGCTTTTCCTTTGTTTGGAAACAAGAATTGAAAGCCGCTAATTGTATCAGTTTCTTGACATTTCATCCAGAAGCCAAATTACTTAGTCAAAACCTAATTTGTTCTTTGGTTTGGCCACAGGCCTCAATCAGTCAGTGATCTGGACAGACCCTGATGAATCTGGTTATTTATAAAATATAACTTGGTGCTTCTGGTGTTTGTTATGCACTAAATTTGCTGTGTTTAGCATAAGCTGACATTAATCACAGCCAAGCTTTGTCTGTCTGAATCACACTTTCTCTTTTCCTTCCTTCCTTCCTTCCTTCCTTCCTTACTCTAGTTTCAATTATTTCAGGTAAACTTCTCCAAAATGCAGTGTCTATCTTTAGCNCCAAATTTGTTAATCTTCCTTCCTTCCTTCCTTCCTTCCTTCCTTCCTTCCTTCCTTCCTTCCTTCCTTCCTTCCTTCCTTCCTTCCTTCCTTCCTTCCGTTTCAATTATTTCAGGTAAACTTCTCCAAAATGCAGTGTCTATCTTTAGCTGAAGCATATGGATAAAAATACTGAGGGTGCTGGGAAACTGGAGAGTATCACCCTTCTCACCACCTCATCTGTGTTTTAACAGGGGGTTTTACACTTTTTTTTCCAGTAATATGCACTGGGAATGGAGGGAAATCTATTATTTCCACACTGCTTACTAGAGTAGCCTCACCTCCTGTCATATATTTCGGTGTTAGTGGAGATATTTCATGTCACGCTGATGTGATACAGGTCTGGAAAATCCAGAATTTGCACTTGTTAGCTATTCCTGCACTACTGCAGGGTTCTCCATGCCAGCCAGCTATCCCCTTCCACAGGCAGTGGCTAGAGAAAACTTAACTGCAAGAATTAAAAGCACAAGCATTCTTTCTCCCTTGTCTCTTAACTGATGTTATTGAGACTGGAAGGACAAGGCCTCTCTCATCAGAAACATAAACCATTATAAACAGCAACAGCAGGGCTTGTGTGTGGAGAAAGACAGACTGAAATCATGTGAAGGTTACAGCTCTGACCAGCGTTCTCAGTGGACACTGTGTTTTGAGAACTTTAATATAAGGTTAATAATGAAACCTTGAAGTCCAGGCCCTGAAGAGCTTGTTAAGGGTGCTTTGTAAAATTACTCAAAATCAAGTCATTACAGTGCAGAGCTATTGCAGCAATAGTTTCTGGTTTGGGTTGCGGTGTGCTCAGAATGCGAACATTAGCAGACTCCTGGGTACAGCATGCTTCTTCCACTTGGAATATTTTAACTACATTTAAGTAAATAAATTGGAGGGATCCTGGCCCCAGTGAAATCAGGTAGATGTTTTTACAATGTTGGTTGCAAGAAAGCTCTGTAGGTCACCTAGCACACATGCCAAATGAGCTGGGGCTGTCATCAGAGCAGGCGAGCCATGGCTGAGCCCAGCCAAGTCCTGTAAACCTCTGAGGATGGAGAATCCATGCCCTGTCCAGGCAGAGTGTTCCAGTGCCATGCCACAATCTCCTGGGGAGGAAATATTTCCTGTTGTCCAACCTGAACATCAAAAAGATGTAACTCGTGGCTGTGACATCAGCAGGTCAGCTACTCCCTTTGATGTAGATCCCATGAGTGTGCAGTCTGTCCTTCATGTGGGCTCTTGATGAAGATCTTCACAGAGCTGTTGAAGTTGGAAAAGACCTCCAAGATCATCGAGTCCAACCTGTGACCACTCCCCACCTTGTCCCCAGCCCAGAGCACTGAGTGCCACGTCCAGGCCTTCCAGGGGGATGAGTCCACCACCTCCCTGGGCAGCCCATTCCAGTGTTTAACAGCCATTTCCGTGATGAAATTCCTCCTGGTGTCCAGCCTGAGCCTCTCAGCACAGCTTGATGCTGTGTCCTCTTGTCCTCTTTGCCTGGGAGAAGAGACTGACTCTCACCTGGCTGCACCCTCCTGCCAGGGACCTGTAGAGCGAGGAAGCCTCTCCTGAGCCTCCTTTTCTCCAGCCTGTGGAACAGTTTTTCCTTCACTCACAAGCCCTGGGGAATCTCTGTTTGTCACGAGTCAATGGCTCCTTTGGACCCAGGGGTGCAGCCCATCTTCAGCCCACACCGTGGCTGGTTTGTTCAGCCCCATATCCTCAGCTTCCAAATGGGAATGCCACGGGAGGTGGTGTCCAAAGCCTGACTGAAGCCAAGATGTGCTACAGCCACTGTTCTCCTCATCTGTGCATCCAGTCCTGATGTAGAGGGCAGTGAGATTGCTCAGGTGTGATGTGCCTGTGAAATTCCTCATTGAGTGTCACGTGAAACGGATTCCAGGTGGTTTTATTTGAGACTTTTCCTGACTGGAGGTGAAGCCCAGCCACCTCTACTTCCTCGGGTGCTGCTGCTTGTCTCTTTTTGAGACTGGCCTCAGGACAGACTTCTCCCAGAGTCACAACACCTTCCCTGCATTGTGTTAAACCCCAGTGGCAACTCAGCCCCACACAGCCCCTCACTCACTCCCCCACCACAGCCCCAAACATCTCCCCTTCTTCCCCTGCTGTATATGCTGAGCCTGGCACCACGGTGTGGGGTATCCCTGGGTCAGGTTGGGTCAGCTGTCCTGGCTGTGTCCCCTCCCAAATCCTCATGAACACCAAGCCTGGCAGTGGTGGGGTGGAGTGAGAGGGAGAAGAGGCCTCAGCTCTGTGCAAGAGCTGCTCAGCAATAACAAAAAAACATCTCTGTAGTTCAACTATCTTTTCAGCACAAAACACAGCCTGTGCTAACTACTGTGAAGAAAATTAACTGTGTCCCCAGCCCAAACCAGCACACTTGGTTGTCATGATTTTGCAGGGATGGTAAACAAGGGCATTGATATCACATCAGCTGGATCTGTAAAATTACCCAAGAGCGACCTTTGCCCATGTGTAAATGAGAAAAACGACTCATGGGCACTTTTCTTCCCTCCTAGGAGGAACACTTAAGATTAGATAAAGGGGTTTCCTCTCATCTGATAATCACTCCTGCAGTTTTTCCCTATATTGTCATGGAGTGCTTCCGACATCTTAAACTGCAAGTTGAAGACAAGGGGAAAGAAAGATTAGTAATTTGTTAAATTAATGTGTTATGAGTTATAGATGTGTGCTTATTAGAATATTCATGTTGTGTTGGAGAGAGTGATGGGTCTTAATTTCCTGGTGCCACACTCTTAGTTTAATTTTATTCAGATGATCAAAATCAGAAATTGAATGCATGATTCTTTTCTGACTGAAATTGAGGGGGGCACATGGGAAAGGCATTATCTTTGTTTTAAAGGACCCAGAGTGCATTTTTTTAGGAAGAGCCCTCCTGGAGCAATTCCAGAACTAACTTGTTAAATGATGTTGTGTGTCATATAATCTATGTGATATAATCCTGCTGTTTAATTATCTGGCTCTTTCTGTACGAAGTGAGTAAAGCTGTTGCCATGCACTCTGTCTCAACTTGGGCTTTTGTGTGCCTCTGACAAACCTTTGCTGTGAGAAGCTCTGAATTTGCTGTGACAGTCCTGCTCTGTAAGCCACCACGATCTTTAAGGTTTTGCAAAATGACCTGGTTTGTCCTGAACTGAAAAGAAATCACGGTGTTTGTCTCTCAAGCTGTTCAAAACAACAAGTAGTTTCGTTGAGTACTCTACTTATGATAAGAGAGCTACTTAAACAGACATATAAAGGGATTTTTACACTTGAACCCAGGTGATCAGTGATGGCTCTGCAGCAGTATGTAAATCTGACACACTAAGGGCTTTCAGTATTCAGGAACGGTGTTCAGTTTTATTTTAGTAAATAAATAAAGAGTACTACTGCCTCACTACTGAAGGTTCAAAAGCAAGCTGCTCCAGAGTTGATCTTTCCAAGAGATAGGGGAGTAAGAGAAATACAAGCAATGAACTGGGGTCGTACAATAAATTACAGACCATCAAACAAAAGAAACTGCTGCTTTTGCAGGGTGATCCTGTGTGCACTGTACAGGTTGTGGTTTGAGGTGAATTATAAACTTTTTGTGGAAGCCCTGCAGATTAGATGGGACTTTTTGGTTAGAAATCTATAATTTCTGTTGTATTTTCATGTTTGCTTTGTCTTATAGTTGTTTGGTGAGGTCGGTGTTATGCAGGGCTTCCTGCACGTGGTGGATTTGCTGTTGCCATGTTGAGCTTGCTGCAAAGGGATCGTGACACGAGAAATAAGATTTTGGTTGTGGTTTTGTTCTGTGCTGTGTGCTGGTAATGAGGATTAACTCTGCAAAAGAAAATTACCCCATTGTTGGTTTGCTCAGCTGGGGCTCGAGATGAGGTTTGAGGACCAGGTTTCTGGTGGCTGCTTTGGAGAGAAGATGGGAGTGGGAAGGAGAGAGAGAAGGGAGTAGAATTACTACAGTACCATGATCTGGGAGCCCTTATTCCTTACCTCTGGCTAAGATACACTTTGTCCTGCTGGAAGAGGTGAATTTCTTTTGTTCTCATCACAGCCAAAACAGCTTGTTTGTAATTTTCTTTTCTGTGTTGTGTGTTTGTTTTAAAACCCTCGGCCCATGAATTATAACAAGTCTCTAGTTTTGACCTCTAAATTTTTCTTCCTTTAGATCAGTGAGGTGGAAAGGTGAAAAAAACCAGAGTGGCTGATCACAATGGGGCAGGAAGTGGTTTTGCAGAACAGAACATAATTTACTGCAAGATCCCTTCCCATGTTACCAGTTTTGCTCCTTGAAGGAAGTAATAAAGTCTTCTCTTCAGTGTGACATTTGTGAACTTTACAAATGAGATGAGTGTCTTCATATCCATTCCTACAGGTGGGGAAGCTGAGGCACAGATGGTGGGGAAGGGACTTGCCCTGCCTTTCCACAGGAGAGGTCACCAGCTGTGCTGGAAAATGGATCCAGGCTTTCTGTGTCCTGGTCCCCAGCTCAATCCATCAGGCTCCTCCTGCTTGTGGAAGGAGAGCTGTGTGCTGCTGCTGCTGCTCCAGTCATGCACTGCTTGTATTTGCAGATTTGCTTCGCTTTTATTCTCCCAGCACTCCATTTTCTCTCTGATTTCAGATGTTTCCTCTTCTGCTGCTCAGCCAGACACTTTCCTACATGAAGAACTTTGTACTCTCTCTTTCATTTCCTGCCCCCCAGTTTCCCTTATGCCGCTAATTATTCAGACTCTGTTTTGATTTATGAAGTGTACTGCCAGTGGCACAGAGGCGCTCTGAAGACCCTGCCTGAGCAGAGATGTTCCTTTGTGTAAGTGTGATACAAATGCAGTTACAGGAGCAGTGGAAGGGATCAGATGCAGGTAATAACAGCATCTCTGGAACTCCTGCATTTTGAAATATTATCTCACGTATTTCTGCCGCCTTGGATGTTAACCCTTGAAGGGTTACATCGTGGGAGTGTCAGGAGCTGCTCAGGGTTAGAGCCTGGCCTCCCTCCCTTCCTCAGCTGCGAAGAATCAGTTGCATGGTCCATATGGCCAAAGTCTCCCTCAGGAGGAAGTGTTTGAGTCAGGGGACTTTTCCGTGTTGCCATCTGAAGGTTGTTCCTCATAATAATGAAAATCACCCCAAATTCTTGCTGGTGAGCTCAGGCACAGGGCCTGTGAAGCCCTGTTAGATTAAAGCTGGATTGATCCAAGTATCTGCACCTGATAAACCCTTGCACTTTCTATTGTTCCCCCACAAACGTAAAGATGCTGTCATAAATTTATTTTATGCTTTTTTCCCCCTTAATTTACTTTCCAAAAAAGCTGTGAAAATTTTCTTGAGATGAACTGAGTGTGGTCATCTCTCTCCAAAAGGGGAAGCTGTGTGCCAAGGAGAGGATCCAAAGTAAACTGTGAGGGATCCAGAACTTTTGTAGGTTTCCGGTAGAGATGTGGGGGGGATATGAGTACAATACTTACGGATTACAGGTCTTTAAAATTAAAAATCTCTTGAAGCTTTTGCTAATGTTTTTGTTAAGCCTTTTAAACAGGATTCAGTTCCTTTCTCTGCTTGCCATACTTAACTGCTCCTTTGCCTTTGCTTCCCTGGTCTAGAAAAAAATACTTCCTTTCTTCCTCCATGTCAGTGAATGATTTGTTAATAATATCAAATTCTGCTTACTTCCTCACAGACAGGCCAAACTGCAGATTTAGGAAACCTCTGTCTTACTGCTGATACTCACAATAATATTCCAACTTACCCAAAACAGATCTTTTAGGAATATTAATGAGGTATTAGTCTACAGCTATTCAGTTAGGTTTTCAATTTTAGATTTGAATTCAGCAGCTTTCCATTTTCTAGTGTCATTTCATACATTCCTTCTCCAGTTAAAAGAGTGTTGCTCCTATGGACCAGTCTGAGCCACACTGCACTAGGTGACATAATACCTTAGATAATTTTTATTTTCAAAAGCACATTGTGAAGATTTGAGTTATTGATGGCTTCTGGATAAAAATGAGGCTTCGAGTTCTGGGTTTTTTTAATTTCTGCTTTTCCGTGATTTTACAAGCAGTATGAATACATATTTTGCATGCTTAATTTACTTTTTTTCCCCTCTCTGGGCAAAACCGAGTTAGAATATATTCTGTTGTCTTGCATTGTAAATGAGCAGCCCGTGGATCTCATTGTAAATGTGCATCAGCGTGTCCTTTGCTTTTCAAGGTCAAGCACATACAGATCTCAAGGGATCGAGGTGACAGTGAAGTACAGCCAAGGCAGCTGGACTGGCGTGCTGGGCACAGATGTCATCACCATGCCCAAAGGACTCTATGGCAGCTACACCATCAACATTGCCACCATCCTCGAGTCAGAGAACTTCTTCCTGCCAGGGGTTAAGTGGCACGGGATCCTCGGGCTTGCCTACGATGCCTTAGCCAAGGTAAACCGTCCCCTCCCCACTGACTGTCTTTGACAAGGACAATAAACAGAAATCTGTTAAAATAAAACCAGCAGATGATCCGTCAGCAGCGGACTCCACCCTTCCAGCCACTCTTTCCTACTTTCTGTCTTTGTTCCAGAAGGGATAAACTGGGTTGTGATGGCGCCACAGTCCCGTGTGAGGATTTTGGTTTTTCTGGTGATGGAAATGCTGATTTTAGCTCCCCTGGAATGCATAAGCTCTTACAGAGCTTGTAGTACCAGAGTGGGGTTGTGGAATGTGTGTGCAGGGAGGTTTTAGAGCTCTGATGATGCTTCTCAAAAGTGGCCCTCAGCAGTTCATTCTAGGACATTCTGTGTTCATCAAGTGGAAGTTGAGGTGGATGGATAATTTCAGAGCAAATATTAGCTACAGGATTTCCAGGAACATAGAACCAAGCACATCCAGCTCCTCTGGAGACAGGAAATTCAGGTAGAAGCTTCAATTAAATCCTGACATTTATAGTCCAGAATGTATTACCTTAAAATCTAAAAGTGAAAACGTGATTGCAAAAATACAAAGGTATAATTTTCAACCTTCACATCTCCAAGTGAGTTCTGCCCAGACAGAACAAACAATTCAGCACTGCCTGATGAGTCTGCTTTACTCCAGAGTTGTGTGAGAGTTGTTTTTATTAATTTCAAGGACTGTCAGCAGGGAGAGGAGAGGAGAGGAGAGGAGAGGAGAGGAGAGGAGAGAAGAGAAGAGAAGAGAAGAGAAGAGAAGAGAAGAGAAGAGAAGAGAAGAGAAGAGAAGAGAAGAGAAGAGAAGAGAATAGAAGAGAAGAGAAGAGAAGAGAAGAGAAGAGAAGAGAAGAGAAGAGAAGAGAAGAGAAGAGAAGAGAAGAGAAGAGAAGAGAAGAGAAGAGAAGAGAAGAGAAGAGAAGAGAAGAGAAGAGAAGAGAAGAGAAGCTTCTCAAACTCTGATTTGGGCGAACAGAGTCCTCAGGGCATTTGTTCTTCCCTTCCTCCAGGGAATTCAGGGTTGTTGGTTTCTGAGGCTGCTCTGGGCTTTGTGCAGTGAGAGCACTCGCCCCCGTGCACACAAATCTGAATTGCAGGGAAGTTGCAGCACTCCAGTGACTAAAAAGGAAAAAAGGACCTGCAGTGTGAGGAAGAATGTGCTGGTCAGTAACCAGCTGAAGAGAGTGTGCTTGGATATGAAGTTCTTGAAGAGAAAATAGAGGAAATTAGGGCCACTGAACTCCAAGTTCATTAGAATTCAATAGTGTTGAAAAACTGAAAACCTTGACTTTAAAATTCTGCTTTTTAACTACGGAAAGGAATGAAAGGCAAGTTATGTCTGAGTGTTGTAATAACACAAAGCCTTTTCCAAACAGGAATTATTGGTGAAAGTTTCTGCCTGGAACTGGTGTTTGGGTTTGGAAACTGCAATTGAAAATTACTTCTGTGTTTTAGGGATTTGGTGGCAGCAGCACTGACAGTGGTCAAGAGTAAAAATGTTTTTAAAAACAACAGAAACAGAAGAATGACAGATATTGGGGTTTTAATGACTTAGTATGTCTAGAACTTTCATCAGCTGCCTGTCAGAAATTCAATTTACTCATGAAAAGCAGTCTTGTTTGAATGATTTGCTGATTTCTGTGGAGAAACATTCTAATGAACCCCACCATTCTTTTTTTGTTTGTTTGTTTGTTTGTTTGTTTTGCTTTTCAACACCTTTAAGCCTTCGAGTTCTGTGGAGACATTCTTCGATTCCCTCGTGAGGCAGGCAAAGATCCCCAACATTTTCTCCCTGCAGATGTGTGGTGCTGGACTCCCTGTTTCTGGAAGTGGTACCAACGGAGGTAGTCTTGTGGGTATCTGTCAGTAGCAGAGGGAAGATGTATCTTTGTTCATCTCTCTCCCTCTTTTCTCTGCCTATCCTGCCTCTGCCAAATTCAGTGGTTAAATATGTTTTTGTATTTTAAATATGTTTTCTAGTTTTTTTAAAGAAAAGCTAAGCCCTCGGGCAAAAATTGAGCGTTATTTATTTTCATTCTCAATTCTTTTTTTTTTTTTTTTTCCTCTCAAGTTTGAGTAAACTTTTCATCTTTTAACAAAGAAAAACATGAATGTTGTGGTGTTTCCTCAGGGCAGATTCTGCTATATTTTTCGAACTGAGCAATCCCATATTCAGCTGATAAATTTGTTCAATTTCATCAAAATCCTACAGTATTTTTTTACATTATATGAAAAGGGGGAGAGGAATCAAGGGGCTTTTCTTTTTTTTTTTTTGTCAACAGCGTACTAAAGGGAAAAATCTGTAGATCAGGTCTCCTGCTTTCTGTTACTCTGGGTAGTGTTCCCATCTTTAGTGGGACCATGAATTGACTCATTAAAGACTGTTCCCAAATGATGCTGAAATAAACAGCACAGGAGCTGATCACAAAACACTTATTTTGAAGGGAATTCACATATTGTAAATTATATTATATTGTATATTATATTCATACAACTGAAGACCAAGAGAGAACTTTCTTAGGTTTAGTTCAGAGTCAGCGAGTCCACAAATGCTCCCAGCCATCCTCAGCCTTGGTTTTGATGGAAGCTGATAGTGCTGGCATTGACAGGATGGCGTTCTATCTCAGATGTGTGTAACAAAAAATGAAATCTTCTTGGACAGTATTAAAGCTTTTCTGATCTGATAAAGCAAGTTTTCCACGTGTAAGTTTATTATTCTATCCCATTTTTATACATTGCCTAGATTTAACCACTGAAGGTGCTGTTTTAATTTAAACAGTGGAGTTTTTGTGTTAGAATCAGTGTGAGGTTGTAGGTGAAAATGCTGATAATTTGGCCCCGTATGGGAATTCTGTTTGGAACACAATCTGTTTGATGTCTAGATGTTTCATACTGCTCTGTTATGGATCAAGAACTTGACAGTAAAATCCTAACAACAAATGATGCTAAGTTAAAACTTTAATGCCGCTGAGTATCACAAAATAAAAACTAAAAAAAATTAAAATTTAAATATCCTCCTTTTTGTACTTGCCCCAAAATTAAGCATGTGGGGTTTTCAAGACTTCTTTTCTCCTTCCCCTTAGGTGCTGGGTGGAATTGAGCCGAGTCTGTACACGGGGGATATCTGGTACACACCCATCAAGGAGGAGTGGTACTACCAGGTGGAAATCCTCAAACTGGAGGTGGGGGGACAGAACCTCGAGCTGGACTGCAGAGAGGTATTGGTGTTCCTGGCTCTGTGAAATGCAGGTTTGGCTGAGAAAAAAAAAAACCAACAAACCCCTAACTGGTCAGTTTTGTCTTGGCAAGCAGATGTGCATTGCTCCTGAGAACTGAATCAAAGCAATTCTGGTCAAACAAAGGAAATGGGAGATTTTGGATTGACCCCTGTGCAGCTGTCTGAGCTCACAACTCATGATGGCAGGGGACAGGTGTCACCCTGGGTTGCTTCCTAATCTTCTCATCCTGTGCCTCCTTCTTGATTTTTATATTTTGCAAACAACTTTTTCTCTCTGATGGTTGGCAGTTATTATTCCTGATGGATAAGCTTTCTGTTTCTATTAGGAATAATGTTCTGCTGTATCTGGATCAGTCTAATGAGAGTGTGCTGTTGCAATTTTTATTCCAAACCCATTTCTTTTTTTCTTTTTTCCTTTTTTTTGGTGGAAGATATATGTGCATGTGTGTGCTTTATCTCTTTCTTACTCTTGCTTGTTGCTATTCATGCTTTGATTTCAGTTCTGTATTTTTTATGCCCCAATTTCTTTAGACATTCTAATTTCATTTTACTCTCATGCTCTTAGTTGGAGATCAATGGGACGTGATAAGTTTAAAGTTTTTACAGTTCATATAAATTAAATGGAATTCACGATTACAATATTACATGTGCATAAATATTATATTTCCATGGAAAATATTGAAATCAATTATTTAAAATGAGTCGCAGCATCTTTCAACTCAATAAGCAAAACAAGGTCTGTTTGAATGCCTCTGTTATGCTGTTAGGAAAGCAAAACCACTGGTCCTTTAAAACAAATGTTTGCTTTTCTTTCTTGCCTTTAAAAACAGTCAACGTGTTTTTGAAGGGGAGCCCTTCAGTGGTTTAACACATGCTGTTGCCAGAAAACAACTCACTGAAAAATTCAGTGTTGTGTCAGGAAAGTTTCCTGTAATTGTTGCTCTTTTCTGAGCCAGGGGTTGCTTTCACTGGTGCGGAAGGATCGAGCCTTCCTGGATCAAAGGAGACCTTCCCACAGAAATTCAGAGGAAGGGCAGTAAAACCGGAGTAGTACAATTAAAGTTTGGCTGGTTAGGAGCCTGCAGAGGATGCGTGATTCACTCTAGGATGAGGAGCCGTGTGCCCTCTCTCCTCTCTGTTGTTTTCTAGGAAATGGAACATTTTTTCACAGCCTTCACCAGGGACTGCTCCTTTCCTTGCCAGGGAAAAGCTGTCCCCTCGCTTCAATGCTGGGAATGTGGCCAGAGCTGCACCACAGATGTGGCAGCGGGGCTGGGAGAAGTCCTGAGCGGCCAGAAGTGCCCTTTGCACTGGTAAATATTAGCCAGGCAAAACCAGGTGCTCAATCCCCACGTGAACAATCCCACTTCTCCCAGATTTTGGCACAGGTTTATAGCAATGGTCTGTGGGAATACACAGGACAGAGAATACTTCGTTTAATTTGCATATCCAGTCTAATAACCAGGATGCCTTGACAAATGCAAACAGAAATCTGAAATATTACAATCTGAGTAGATTAAGACTCAGGTGCCAGGAAGAAGGAGATTGAATCACCCTCTGCAAGCAAGAGATCTTTGTAAAATGCATGAGTTTGTCTTTTATAATGTTTAACACAATGATTGTAACAAGAGACTACTAACCCTATGGAATAGTATATAAGCATTTTGCAAACCTCAGTAAAATCGAATTCTAATCACGAATCAGTGTTCCTGTCTCTCTAAAATCGTCGATAATGGTCGACCCTTTCAACTATTTTTTTTTTCCCAAGGGGGGCATTCCAGGGTGCCAGGGATTGTGTATTTTGTGCTACAAATCTGTTAAAATGGACTCCAAAATGCCTTGACATTTCTTTCCACTATTTTAAAGAATTTCTGAGTATGTAATAAATGGATTCCTGCTTGCTTTTCTCTCAGCTCTGTATGGCAGCCCCATAGCAGCTCCTTCAAAAAGAAGCGTGGAAATAACTGCCAGAGTTACTTTTCCTTACTTTTTTTGGTGGGTTTTATTTTTGTCACCGCACTAAAGGGACTCCATGTGACTTGATAACATCCAAACCAGTGTATTTTAAATTCACTTGCTGTTTGACCTCTTCCTAAGTAGCTTAGGCTGTATATCATCCTGTGTCTTATGATTATGCCATAAACATGTCACCGTTCAGTTATATTAATCCTGCTGCCTAAGCTGGCAGCAAAAGTAGTTAATGCAAATAACTGCCACTGCTACTTGCTTTTTTTTTCCCCCACAGTTAATCATAGTTTTTTAAAGAGTTCATGAAAAAAAGATTTACCTTTTAAAAAATTTATGCCTCATTTACCGTATCTGAAGTTTGCTGAAATCCCTTAATTTTAGGGTTGAACTTTTAGTAATTAGAGAGCTGTTTGTTATAAGTGGGTTTTTGTGCAGATTTTAAGGCAGCAAGACTGAAACTTCAAGTTTCTTAGTAGATGGGGTTTTTTTGTTGTTTTAGGGGTTTTGACAAGGGATAAAGGTGTGGCCTTTGTAATAAGGTCTAATTTTTCCCAGTTATTCTTATATTAGATATGCCAGCCATTAAAACAGGCTGCTGTGTCTAAACTAGATTTGTTCCCATGCTAGCAGAGACCTTGACTCAGGGCTTGGAAGCTGCATCAGGGTGTTCAACAGCTCTCTACTGAATATTAAAGTGCTTTATCCCCCTCTGAGAAGGGCCAGACTTCACTTTTTTATAGCAGAGTGACCATTTGCACCAGCTGTGGTGACACAGTAATTTCCTGACCGGTGCAGATAAACCCACTCTTGTGTCTAGGCTGATAGCATCTTGCTTATTTTTCTTTTTCTTTTTTCTTTTTTTTTTTCTCTCAGATTTCACTGGAATTGAAGCTGTCAGCTGGAGAGAGCTGCTGACAAGTATGACACACAGTTCTGGGAAGGCAGCTGCCAAAAAGGAGCAGCTTTGTTCTGGTTAGGAGACAGTGGGATCTGCATTATAGTAACTACAGCGCACAACTTCTCTCTCTCTTTTTTCTTTTTTCCCTCCCCTTCCCAGTACAATGCTGATAAAGCCATAGTAGACAGTGGAACCACTCTCCTTCGACTGCCAGAGAAAGTCTTCAGTGCTGTGGTGCAGGCAATAGCTCGCACGTCCCTGGTAAGAAAATGCCATGAAACCCTCTCAGAAATGTGAATTTCCTGTTCAAGGATCACAGGGTCTTTGAAGGCAGTGTCGTCTCTGCTGCCTGCCTCGCAAGTCGTGGGTTTTTCACCTGAGGGGAGCTGAACCTTCCCTGGTCTAGCCCTGTTAATAAGGGAGAAATGACTGATGGCCTTTGATGGAAAGGAAGAGGTGAAAAAAAAAAAATAAAAGGGAGGAGGGAGAAGGGGGGGCCACAAGTGCAGACAAGAAGTGAGAGTGTATGGAAATGCATCAGAAATAGGGCAGCGACAAAGTATTTTATTCTAAGCATTTCAGAAATACGGACATAATCCCTGTTGATCTGATTCAAAGTATTAAGAGTGCAAAAATCAGTTTTTTTCATTCAAAACAGAGTGTTTATAAAGTAGGAGAACCTGCTGCTGCAAGCAGTTCCTTTCCAAGTATAATTCTTAGTGCTGTCTAGAATAAATGCCATTCATTAGGATTATTCATATCAATAAAGCTGCTTTTGACCTTCATTATTGAATTATTTATGTTCAAAAGCATCTTTCTTTGGAAACAGTGTGGGCTTTAGAAGTAGGGCAATGGGGATGGTGGAGTTCTCTGTGTGTAGAGTGGCTGAAGCAGCATTTTCTGGTTAATAAAAACTATTCATAAATTTTTGTTCAATACAAGGAGCAGCACCAAGAAGGTTAAAGAGGAGGAATAAACACCAGCTATTTCAGCGTGAACAAACTTGGTATTTTAGTCGTGGGCTCACAATCAGGCAGTGGCTGTTGATGCAAATCACAGGAAACACAGTAAGCAGCTGCCCCAGAGACAGAGTGTGTGCCTGTGTGCTGATAATTCAAGATTGAGATCCTTTTTCCTACTTGGTTGAGAGCAGAGATTTGGCATGAAGTGTTCTTCACTGCCTGCAGATGTCCAGTGTGTGAAATAATAAATGTACCAGTTACCAGTTCTTCTCTTTGCACAACACTTAAGTGTTGACTGGAGCAATTCCAGTCCGTGGGGGGAGAATTGAAAGAAGCCACCCCAAGAGCTCCTGTAACTTCACCCTGTGGATAAGGAATCCTCCTGGGAAGTGGGTCACAGTGTCCACAGTCCCCATCAGGACATTTGAACTGGGGCCTGTCCCCTGACAAGGAAACAGTGAACAGATCAATAAGGTATTAGAGGGGAACCACTCACTCTGCTTAATGGGTTTTTTTTTGTTGTTTGTTTTGGGATTTTTTTTTTCTGTTCCTATTAAAAATTCATAAAGTAGCTTTTTTTTCCTGAGTCCTTTTTAAATCTCAAGGACCTTCCTGCTGCACCCCTTTCCCTCCACACTCCCCAGAATTTACTTTGACAGCTCTAAACAAAGGAGACAGTCTGCTAAATAAGAAAGTAGTTACAGGGTGCAAGGATGGGGTTCCAGCTGTGTAGGAGCAATGTCAGGAAAATGGGAATTTTCAGCAATTGTACTGCGGCTCTGTGCTTCTGGCAGGAGATGTACCACTGAAAAAAAATCATCTGCTGTAGTCAGACACACTTTTCTGACCACAGGTGAGCCAGGTTAACAAGTTCCTGCTCCTTATAGCTTGTTACGAGCACCCCAGCCAGATGTTATTTTCCCCTCAGATATGCTGGGATAACTGTGTGTGTAGCACATTTCTTTATTCAGTTCAATTTAAAAACAAGGCTGCGAGCTCTGTGCTCTTCAGTGGTGCAGATGGTTTTTTAAACCTAAATTATTTGCACTGAAGTCTTTCAGGGGGCAGCTGTTGTGATGCAGTTTGGTGTTGAAGGGTGGTGATTTTGGCAGATGGGCAGAGATGAGCCAGGGAGGGGGGCACCTACCACACCTCACTGAGCTGGAGTCAGGACAGGAGTTATGGTGTCAAGTTAAAAAGCTGAATGAAGGAAGGCTGAGATAATCCTAAAATCTTTATTTTAATAGCCTCTTGGGTATCATGCACTCGAATCTCCCACATGCATTGCTGCAGCGTGCAGAAGGAAAGGGAAGAAATGCAATTAAGCAATCTTTCTGGGAAATGGAAGCAGGCATTTAAAACAAAGCACTTTGTAGGCTTGGCCTTACCTGGCTGGGTGGTATCTTGAAATTTTTCTCAGATCTGCTTTTTTGGGATAAAGGGAAAGGGAGGGAAAGGGAGGAGAGCTCTATTTCCCAGCAGGTTTGGCCTGAGACTCAGCTGTGAGGGAGCAGTGTTCTGCCCTGTGCCAAGGGATGCACTTCAGCACGAGTTGAGAGTTCAGGGAACTGTTTGTGGTGGTAAATCTCCTTGTTCACATGAGCCTGTGCTTGCTGAGGCCCAAGAACAGAGCAGAGCACTTGGAAATGTGAAGAAGTCTCTGAGCAGCCCTGACAAACCCTTCGTTGGCAGGTGTGTGGTGAGGGGTGAGTGCCTGTCGCATGTAAAATGCCAAATTTTAATGAATGAGCTGATGCTTATGGAATAATCGATATCACAGATGAACACAAATGAGGAGAGTCAGAGGCTGGATTCCATCTTTTTCCTTCACCCAGATGGGAGGCTTTGGCAGCCTCAGATCAAGCTCCTCCCTTACTGCTGCTTCGTGGGGGAACAAGAACCAGCCAAAGTAATGCACTAAAATGAGGAAGGCTTTTGCTCAGATCTGGCAGCAGGTCAGCTTCAGGGAGCAGGAACCTTGAGCAAGATGTTTGTCTTAGCCAAACAAGCTCTGCAGGGCTTTGCTTTTTGTTTTGTTATTTCCATGGGTATATTACAAAGTCCTGTTAATCGGTTTTATTTCAACAGCACGTCAGGTTGTACTGGCAGGGAGGGACAGGGCAGCAAAAGAGACAGAGGGATGTGTTGTACAGCAAACCTTGATTCCCTTCGATGCCAGGGGATTTTGGGCTTAGTCCTTGGCTTCAAAACTCTGAAGCTGAGTTAGAAGCTGCAGGTGCATGAGGAAGGGAGGTGACCTCATTATCTCATTACATGTTCACGTGGTTTGTATTTTGGTTTGTGGGTTTTTTTTATAAAATGTAAAGTGCTGCTTCAAAACCTTGGTGTTGGTCAGAGAGGAGGGAGGCAGTAAAATCTCACTGTGGAGGTGATTGCTCAGGGAGGCCACGTGTTCACTGCAGTAGAGGAAATAATGAGACAAAAATGGGGAGGGAAGGAAGGGGGAGCTAAACTTGCTTTTGCCTCTTCCCCTTTCTCCAGGTCACAATGGGTTCTGACACACCTCAGTTTGGGCATTGAGGTTTGGGTTTTTGCTTTGGTCCCTAAAGGAGCAGCTCAGATTTGTGTTCTTGAATTTCTCCATGGAAATGAGACAAGTATTGAATAGCGGTAGAGATCATTCACAAAACCTATCAATATGTCTGTAGTCTTTGAGTATAACTTTGGTTGGTCGGTTTGTTTTACAGATACAAGAATTCTCTTCTGGTTTCTGGACTGGTTCACAGCTTGCATGCTGGGACAGAACTGAAAAACCCTGGTCCTTATTTCCCAAACTCTCAATTTACCTGAGGGATGAAAACTCCAGTAGGTCGTTTCGGATCTCTATCCTACCACAGGTCTCAACTTCCTTTGTTTATTCATCTGTGCATTTATTTTTACTGTCATAAAACACATGCTCTTAAAAAACAGGAGATATTTTTAGCATTAATAGGGGACTGGCTTATTGCATGCAAGCAAAACCTTTTTTAATCAAATTTCAAAAATCAATTTTTAAATAGGGAAAATAACAAACTTGTCAAACCTAAAAGCAAAAAAAGAAAAGCACAAAGCACAGTTTCCCTCTCAGTGCAGTCCATCTAGTTGGGAATTTTTTTTTTTCAATTTGTCAGGAAAAACAGACGAGTTTTTGTTTTGTTTTCATGAGCTTTGGCCACATCAGATGTCAATACAGAATGTCTCTGCTCGTTTTGATCTTCTCATTCTGAGAAGGGAATTGATTTGTGTCTCGTGGCATTTGGAGTTGGAGCACTTCTTCTGAATATGAAAATCTTGGCAATGACCCTTTGTGAGCTCTTCGCCAGTTTCTGTAACTCGCCTGGTTTATCTTTTATTAATATTCCATCCCAACTTTTAGAATATAATGTGCCACCTTTGTTTTTCTTGTCTGGCTTCTCCCAGTATAAACTGCAGTACAGGCTGGTATCCTCTAACATTGCTAATACATTCTTTTACCTCAAGGGACAGGCAGGAGCAAAGGAAAGAATGAACCTATTAAGTACATTTTAACTTGAAATATAGTAAAGCCTTATGATAAGCTTTTTCTGTATTGATCATGTAGCTTGGCAATCATTCATCTTCCCCGAGGAGACAGGGGGTGAAATGTGACTTGAATTTATAAAATCTAGAACCTTGAAGCTGGCACTGAATGCTCTCTGAATCAATTCCATCCTAATAATTCTTTTAATAACTAAATTATTCTCTAATTTATATCCCAAGTTCTTCGTCAGCCATCCTTCCCTTATGGAAAATATGGTAAAAAGTGAGAATCTCAGGAATTTGCTGTTGACCTGCATGTGGTGACTGACTGTGTTCAAATTTATTTTAGAATCCACGAGCTTTACCTCTTACCTGCCTGTTAGCTTTGACCAATTTTAAATCATGTACAAAAATCTGTTTGCCCCTATCCATTCTCTGTTTCCAGTGGAATTTGCATCCCTGAACCATAAAAATGAAAAAGTCTGAACGTCTGCCTGCTGTGAGGTGTTGCTTTTTACACTCCAGCTTCCTTTTTTTTTTTTTTTAATTTATTTTTATTTTTTATATTTTCTTTTTAACAGCTTTATATTCAACCCATCCTTGTGATAGGAGATAATTTGCAGTGCTACCGATTTGGCATCTCCTCGTCCACAAATGCTCTGGTCATTGGTGCTACAGTCATGGAAGGATTTTATGTCATCTTTGACAGAGCCCAGAGGAGAGTGGGCTTTGCAGTGAGTCCCTGTGCAGGTAAGAAAAAAAAAAATTTCTCAGGATTTGGGGAGTGAGGAAACTCAGAGAAACACCTTTGCCACTTACCTGTTGGCCAAAAGTGTGGTTACTCCCACAGTGTGAAGGGTGTATTTTAAAAAAAATTCCAAGCTATTCACATTTCAAAGGAAGGGGAAAAAATAAAAAGGAAACTAAAACTGTATTGCGACATCTTTTGGCATGAAGTGAATCGGGCTCAGCTCTGGGTATCTGTGCTGGGTTCTTCCCTCTCTCAGAGATGATCTTTCTGAGACATCTGTCTGTGTGTGCAGTTTCCCCAACACTTACATCAGACGAGTCCCTGTTTTTAATGCAGCTTCGTTTTGGGCTGGCTCCTGCTCTGAGCTGTGCATAAATGGATTCTTCAACCAACTCCTGCAGTGTGCAGTGAAGTGCCTTACTGACACTTTTCTCTTAATGTAATTTGAGCCTGTTCAGCCCCTCAGAAATTTGCAGAAAAGGAGCTGAGGTGAAAATGGGACTCACATTAAGACTCTTAATTAGTGTTTGTGTTAATTCTAAATAATTACTTTTCTCATTTTAAGCAGAAAACCATTAATTTATTAACTAGCTGCTGAGGAGATGTGAAAAAGCTCATAATTTTTGGCTGATTTCACTGTGCTGGTTAACTTTCATGATTTCTCTTTTCTCACCAAGGGTAGTCGAAAATCCAAAAGTTTTGGGGTTTTCTCCCCTTGTTGTTCAGACATTGCTTTGACATCACAAGAACCTCCAAGTGGGAAGGATGTGCACCCTTATTCAGGTCTCTGTCCCAAACAGGAGTGGTCTGTGTCCTGAAAAACATTGTCTCACCTGAGATTTGCATGAGAAAAGGACTGGAACTGGCAGTGCTTCTTTAAGGTCTTGGAGAAGGTAAAGGTAGTTAGGACTGGAGCGCTTAATGCAGTCATAGAGGGAAAAACAGAGATCCTGGCTGGCTGAGTTGTAGCTCTAGGGCAGTTTTAAGGCTTCCTTTTTTTTTTTTTTTAATCTCTCCATTGTTAACAAGCTCAGACTGGTCAGCTTTGGGCTCGCTCCCAGAGAAAATCTGGATATTGATATGAGTTCCTTTCTGGACACATCTGTGAGGTGCCATGCAGGGATGAAAGACACGTTTTGGACGCATCTGGCAGGAGAGTGTAACTGGACAAACACTGCAGGCCAGGTTTTCCTGCCTTTACACCGGGCAGCTGCTGTGCATGAGAACTGCTTTGCCAGCCCTTCTTTGGTGAGAAGAATAATCGGGGAACCTCAACAACACCTTGGTGTTACCTGCGAGCAGAGTTTGACCACTCCACGTAGTTCTGCCGGAGAGGAAGCACTGAGCTCGCTGAACGGAGCTGCCATTGGAATCTCCATGAGCTTGGGCTCGTGATTCCACCCAGCTGGTGCTCCAGGACATTTCCTCCTGGTCTCCTCGTCCACGTTTTCGGCACATGTCTAACCCAGCGTCACGGGAACTTGCTGAGGAATCAGCTGAGTGGCTGAGACAAGCTTGCCAGATTCCACTCACACACAGATGACATTTTGCTGGATTGTGCCAGCTATGCTGAGTTTCGCTTCTCCACAGCTTGTGGTTTCCGTATTTAACAGCACTTTGATCAGAGAGCCACAGCTGTGAGTGGTGAGGGTCGGAGCAGGATGAGGGATTAAGCTCCCTAACTGGCTTCCCGTGGAGGCCAGCCATGCCCTATACAACTACATTAATGGCATTTATTTGGAGCCTTCTGGTCAGCTCCTGGGCATAAATTGAACTGAATTACTGGTGGCTCAAATCTTCAGAAACAAGGGGAATGTTACAGACCGTTCTCTGTGGCTTTGCAATGACCTTTGCTTTCTTAGTGTGAATATTAAATGAAATCCCTGGTTTTATAAGATGTTAGAGCTGTACGTGATGAATACAAAAATTATGAGAACAGGACTAAAAGCCTTAATTTCATTGAACTTCCAGGTTACTTCTCAGACTTGGCTTGAGATGAGAGCTGGCTTATCCCACATTATTCCTTGGACCATTTTCATTCTCCAGGATTTTTTTGAAAATTCTCCATTTCCATTCTTTCCTCCAGGAATGAGTGAAGTTAGATGGCTGCAGGAAGCTATTCCATTGTAGCAGGAAATTTGCCTTTTGCTCATTACATGAAACCCTTTAAGACTTATTCAGACAAATAATTTTGAGTTGCCTGTTGATAACCTGGTGTTTACAGGATGAGTAGGACAGGTTTTAGGATCAGGTCCCTTCTTGAGACAGGATGTTCAGATCAACGAGTTGGTTTTAGTGAAGCAACCTGGAAATGTTCAAGGCCAGGCTGGATGGGGCTTTGAACAACCTGGTCTAATGGGAATTTCCCTGCCCATGGCAGGGGTTTTAAACTAGATAATCTTTAAGATCCCTTTCCAAACAAAGAAAAAGAACAAGGAAAAGAAAATAGCCCTGTGGGAAAAGAACTGGGGATTTAGTAGGCCCTAAGCTGAGTGCAAGCCAAGTGAAAATGAAATTACATAATAAAGACAACATCCACCAGGGACATTCAGGAATGTTGGGCATGAGGAGTTTTTTCTTCACCAGGTGGGTGGTACAGCTCTGAAACAGGGTCCCCATCCTCAGGGTTTTACAAGGCCTGGCAGGATAAATCTGCAGCAGAACTGATCTATCGATCCTGGCAGTCCTACTGTGAGTAGGATCCTGGTCTAGGTGACTTCCAGGGGCCCCTTTGAAGCTGTACTTTACAATTCTGTGATGAATTTGATTTAATTCCAGGTTTACTTCCTTTGTAACCACGCAAATGGGTAAGCTAGCGTGTGTCGAGCTGTACACAAATGTTAGAAAATAGCATTTTTCCAGAGGTACTTTTTTGTCCTGTAGTCATCAACAATGAGGAAAATCTCATTTATTCAAGGTTATGAAAGTACTGTAGTTAAGTAGCACCAGATATTCTAAAATAATACATCAAAATACCTCTAATTCAGTTAATGTGTAATATGCTGAGTGTGTATGACTGTTAATGTATGTTAAGGGCTTCTTTGAACAATTTAGGCAAATTTCCTTTCAGTTTCTCTGGGGGTGGAAGAGTGTGAGGGAAAACTTTTTTCCCTTTTGGAGGGAAGAAAGCAGAGGCTGTGCTGCTATCAAGCATTCTCAAAATGCAATTTAAAATGTCAGCCACTATGGCAACAGTTTTGTGTTGTCTTCTTTAATAGGAGTAATTATTGTGCTCGAGCCAAATAATGAGTAATTAGAGACTGTTTATTTTCAAAGCTACTTGCAAGGTGGAAAATTATACAGCTTTTTCTTTTCCCCCCACTTCTTCAAAATACAACTAAGTAATGATATTCAGGCCTTGCATTTCAAGTTGCTGTTAAATGGGGTTGAGTTTGGTGATGCTGCAGAACTTCACAGAGACAAACCAATGCTGTGAGGGGGTGAGATGTCCAGAAGAAATAATTGCACAGCAGACAAAGTGCAACCCTGGGGCTCTGGACAAAAAGGATATCTGCCACAAACCTTCCAGGCAGAATTTTACCATCTAATGAGTTTGGGGAGTGGGTGTTTGGTTATTCACCAGTGCCAGGGTCCTCGTGGGTGCAGCCTCGGGTGCCCCCAGTTCTCTCTCACAGCATATTCCTGCTAAAGGAGTCTTCCCACACTTAGGGATGGAGAAAGGGTTGGTTCAGAGGAGTGATTCCACAGAAAACTCCTTGTTTGGGCATTTTGTTTGTTGTGAAGGTTGGTTTCCCATCTGATCTGTGAGTTGCAGCCTCCCATTCCCTCCACCAACACAAAGGGGCTGTGAGGGACAGGAGTGAGGGTGCAGGATTGTCCCTTTCAACACCAGCCCACCATTAAGTTGAATTAACTCTAACAGAACCTAAATCTTAAAATAATATGAGGTCTTATGAGGTCAGGGACTGAATGACAACCAAAATCTATGCAGATAGGGCAATCAACCTATTCTGCAATTTTTAAGAACCTTAAAGTCCACCTTTGCAAAATCCAGTCTCTCTTCTTCCTTCCAAGGTGGTAGTTTGTGGTAATCTAAACGTGGTTTCAGCAGTTGTGACTAAGATATGTGAAAATAAGAGATACAGTTTTTAGGGGATGGGATCACTTCCAGTCAGGCAGGAGTGTGCCTGTTTGTAAAATGTGTGAGAAATCAAGCAGGACAGTTAAAACTGAGGCCTTCATGAAAAAGCACTCAGATGTGTCACAGAAGTGGCTGATGGAGAAGTGAATTACGACTGCTTCTTGCCTTAATTTTGTCATCATTTTTTGAGTTGCTGGACTAGTTCTCCTGGCCCAACACTTTTGCTCCTTCATGTTCCTCCCTCCTGACACTGACCTTCCTCTCCTCCACTCCCCCTCCTTGGACAGCTGTCCTGCTCTCACCCAGCTCTCCTGCCGCCCCTCCCCTTCCTTCTGGATTTTCATCCACAGGAGTGTCTGTGCTGCTTTCCACACTGCACCTTGTGTTTAGGATCAAGTCCTTTAAGGTATCTGTGAAGCTGATCAACCTTTCTGCTTCCCCCTAAGAAGACAGCAAACACAGAATATCAAAGAATCACCTGAGGTGCTTTTCCAGTTGTTGGAAATGCCAGAAACAAGCAGAAAACTGCCCAGGCCCTGCCCCCAGGGTGGATATCATAGGGTATTTAAATGGGTGTTTTTGAAAGATTAGTGCAGAGGCAAAAAAGTGATCCAGTGGTTTGGGCTTTGGCTGATTGAAATGCCTGTTCTCTCCTACACAGCCTGTGGAGATGTGGGAGAGTCACAGTCTCGTTACGCTTCAGAGTCACTTTTTATAAACTTTTTTATCCTTGCATTTTTATTGCAATGAGAAAAGCAGTAAAACACGAGCGTGCCGAGATGTGTGATGACAGAGGAAGAGGGATATACAAGTAATTTTTAAATGACTGTGGTCCTGATCCTTTCCTGTCCGTAACTCCCCAGAAGCCGACGGCTCGCCCGTCTCGGAGATCGAGGGCCCTTTCACCACAGCGGACGTCGCCAGCAACTGCGTGTCCAGCGTTTCCTTCCACGAGCCCGTGCTCTGGATCGCCTCCTACGCCCTGATGAGCCTGTGTGGGATCATCCTGCTGGTCCTCATCGTCCTGCTGCTCATCCCCCCCCGCTGCCAGCACCGCTACACGGACAACGACGTGGTCAACGACAAGTCCTCCCTGGTGCGCCACCGGTGGAAGTGAGGGGCTGGATCCCAAAAACAGACTCAGAAACGGGGCCAAGGGCAAAGAGCTCTGCCAAGGGGAAGAAGCCAATGCCTCCTCAGTCCTTTCTACGTTCCGACAAAACGCTGTTGAAAATCCCACCAAATATCCTGCATCGTGACTTTTATAGCTTTATTTTCTAACACCGGTTCTGAACCAAAGCACTGTTAAACACCTCTGAAGTGCTACGGTACTGGATTTGCTACTGCAGTACAAGGAGCCTTTATGCTCTCTACAGTACCTTCTTTAAAAAAAGAAACAAACTAAAAAAAAGTTTAAAAAAAAAGATAAAAAACCTACACCGTGTTCTTCCACTATCTGAACAAAATTGCCCATCTCTCTTTCACAAACAAAAAGGAGCTGTCAGTATTTTCTAACTAATCGAGCCCTGACTGTAGAAAAAGATAAAAAAAATTAATAATCTTTCTTATTAATTGCATTAAATGAATACTGCTTTCTGTTTACATCACTTTATTTTGAAACTGTGCTTATGGTGTGGGGGAGGGAGAAAAGTCAGGCTTAAGCAGCAGAGAAAAAGCAAGGGAGATCAAGAAGAAATGTTGGTTTGTGGTTTCTTTCCCTCAAGATCACTGCTGCCACTTGAGAGGGTCACCCTCCCTGAGAGCTGTAACAAAATAGTCCAAGGTGGTGAAAACTGGGAAACAAAACTTGTTCAGCCTTAGAGTAAAACAAGACTACCTCTCTTAATTTACAAGGACGCTACCGCTGGTGAGTGTGTGAAGTAGAACTGGTCTTGAAGCACAAAGATGCTCCATACAACCAAATGGAACTTCTTGGCTTTGAATTTTTTGGGATTTTATAAAAATTACTACTTCATGACTTTCCACTTTGGTGCACAAAAAAAAGAAAAAAAAAAGAAAAAAAAGAAACCTTTAGGTTTCCCTTCCTTGTGTGGGGTTTTGTTGGTTTTTTTTCTGAGTTTGACATTTAGAAAAGGCTGATCTGCATATGTATGGACAGACAAGAAAGCAAGGTCTGTGTTCTGCTGTATTTCTAGAGAGCATGTAACAAAAAGAAAACCAAATAAGAAAGACAACTTTTTTACTGTTTTGTTTTAATCTGGCTGAGCTCAGCAACCTAGAAATTCAAAGGAGTACCTGTCTTTATGGACAGGCTGTGAGCTGAAAGTCTTTATGCTGGCTTGTTTTTCAGCTTGAGGTGTTCAGTTTGGCATCAATCAAATGAAAAGTGTGTGTGTCCTGCCTGGCTGAAAACAAACACATGGTGAGACTGGAAACAATAGTGGGAGAGGGCAGGGCAGAATGTGTTTGACCAGGCTCCCATTCTGCAAGTGCAGATCATCATGCTGAGGTCAGAACGAGGTGTTTTCTTTGCAGATAGGACAAATTTTCTTTTCTCTAGTTGCAGGCTTCTCCGTAACACTGGCCTAAGTGTTTGGATTGGAAAGATAAACAGTGCGAGGCTGAGGATTTTTTTATACATAAAAAAAATAAAGGAAAAAATATTCCTTTGCATTTTGATAGCAGAGCAGTTTGCATATCTGTGGGAAATGAGGAAGAAAAAAAAAAAAAAGCTTAGCTCTGAATTTCCCAATCCCTTGCCTAGACAATTTTCTGCCCAAAATCCCTTCATATAGCTCTGTGATTCACACTGCCTCTGCATCTGACTCTGCATGGAATAAGGAAAGATTTTTATTTTTTTTCCCCCAGGAATGGTGCATTTATACAAGTGCACGTCATGTGTGTGAAAATAAAACACTGTGGGATTTTTTTTTAACTAACTTATATCTTTCACGTCATAACTGGAAGTGCCTGTGGTTTTCTTTTCAATTCTTGCACTTTCAGATTGGTTGGCTCAGTAGAATAAAATAATTGGTGCTGTGATCCAACATCTGAAAATTATTTCTGGTGGAATTTGGAGGTGGAAACAGGAGGGAATTTTGAGTTTGTCTCCTTCTTCCTCTGCCTCTTAGTTTTTAAGAGGAGAAAAATTGTGAATTGCATAAGCCATAGAGCTTAGCTGTTTTCTCAGTGTTCTATTTTCCATATGTCTTTCTTAATATTTTTAATTAAGAGTTCCACGTCGTCCTCCTGGGTTTGGTTTTACACATAACAAATAACTTCAGAGTTATAGTCCTTCTTTTTCTAGAGTATGGCAACAGAAGTTATGCTCCTGTCACTTGTTTCAAACAGAAACAAAACATGGACTTTGGATGGATGGTGTTAAACAATAAACCCTCTTTCAATTCAGAAAGTGAAAACAGTTTGTATGCTCTTAAAAAGCTTCATCACTCCTCCTCTCACCTCAGAACCTCGCATCTCCTCACCACAAAAGAGTTTTAGGAAGGAATTTATTGGAGAAGGTTCTGAGTAGGCTTTTTAATGATATTTCTTCTGAGTTGGTGAACAAAGTCTTAGTGCACTGGATTTCATATAGAAGATCTAAGTGTTACCCTTTCCCTTTGAATGTCATTGGTCAAGGTATTTTAAGGGAAATACTCAAATGAAGAGGAGCAATAACCAAGCAGCACAAATGAAATGCTGATACATTCTCGAGTTTTCCTGGCGTTCCTTCACACTAAAAATGTGGCTCGTAGTAAAAATGCTGTGAGTGACACCTGCGAGCAGCACGAACTTCATCTGGGCTTGTAAATTGATACTTACACTGGCAGAAATGCAGGTGAGCATTGCTTTGTTGCTCTGGCAACAAGGAGAGCAATGGAACCCCTTGAGGGTTCATTTTTAGTCTACAACACATTAAGAAAAATAATGCTCCCGAGCAGTTTTGTATGGAAGATGAAACAGCGATAGACTACACTGTAACCAAGTGTAGTCACTTGGTAACTTATAGCGATCTCTTTCCCTGATATATTTCACAAAATGTATATGTTGTGAGATATATTTTGCTCCTGTTAAGAAACTTAAGTGTAAGCATAAACCACACATTAAGGAAAAAAGAAAAACAAAACAAAACCAGAGCATTGAGTAAAGATGAATCTGGAAAATATCCTTTATTTATTTATTAAGGAAGACAGGATGCTCCAAATCACAGCACTCCAAACCATCCCTTATAAGAAATACCAACATTTCTTGCTGACCCAGCTCTCCTCTGATGGGAATGTAACACCACGTCCCAGGGAAGTGCCAGAAAGCTGCGTTCCCCGGGCTGCAGCCTCGAAGGTAATTCGATACCGTCGGTGCCATCGCCAGGGATTTGAGGGGATGCGGTTTGCGTTCGAGTGGTTAAACCCGAGCCCAGCCCTGGGAATGGATTAATTCTATCCCGCTGCCTTCGCGAGTTTTAGAAATACTATCACGGGGGTTTTCGGCGCAATTTAAATGCTGAGGGAAATAGATGAAGCATTTTAATAAGGCTTTTGTTCAGGTGCTGTAAAAGAAGTTAGGTGGAGGGGATTATTCTGTTTTTAAGGTGAAGGATTGTGTTTAGGATGTGAGTGTTCAATCAACCTAAATGCAATCTATCGGGGGTTTAGGTATCTCTTGTGCTCAACAGCTGTAAAATTCATCAGTGAAAGTCAAACTAGGAGTACCCAATCCAGTTCCCTTTCGTGTTCCAGTTCCTTGTGCTGGCTTTGTCTTACTGAAGGACGAGCCTTTTGTCTACCAAGCTTTTCCTTTTAAATATTAAAACGCTTGTGAGAGTTGCACAGCACTGCACATTTCCAGAGAGAGAAAGAGAGTTCCTTAAATTTTCCAGTACTACAAAATGTGCTGCTGGAAGTTTCTTTTATTTCCGTGGGGGTTTCCAGCAACTGGACTGGTGTTGGTTGTCATATCCTCATCTCAGACATGAATATAAATACCAATATGAGGGGTGTAATGATGGGTGTTGCCTACGGAGGTGCAATTAAAGGGAATTATGGAAAGCAAAAATAAATAGGATGCCCTTAGCTTCATTAAGAATTGCAAGAGCAGAACAGATTGATCCTTTTCAGAAAAGGCTGTACTTTTTGCCAAGACATTAGTTCCTGTCAAACTTGACTCTCTGATTGATAAATCGTTCATTTCTGGCTGCTGAAGTCCTCGCTGCTGTTGAGAGATGTGAAGACAAGTTGGTAATGGGATATGAGCAATCTTCTGAGCCAGTCAGATTTGCTGGCTTTCAAGGCTTAATTAGATGCTAATCCAGGCTTGTGAGTAATCATAAATAAATATAACCAGCATCCTGGTTATGGCTCTTTGGGAATGCCTGCAGAAATACTTGGCTTCAGCCAAACCCCTGGCTGAGATGGATCCAAAACACAAAAGCCCCAGAAAAAAAAAAAAAAAAATAAAAAAAAAAAAAGCTGCTGAGAAGCTGCTGTAGGTGCAACATCCAACAGTTCCCATTTCCTCTGTCAAGGCTCCACTTGCCTGAATATTTTGGAAGCCAGCACTCCAAGGTGCCTCTTGGTGCTACTGGGAATTATCCACTCCCAGTGCACACAGTGCTGTTTCTCACCAGCAGCAGTGGCATTTGGAAGCAGCAGGACAGGAAATCATAAAACATGCTGGTATCAGTGTCTGTGCAGTACTAATAGAAGAATTGTTTGTATTTGGCTGGATCTTTGTTGTCAGACAGTCTTTGAAATACTGGGATTTTTAGATCAGACCATGAAGGCACACACAGGATTTCTTTTGAGCTAGCCCAAAAATAAAAAAAAATAAAGGTAAATTTTAGAATTTAAAAAGAAATAGCCCTCAATAAGTGTTCTCTTCCTTTTTTTTTTAATATAACAATAACTTAAATATGTATTTAAGTCTATACTAAATCTTTTAGTATAGTTGCTATCCTACTCATTCGCTGGTTGTAAATCTGATTCCTTTTCTAGGCCATTCACCCCTTCTCATTCCCCCTCTACCCCAACAAAAAAAGTTGCTAAAAGATTAAAATCTCCATTTTCCAATTTCAGCTTTCTAACAAAAGATACTTTTTTCTTGTTTACCATCCAGAGACCTGTTTTAAAGCAGTTCCTTAATGCTTTAAAAAATGAACTGTAGGTTGAAAATACTTGCAGTGCCATTAGGAGAAGAACTGGAGCCAGAACTTTACCTGTGCCAACGATCTCTGAATTTTACTGTGTGCCAACAACTCCTTTGTGCATTGTTGACTGTGTTCCCTGGATTTCTTTCACATCCCACTTGGAAATACGCCCTGGTCCTGTATATTCTCCTTTTCTCCATCCTCAGGAAGTGCAGGGGTGGAGAGGAGGACCACAAGGAGCTGTGAGAGCTCCAGCCATGACATTTTTTGTCCTAAAAACAACTCCAGCTAAGCAACTGAGTTTGCTCTGATTTTACAGCAGTGTGTATTTAGGCAAAACACTTGAATAAAGGACATTGTTTGTAACAATCCTCTCATCCAGTCCCCTCTGATGAGGGAGATTTTCACAAGGCCAAATCAAACTTGCAAAGGGCATGTTCATTCCTGTGTTTTCAGAGAGGGATTCTAGAGCTGAAAGTTTTAATGGCTGTATTCGCAGCATGTCTGTCCTTTGGAAAATTCTGTGGTAGAAAAATGGAGTTGAGAATGTTGAAGAGGTAATAAAAAGACAACCAACAATTTCTTGATAGCACAAAGGCGTGGATTACTCCAATACGTGCTGGAAAAAATTGCTTTGGTAGCCAATACTCTGTGTGTGCATAAACTCTACAAAGTTCAGTGTCTAAGACTTACCTGAAACAGGCATTTCACGTTTTTTATTGCAAATTTTATATGGAGATGCAGAGATCTTTTAAGGCTTTTAACACTACATTAACTGTTATTTGATAGTTATTCAGGAAGTGTGGAAAGGATTTCACCTTCAAGGAGATTATTCCAACTTATAGAGGCATTTCTTCACCTCTTGTTTTGGTTTGGTTTGTTTTTATTAGACAATGTTTTTAACATTGACTGAGAAGAAAATGGGATCAAAACTTTGAAAAAAGGGGTATAGTACTTCTAATTCAATCTTCAGGTTATGTTAGGATCTCTATTCCACTTACTGTCAAGCCTCATTACTCAATTTTCCAAAAATTGATACTTTGTACTTTCAGGTCTTGCCATTTTCAGATAAACACTATGTAAAAAGTCAGATTTTATGCTGCGTAAAATAAATGATTAATTCTTTCAACCCATTCTCTGTGTGTTTTTAAATCCTGTTAAGAGGAACTTCAAAGCTGATAAATTATATCCATCCAAATTCCTCCTGTGACTCTCAATTCCAGCTTCTGGCTGTGATGCCCGGAAAGGCTGACCTGGAAACAGAGACTGGGTAGAATAAAAGTTTAAAAAGGGATGTATTGGAAGGATCCAGCTTGGGCAGTGCAGGAACCCCTTGGGGCTGCACCCAAGTCAAACCCACAAATGGGCACAAAATGGCCACTGGTCGTGAGGGGGGAGGCCATTTTATAGGGCACTGTCACACTTGGATAGGTTTGGGTCCATCAGCACATTGGAGTTCATTGTCCAATTCCAGCTCCAGGTGATGAAGCTCCATCCTCCTTGTTCCCTCTCTTCCTTCACTGTTGTTTCCACTCTTGGGCCTCCAATTTGTCCTTGGTCCCAGCTGGAAAGGAATTGTTTTGTGTCCCTGCTCTGTGCAGAGAGCTCAGCAACCCTTCATGTGAAACCCAGAATTACACCCTAAACCAGCACAGAATCTGAAAAATATAAAAGCTAAAACTTAAGGCATCAGCTGTAGCTCTGCAGGGAATCAGAGCTGCTGCAGATCCCATCTGACCATGGCAGGAGGGGAGGCAGCCCTGTTTAGCTCTGAGGAGACTTTTTCTTGTTTGTTCCCAAATCACAAATATTCCTGCTTCAACTTTTCATTTCAGTATGGGGCAGAGTGGAGCAGAGAAAGCGGGAAGCTGAGGAGGTGAAGCTGCTGATGGTTTGGGATTCGGGTCATATTTAGGGCTGTTCCTGCCCTGGGATGAGGATGGGAAGGGACACAAATCCCTGTCCCCAATCCCTGCTGCGCGCTCTTCCCTCGCCAGGTGGAGCCCAAGGGGCGCTTTCCAACTCTGGGAGCCCTTTCGGCACTTTCTGTTTTTTTACCAGAATTCCCTTCGAAGTTACTTTCGTTTTCTTTTTCGGATATCCGACCTCAGAGCTCCTTAGCTTTGTGTCTCCTGATCTTTTATCATCTCCCTTTTCCCTCCCCCTAAACACCTCTTTTAAAAGTCCATTATTTTAAGCCCTGAGCTTTTTAAAGGCAGCACGGTGTATTTATTGTGTATCTTCTAAATTTAGGGCATTAGTCAAGTAAGATGGAGTGGCACCAACTGTTTAATATTTTTCCTTCAAAGCTGGCAGGTTTTGCCTATTTCTGTCCTGATATTCAGCGAAGCCTCTCCATTACTGCCACAGGAGTCCCACAGGAGCTGTGGATGCTGCATCACTTCCAGTGTTCAGGTGCTGGATGGGGCTCTGAGCCAGCTGTTCTGGTGAAAGGTGTCCCTGCCCATGGCAGGAGGTTGGAACTCGATGATCTTTAAAGGTCCCTTCCTTTACAGAGCTCTGCTCACAACTTTTCATTCCTTTTATCTTGCTTAAACGTCTCCTACGCTCTTGAAATTGCCATCATCTTCTGAGCACCCTCCGGACTTCAGGCGCATTGAATCCAAAGCTGTAAAACTTGCTCATCTTTGCCCATGAAAACTGGCTTGTTTAGACAAAACAGCTTTTAAGTTTGTGTGTGAAACACAAAAGTAAGAATTTATTACAAGAATACAGCTTTTTTTGATAATGACAGTGAAGTGTGCACGAATACGTGAAGGTTGGCAATGCAAGTGCTCTGCGTAATTTTCCAGTACAATGTGTAATTCTGATGGCCACTTTAAACAGCAAACATTTACTGTTCTCCCCTTTCTCCACCTAAACAAACTCATTAAAAATAAATGGCTTGTGGTTTCTTTTTTTTTTCCTTCTAGAGGCTGACAAGTACCACTTGCCTATACCTTGACTCATCTTCTGTTTGGCTGGGGAATTCAATAGCATTTCCCAAGAAATACAGGTTACTGTAAAGAATATACAGGGATCTGTGCTGCCAGTGCCTCCACAAATATTAGAGTATTGGATTTTTATAGCTGTTATCTGGATGAGACTGCTTTCTATGAATAAACAAGGTATTGTTATTCTTCAAACTCTATTTTTTTCATGCACCCAGAATTGTTCTGAAGTACTATGAGTAGGAATACTATTTACTTTTCCCTTGAGTGCTTTTTAATTGTAAATTCAACATTACATTCAGCTTTCTGTATACCTATTGAATGAGATTCTTTTTTATTGTTGGACAGCTTGAACATTCTCTAGCCTGATGGTTTATACTAATTTTTAACTGCAGATTCATTTTTTTACTGCTGATGTGTCCATCTTCTATCTGGATGAAGTGCAGTTAAATATATTTTCCACCTGTTTCTCTGGATTAACAAAGCAGAAGAAAAACACACAAATTAGCCCCAACTTTGTACTGTTTAGCAGGCCAGCAATGCCCCAGACTCACAAACTCTACAGGTGTTCCAGCTTATCAGCTGAAAGTAACCAATGTTTGCTTTTTGCCCTTTGTTAAATTACCCCTTTTTGCATATCTTGGGGAAGGTGACTTCAATCTTTTATACCCACAAAAGAAGTATCTAAAAGTTCTCATCTTGCTTTAAGTATTTGCTCCTGAATTTCATAAAGACAGTTAAGGTATACCAGGAAAAAAAGGAAAGAAAAAAAAAAAGGTGGGGGAAGTTAAAAAACCCAAACATACAAAAAACAGGAAAAAAAAATCAACAGTAATTTTACTACAATAGAGATTTACATCTCTGTGTTCCCCTTCATGTCACCACCACACAGGATGCTGAGTTATGGCACAGGCACATGGTAAATGATGGGTGAGTTAAATAACTGCTCTGCCCCTGTTGTCCATCTGTGTGTTCTTGTCTGCCCCAAGTCTTAGGTAAAATTAGACACCAGTTGCACATTTTATCTAGGAGGTCATTTTTTTTAAGTTCTTGTGAGCTCTACAAGCAAAGATTTAGTCAAGCGTTGTCTCCCAGCCTTGCATACTCTCCCTCAGTTTTAAATCATTAAAATCTTTGAACTTGTCCTGTCAGGACTGACAATCCCCTGCTGGCCCTTTGTGGGCAGCAGCAAACATGTAAATTAAATTCTTACGAGGGCTGGAATGACACTTCTGCTCATTTGTTAGTCAAGTGAGGTGGATGCAGAAAACCCCTCTGTTGGTGCCACGGCTCAAAGGGCAAGCAGGAACTTGCTGGTGTAGTTTTACCTGTGTTGGACCATAAACATCCTCTGCTGACTGGATTTTTGGTGATAAGAATAAAACCCTGTAGATGCATTCACCTGCTCCATTCAGTGTCACTTGTTTCCTGAGCAGATTTCCTATCCCACTTGTCACCAAAGGGTCTTACAGCCTCGCAGGAACTGGGAGCACAGATTAATATTTTGTAAATTTTTCTCTAAGCTTTCAGATTACAGAATGAATGTTTGCAGGATGAAGTCAGGAATGATCCTTCAGAAGGGTTCTGCACCCCACATCTTTGATTAATCACTAAAGAAATAAGTGTTGCCTGGTTTGTTGGTTTGTTGTTTTTTTTTTGCAGATACAAGCCTGAGGTACATGAAGTAAAACATTTTAGCGTTTCCTCTTCTTTAAGTACTTAAAGTCCCCTCAGCCACTGGATCCCTGGGAACTGGCAGGCCAGCAAACCAGGATTTGTAGTAAACACCTGGGTGTAGTTCCATTTAGTTTAGGCAGTAATGGAAAGTAACCTGCTACACTTTCTGTGTGGGTAAAATTTCATTTTTTCCAGTAGACACTGATTGCCAGTGAAGTGGGTTTTTCACTGCATTGAGGTGGTGACAAAGATCCTACAGGCTTAAAACTTTTCCCTATGGAATCTGTGACCCACCACTACTTGTACAATAAATTGATTTCAAAGTTAAATTATCCCAAGTCCTAATTAGTATTCCTTACTTTAATAAAAACAGAGAAATTTTTCATTTGGTTACCACACAGTGTTTTGGGGTTAGAGCTGGATTATTGTTACTCTAAGGGCTTGAAGTGCAGTCTTCAACAGTTTCAATCATCTATTAACAGAGGCATCATTTTCTGATGTCCCAGCTTGCAGGGACACTTCCTGCAGAAATAATTGCATATTTCAAAAAATATGGCAGACTAATGTTGCCCTTTACCTCCTGTTGCTGCCTCATAACTCTTTTCCCTTTCTGTCCAACACTTCTCCTTCCTTAAGTTTATTTGTCCCATGTTACCTCTTTAATTATTCACACGCCCAGGTTTTATGGGACGTTGCTTTTTCATTTGCAAGCTCCAGTACGTTTGAAAACAACCAGCAGCAATTATTCCCCTAGGTTTTACCTGCAATTTACAGGGTATTATAATACAACACTCGCAGACGAGCACAAGAAACGCCTCTCCTCCTGGGACTGGAAACATTTACAGCTTTCAGGAGAGTTCTGGAAGGAATGCAAAAAAGCCCCACTGTGGCTGCAGTCCCTACCTGAGCCCTCCTGCAGGATTTTATTCACCTGTTTGCTGAGCTAAACGTAATTCCTGTGCATCATTAGAGGCAGAGGGAACAAAAGAGCTTAGTGGGAGCTGAATCTCAGAGGTTTTAAGGGCAACTGCAGAATCAGAGAGTAGCTTGAGCGATTTTCTAAATGAAAATTGGTGAGCCAGCTACCCCAGCGGGAAGGAAACCTCCAGGTGATGGTGCACAACACCTGGTACACAAAAAATGATGAACCAGGGGTGTGCTGGAGCTTGTGGTGGAAATTGTGTCATCCCAGTGCTGTGAGAAGGGGTTGGAAAAGGAGGAGGGGTCTCCAATGGAAAAAGCCCCAGGTTGGGATCAACAGGCTCAAAAAAAACTGGTTCATCTGCAGAACAGATCCAAACTCCAAGGGTTTAGATTGGATATTAGGAAGAAATTCTTCACTGTGAGGGTGGTGGGGCACTGCCCCATCCCTGGAAGTGTCCAAAGCCTGAGGAACCTGATGTAGTGGGACATTCCCTGGGAATGGGAGCGGGGCTGGGACCAGATGATCTAAGGTCCCTCCCAACCCAAACCATCTGGTGACTGGGGGAAACGAGAGAAAGAAAAGGAGAAAGAGAAAGAGAGAAATAAAGAAAAGAAAGGAAAGCAAGTCCAGCTTTCCGAACGGGAATTCTGATGAGTGGTATACGAGCCCTCCGGGCAGCTGGGTGCTCTCTGCGGAGAAGTATTTTAAGTTATTTAACTTTAACCGGGGCGGTGCAGCACTGGCAAGCGGCCGCTCCCCTTCCCGCTTCCTTCCCGGTGCTGGCAGGGGGAGGCCGAGAGAGGGACGAGGAGGAGGAGGAGGAGGAGGAGGAGGAGGAGGAGGAGGAGGAGGAGGAGGAGGAGGAGGAGGAGGAGGAGGAAGAATGAAGCTGACCCGGCACTGTGAGTAGGATGCGCCCCGGAGCCGCTCCGGGCGGGACGAGACCCCCTCGCCAAGGGGAAGGGGCGAGAGGGCGATGCCGGCTCAACACCCAGCTCTTAGTCGGGAATAATTCATGCTCGAGTCTTTAATAGATTTTTTTTTCTTTTTTTCTTTTTTTTTTTCCCGCTTTTCCAGCCCAGCTGCGTGCGGGTGGGTGTGTGTATTAGCGAGGTGTGGCTGCGTGGGGGCTTGGAATCAGCTAAACGCAGAATAACCCAATACTGGGCTTACACTGAGGGATTCAGTTGTTGCCAAGAGGCACCTGAGGGAAATTGGGAGCTGCTGAAAGGTGGAACTGCTGATACAGGATCTGAGGGAATGGCAGGAAGCTCTCTCAGGGAAGGTTTAGGTTGGATATTAGGAAAAGATTTTTCACCCAGGGGGTGGTCAGGCACTGGAAGAGCTCCCCAGGAAAGTGGGGAATACTGAACCTGACAGAGCTCAAGCAGGGTTTGGACAACTCTCTCAGGCATAGGGTGGGATTGTTGGGGTGTCCTGTGCTGGGCCAGGAGTTGGACTTGGATGATCCTTGTGGGTCCCTTTAAACTCAGGATATTCTGTGATTCTGTCCCCTTTTCCTTACGCTCTGCTGCTTTACATGTCCTGCCACACCTCATCCCGACTGTCCTTCCTCCTGGCTTCCCTGTGCCACCTTCTCTGCCTGGCACTGTGAGTATGGCTGGGTGTCTCTGCCTCACCACATTGACACAGCTGTAACGCTCAGGGAGCTCCTCTGTGGCACAAATGGAGTGAGGAAGGCACAGTAACACCTCTGCTGCTCACTGTCCCCACACTTTCCTGCATGTAGGCTGGACTTTGTGCTTTATAACTCTTAATTGCTTCATCACAAATGTTAAGCTCTATTTACTATCTTGACTTTGAGCTGCTAACTGTGTACAGGTTTGTACGTGTCTGTGGAGAAACCCAGAAATGAGTGTGCAGGATAAATAACCTCAGTAAACCTAAGAGAGCCAGCTGCACCCAGTGCGGTCAGTGAGGTCTCTTGATGCCTTCTGAGGCATCAGAAACAACAAAACCAAAATATTGGTTGACAGTGCAAATATTATGTGAGTTTTGAGAACTGAGTGCAAACTGTGCAGGAGAGTTGGTAAAGGTATTCCTTGAGCCTTAAAAGGCATATTTCAAAAATGTTTAAGAACCTTGTGTTCTAAGTAAAATACAGGATATATTATAGGGTCACAGAACTATTTAGGTGGGGAAAAGCCTCCAAGATCATTGAGTTCAATCTATGATTGATCTTTGTGAACTAGAGAGTACCACTGAGTGCCACATCCAGTTGTTTCTTGAATTCCTCCAGGGATGGGCACTCCAAACCTCCCTGGGCAGCTTTTCCCAATCCCTGAGCTCCCTTTCTATGGGGAAATTGCTCCTGGTGCCACCCTGAGCTGCCCTGGCCCAGCCTGAGGCCGTTCCCTCTGCTCCTGTCCCTGTTCCTGGAGCACAGCCCGACCCCCCCGGCTGTCCCCTCCTGGCAGGGACTTGTGCAGAGCCACCAGGGCCCCTGAGCCTCCTTTGCTCCAGGCTCAGCCCCTTCCCAGCTCCCTCAGCCCCTCCTGGGGCTCCAGCCCCTTCCCAGCTCCGTTCTGGCACACTCCAGCCCCTCAAAGCCTTTCTTGTAGCAAGGAGCCCAGAACTGGACACAGGATTTGAGGTGTGACTTCACCAGTGCCCAGCACAGGTGGGTCCTGCTCCTGTGACCACTCTATTCCTGATCCAAGCCTCGGTCCATCGATCCAGCCTGTCCACATCCCTCTGCAGAGCTTTCCTGCCCTCCAGCAGATCAGCACTCCGTGTTGTCTGCGAACTGACTGAGTGTGTGCCCTCGATCCCCTCACCCAGATCGTCAGGAAGGACACTGAGCTTGACCAGGCCCAGAATCGATCCTGGGCGACACCGCTCACAGGAGACTGGACACTAGCTGGGTGTGACACCGTTCCCCACCCCCACTGGGCTTGGACATGCAGGCAATTCTTAACCCAGGGAAGGTGCACCTGTCCGGGCCCTGGACTGCAGCTTTTCCAGGAGATGCTGTGGGAGGCGGGTGTCAAAGGCTTTGCTGAGCCCAGGGACACGCATCCACAGCCTTCCCCACGTGCCCCGGGGGAGTCACCTGGTCATAAAAGGAGATCACAACCCATTCTGATCCCTTGGTTATCCTGCTTGTGCCATGTGATCACACTCAGGATGATCTATTCCATGATTTTCCCAGCCACCAAGGAATAGCATCAGGCCTAACAGCAGTTAGACGTTTGTACTTTCTCTTATTTTAGGTAAAATGCTGCACTGGTGAGCTTGTTTTGCAGCAGCGTTGTACTGNACCTGGTCATAAAAGGAGATCACAACCCATTCTGATCCCTTGGTTATCCTGCTTGTGCCATGTGATCACACTCAGGATGATCTATTCCATGATTTTCCCAGCCACCAAGGAATAGCATCAGGCCTAACAGCAGTTAGACGTTTGTACTTTCTCTTATTTTAGGTAAAATGCTGCACTGGTGAGCTTGTTTTGCAGCAGCGTTGTACTGGCGATTTTAGAGAGATGGGAACACTGATCCATGATCAGAATTGGGTTTTACTGAGGTTTCCAAAATGCTTATATAGTATTCCATAGGGTTAGTAATCTCTTGTTACAACCTTTATGTTAAGCACCACAAAAAGACAAACTCATGCATTTTACAAAGATCTCCTGCTTGCAGAGGGTGATTCAATCTCCTTCTTCCTGGCACCTGAGTCTTAATTCACTCAGATTGTAATCTTTCAGATTTCTGTTTGCATCTGCCAAGATGTTATCAGACTGGATGTGCTAATTAATCTCACAGTATTCTCTGTCCTGTGTTGCTCCATAATAATGACGAAAAATAGTGCAAATACATTGTAAAGGTAAACATGCCAAGCTAACCGTGGAATGAGCAAAACAAAACGTGACTGCTGCTCTCACAGATCTTTGCAATGCACCACACCCCATCCCATCCCCAGAAACAGTCACTGAAATCTGTCAATAAAATTGTCATTTTCACTTCATGCATTCTGAGTTTTGTCTTTGAAACTTGTGACTTGGCCTCCTTCATTAATTAAATACATTTTGTATATAAATCTGGTATTTTTTTTTTAATTTTGAAGGAGAACAAAGGTTGGTGTCATTCTGCGTGGTTCCAGCAGCTTCCTGATTTGTGCATTTGGACTTTGTCAGTGTTTGTGTTCACATCCCTGCACAAATGCAGTGTCAGAGTAATTTCAGTATTATTTTAGTGTGGGCTTACACCACTACTTGTGGTGGAGTGAGAGATTTCTCATGGGTAATACTTATGGAAATTTATCATATCTGAAGATCCATTGTATCACTTTCTCAGTCTTAATCCTTTGATGAAAACACAGCAAGTTTCTCTCCGTATTTTCCCTACAGTCACACAAATGTTTCTGCAATGTTTCATTGAGCTTTTTATTTTTAAAGCTGGGAGAATGGAGAAATAACCATGTGGACAAATATTAATAGGGACTAGAGAGGAAAAATTCAGTCTTTATGGTGGACTATCAACAGAACCTGAGTGAATAAAGTCTGCTGTTATGGAAAAAAAAAATCAAAGTTCTTTTTCGCATGAATAACCGGAAGTAAAGGCTCAGGAATGTCTGTGTTGGACCAGTGTGTTCATTCTGCAGAATTTTTCAGAATTTGGGTGCAGACCAATTGGGCAGAATTCACAGGAGTGACAGAACTTGCAAAACAGGACTTGAGGAGGACAAGTGAAAAATTTGGCCTTATTCTAAAGAAAGGGTAGGGCAGAAATCTTAATGTTTATAAAAGGCAGTTCCAAGAAGGAAAGGAAAGAAGTATCTTATGAGTGTAAACTGTTAGAAGGAAGATTCAGACTAGGTAATACAAGATATTTTCAAGAGGGCTGGCAAAGTAAACATACTGCGTATTTTTGGACATTGGTCCTGTTGAACTCAATTTTCAGGACTATAAAAGGAATAATTTTCTTCTTTTTCACTTTAACAGACCCTTGTTTTCAAGAATGGTTTTTTGCAGATCAGGAAGTGACTCATGCCTCTAAAACAGCCTGTTCCACTACTGCAGCGTGATATTTCCTCGTTTAGCATCATGAATTAGGTGGTGGGTTTCATCAGAAAAGCCTGTTAGCGCTTCTGGTGTTGAGGAAAAGCAGATACTCAATATGAGGAAGAAGCTTTTCACAAGGGCGGTGAAACCCTGGCACAGGTTATCCAGAGAGGTGGTGGCTGCCCCATCCCTGGAAATACCCACAGTCAGGCTGGGCAGGGCTCTGAGCAACCTGATGCAGTTGAAGATTTGCTCATTGGAGGGAGGTCAGATTAGATTAACTTTCAGGGTCCCTTCCAACCCAGATTATTCTGTGATTCTCTGAATGCTTGTTGTGTGAAAGGAACTTTTGGGCCTTCTGTTGAAAACGTGCATGCAGGGAATTCCCTGTCTGGTCAGCATTTAAAACCATTCCTGGACTGTTTCCATTTCTCAAAAAATCAATAGTAACTGCAAAACACCTCTGTAGTACCTGGTACTTGCTTTTCAGAGTCAAAATCCTACAAGGATTGAGTTAAACTTTGTTTCATTGAGGTATTATGAATGTGGATTGAAGGGAGTGTTGGGGGGAATTTTCTGCTTAGAGATCAAGTTTTAGAAACAAAAGGAGTTGTCCTGGATAGGAATGCAACAAATATTCTATTGCTACATCTCTGAAGGCAGTGATTAGCACAGTGAATCAGACAAAAAACAGCCAGTTTGGGTAGCAATGCCAGAAAGAATGACAAGATTTTTTGTGTTACTATGAAAACATTTTTATGTTTTCGTGGGTTGTTTTGGGTTTTTTTAATATTTTTATTTTCCCCTTTACAGTTGTTCTAAGATTATTTGGATTCCTGTTGATGTCCTTGGCTGCTTGGCATTTGGGATCCTTTGCTGCTGAACATGTACCCCAAAATGCACTATCTACTGCTGCACTTCAAGAGATCGGAAAGAAACCAGTCTTGAGGGGTGTGTAGTTATATTTATTTCCTTTTTTTTCTTTCTTATACTGTTATTGTGTATTTGTGTGCTAAATGACAAATTGCTTGTTAGCTAAGAAATTACTTGGTATGTGCTATTATAAGAATGAAGTTGACTGTAAAGTTAATTAAAGCAAAGCTAAACCTTTTCTTAGACACTGTTTTTGAAGAAACTCAATGTCAGCCTATTTTTGCAAGTGAACAAAGGTAATTAATTGAGCACTGATGTCAGAACACCTTATTTGTTTGCTGGCATAAAAGTGCAAAGCTGCAGCTTTGGTTCTATTACGTGTATTTTATATTTTTGATAAACAGCTGAACCACTGAATAAACTTTGTGAGTAAATTCTCGTTATTTTTTAGCTCTACTCTGACCAGGTGGTTTAATGTGTCTATTTTTGTCTATGACTAAGTTCTTGTGTAAAAAAGGGGCTTAAAATAAGAATGATAACTATTCACTTCAAGCTGTTGGTAGGTAACCTTCATCCTTGTAGCTCTTGTTTCCTGTTTTGTGGAACAGCAGATAATAATTACCTTATTTATAAAATAAATACATTATTTTCAATTACACCTATTTGGAAATCAGTGATAACTTTGAGCCCAAACAAACCTGTGATGAAGTTGCCCCAGTCCCAGAGACGTGCCAGGATTCTGTGTTCAGATGTTTGAGTTTAGCATGCTGCCTTTAGGGGATTCATCCCACGGAGAAATTCTTCATGCAGCACCAATAAAGTAGGATAAAAATAAAAAAAAATAAAGATTTTTTTCATCTTTGCTGTTGCAGCTCCAGCCCCCAAAAGGCAGAAGTGTGACCACTGGTCTCCCTGCCCGCCGGGGAACTTCGCCTATCGCATCCTCAGTGGCGGTGGCAAACAGAGGAAAGCTAAAATTTGTTTTGAGGATGAGCAGTGAGTACCAGTCTAACTTTACACCTTAGCAAGTGCTTTGTATTCTGAGCAAAGGTGTTTGGGTTTGCTTCAGTAGCAGCAGCTGAGCTCCTACCAGGGATTCCTATTCTCATGGAAAACTTCAGAATTTATCTGACAATATTTAACTCTTCTTCTTCTGTCTTTTTTTTTTTCTTTAACCTAATCTCCAGTGATTTTCTTTGTTCTTCTACATGAGCTGCAGATGACTGTTAGTTTTCAGTAGGATTTTTAATTTTTATGGTGAAGGGTAGCAGATTTACAGCAGAATTTTTTTGCTCAGCACCTTCTGAAAGGTTCCTTCATGGCTTTTCAAACTGGACAGGTGAAATAACTTCAAAACCTTGCAGTGACCTTTCCTGGAGACATAATCCACAGAGAGTACAGCCACAAAAACACTTCCTCTTGTTTGTTTTGTTTTGTTTTGTTTTGTTTTTTCTCCTTTATCTTTCAGGCTGCACTTGTATGAAATATTTTCTTGATCTGGCTCCTTCTGAAAGAGTCATTGTTGAAGGAAACTGATACACTGTGTGAGATTTTTAAGCTCTTGTTTACAGTAGAGTTTTGAATTAAATAACTGAAGAAAACATAAATATCAGAAAATTACTTAGCACTGGTAAATGTAACTTTGCAACAGAGCTGCTGGACAGATGTATTTTACTGATATTGTATTTCTTTCAATTCCAGGCTTATAAGTGAAGGGAAGGATGAAGTTGGAAGTGGTATAAACATTGCCATTGTGAATTGTAAGTAAGAGAAAAAAATGTTAGAGAGACATACTTTTGTGCTGCAATAAATTACCAGTGTTCTTGGGGGGCTTAGATATTTTGTTTTGTGGGGTTTTTTATCAGCGAGTATGGAAGGGAAAGCAAAATATTGCAAACTTGATTCACATTAATGTAAGAAAAACAAATCTGTGTGATAAAAACAGTCTTCTGGGTAAAGAAAAGAAACATGTTCATAATCAATATAGGGCAATAGAATGGAAAATGTGCACATGGATGTGGTGCAAGTGTATTTTATTAGACAAAAGACTTGTAGCACAGCAAGAATTTCTGTGATCCCCAGCTGTAGGACTCAACTTTCAGCTTCAGTCCTTGACAAAATGCATCTGCTGCTCCACTGATAAGGGGGAAGCAGGAACTGAGAGTTGCAGTTCTGCCTCAAGGTGTAGCCATGCTACAAATTCCTTTTCCAGACTTGTTCAGGGTACAGAAAGACAACTTCAAATTTTAATTAATATTAGACTGCTATTTGCTTATAGTAAAATCCACTGGAAGCAGCAGGTGTGCTTAATTCTAGGTTTGGAGGCACCTAAATCCTAAATTTTGATTTAGATGAATGGGAATGGTGATGAAGTGCAGTGTGTTCAATAATGGATCCAGAGAAAAGTGAATGCCTAAATCTTGTGGGGGAGAGGAAAAAAAGGGAGTTCACAGGCACAGTCAAGGTGCCTTTGATCCCAAAACACTAATATTCTAATTTTTTTTTTTTTTGTCTCACTATTGCTACACAAGATCTTGACTTTGTCTAAACTTGTATGATTTTGCTGAAGATTAAATTAACCACTGACAAGAATCTGTTCCAACTTTTTTCCCCAGCTAACTGCTGCCTCTTTTCCAACAATCATAAAATGTTTACTGGGTATAAAATACAAAAATGAGTTAGAAATGAGAGTAAGATGAGAAATACTCATCTTGAATGCACAAGCAAGATGGTGGCAAACAGGAGCAGGTAAATCTGTCCATTCTCCTGCACCAGTCTGTAGCAAAACATATTTTTTTACATGTCCACAAATTAGGTCAGGCAAGATAATGACTGTTCTCAATAAGTGTTTTATGTGAAAAGCTGAACATCTGAAACACTGCACAGAACAGGATCCATCTCATTCAAATAGTTTTAGGCTGAACCAATTTTCCTCTCTATGGCTGTGACCTAGTGTAGTATATTTAGATATTAAAAAACGTGGAAGCACACACCAAAAAATGAATTTTTCCTTAAAATAAGAAGTAATAAAAAAATTTTAGTCCCATTTGATGATTCAGAGACTACATGAAACAAAATATTCTCCCCAAATTTTAAACTTGCTATTTCATATTTCTTCTGATTTAAGAACTGAAACAAAAGAAGCCAAATAATACACAAAATTAGGGATGCCTAGCTTTAGCTGAAAATGCTATGTTTGCTGATTGAATAAAATAATGCTTGCTCATATTTAGACCTTTTTTTTTTTTAATTACAGATAGAACAGGAAAACTCATATCGACAAAATTTTTTGAAATGTGGACAGGAGGTAAGGAAGAGTTCAGTAGAGCTTTTGTTAATGTTCAGCATTAGGAAAAGACAGATTCATGTGATTATCCTCCTTTTTCCTGTTTGATTTCTATTCTCAACAGGGATCAGCTAGAAACAAGCAGCTGCTGTCTTCATAAAACATGTTCTGGCCAGATCTGTGACAAATTTTGCCTGAAAAGCTGAATTTCTCCTGTTGGTTGAGATAGCTAGTGAACTCTTTTTTTTTAATTATCTTGTTCTTTTCCCTTTTTTTGTTTTGTCTTTTTCTTTGGTCTCCATTATTTCAGTCTGGTAGGAATGGCACTTAACCAGACGTGACATCCAGATATTTCACTCAGCAAAATTCCTTTTGCTGACATATCTTGTTCTATTTTACTGTTAAAATCATCATAGAAAATTTGCTAATTTGTCTCTTAACATCCTTCCATGTAGCTAGAAAGATGATCTACTTTAAGAATAGCTTTTAACACATTTTCTAAATGTTGAATGGCAAGTTCCTTACCTGTCAGTGAGGAGACGCAGGATACTCCGAGGCACTGGAAGCTGATTCCCTGACTCCTTAGAAACGCCCTGGGTGCACGAGTAGGAATTTGATGTGTGTGCCATGGATAACCAGCTGTGCCATTGACTCCACAGACCACTCAAGGGAGATGATGGATTTCATCAGGAAGGCACCAGAAGGGAGCCTCCTTCTGATGGCCACTTACGACGACGGCAGCACCAGGTAGGAGGTTATGGAGCCTGAGGGGCAGAGCAGTGAAAAGCTGGAAGATTACTCTTGTGGATTGGTGTAAAGGAATAGTAAATCCCATTCTACACTCAGAGTTGTGCTCTCAACTCCTGACTAAAAGTTTTAATTCTACCTCCCACGCCAGGGGTTCCCTTCCCAGGAATCCCCTGTGAAAAGTCTGTGCCAGGGTCGGGAACCAGGAATGAGACCAGCGGGACTCGTTGGCATCAGTCTTCTGTTGTTTATTATTTCTTTATCACAGTTCAGAGCCTCAGGTGACAACAGGCCCTGCACCCTTCAGTGCCATGTGCCAGAAAGACACAACATGGACAATTCCAAGGATTTTTATACAGATACCTTATCCAATTGAGTTTCACAATGTACTTAACGCGTAGTATGTTTTTATTTTTCTACCAATTCCTAATTATTCTTCAGTCACGTAACGTCTGCATTGTGACTTTGTCTGAGCAATCACCAACTCTGCAGAAAATGGAGTAGATGAAGAAGAAAGAAGACTAAGTTAACAACCAAAGTCCTCCATCTTGTCTTTCATCTACCTTCTATACTAAAACCCAAAATCTACTTTTTCACCCTGTGATAAACTACAATATCATCTACTATATACATTAACAAAACTCAACTCCTCACAAAGTCCTGGAAGTTTTTCCATGGCCAAAGACTAAAAGCTGTGCTCTCCTGAGAAATAAAACATCTCAGGACAGGCACAGGAGATATTCCTGTGTTGTCCTGGATTCCCACACCGTGTCTTTTCCATGATTGCACATATCTGTGTGTTGGTGCTCCCTAGGGTGGGTAGATGTTATATTGTTTAAAAGCACCCCAAAGGGCACTGCTGTTACCTCGGGGTCACAACCTTCATTATTCTGAAATGTTATTTATCTATACCTCCAATTATGATGTCTCTAGTTTACACTTCTTCTAACATCATAATCTGATTTTTCAGGTACTTTTGAATTTTTGGGGGTTTTTAGCTGAGTTCATGATACAGTAATTATCCAGGAAAAGATTTAATCCATGTTTGGCACCCTTGTCCTTATTTAGGAAGGATTGAAGCACCAGACAGTATTTGAGATACATTTTGCTTTCTGCTATGCTGTTACAAACATGTTGCATTAACATCAGGAACTTAAATAAATTCAGTTCTCACTGTGAATTCAATGCCAGGCAACTACTACAGCTCTCATGACTATTTAAGTCTCATTTTTTGCTTCTGCAGGCTTAATGCTGAATGTAAAGCATGAATCAGCCGTGATCTTTTTCATCATTTTTCACACCCTGAATTTTTAACACTCATTTTTTCACTACATTTTCCTAGGTTGAAAAATGACGCCAGAAAATTAGTAGAAGAACTGGGAAGTAAAGAAATAAAGAATATAAGGTTCAGATCAAGTTGGGTTTTTATAACTGCCAAAGGCTTCAGTCTACCAGATAATATCCAAAAAGAAAAGGTCAGATTTGTTTCATTTTCACTTTATATTTGTCTGTATATCAAAACCAAACTCTTTGGGAATAACTTGCCCACAGGTTGCAGGAGGACTAAAGATAGTGGTTTTCACAGAGATTTCTGTTTGCATCTGTGCCCCTGTTGTGTTCAGCTTCTGTAAGTCCAGTTACAGAAATGTGTGACAGAAATGAGAAAGCCCAATACAGAGTTCTGATCTCCTGATGATGCTGATTCCCTCCACAGCCATGTCAAACTTCCACAGTGGAGCTTTTTTCCCAGAATATCGCCAGATCACAGAATGGTCAATGTGGAAGTCACTGTGGGGTCACTGGTGCCACCTCCCTGTTCCAGCAGGGCCATCCCTGCTCCCAGAGCACAGGAGTGTGTGCAGAGGGCTCTGGAATGTCCCCAGGGAGGAGACTCCAGCCCCTCTCTGCTCTGTGCTCAGGGCTGGCACTGCCCAGGGCAGCAGTTGTGCCTCCTGTGCAGGGAATTGCTGGGCTCAGTCCCTGCCCGTGGCTCTGGGGCCATTGCTGGGCCTGGAGCAGAGCCTGGGCCCCATCCTGCACCCAGGGACAGTCAGGGACACCCAGGGACACCCATGACTGAGGCCCCTCTCAGCTGGGGCTCCTCTCCAGGCTGAGCAGCCCCAGCTCCCTCAGCCTTTCCTGGGCACGGAGCTGCTCCAGGCCCTTGCTCAGCTGCAGGAGCTCCTGTCCCTGCTGTGCTGAGGAGCCAGAGCTGAGCACAGCAGCCAGAGGTGGCTGCAGGGCTGGGCACAGGGGCAGGATCAGCCCTGACCTGCTGGGAACGCTCATCCCAGTGCACCCCAGGATCCCATTGGCCTCTTTGACCTCTGCTGCTCAGGGACAGCTCACTGTTCACCAGGACCCCCAGGTCCTTCTCCACAGAGCTTTTTCCCTGAAGGTCACCCCCAGCTTGTGCTAGTGCAGAATATTTTTGCAATATTCTTCACATTTCATAGCTTCTGCTGGACAAAAATATCCAATTTAGTGTATATCATGACAGCCGTCTGTGAAACAAATAAAGCACTCTGTGTAAGAGAGAAACTGGCACCATCTTCACCCATTATGTTGAGCAAGATGTGCAGCATTCTCCCCAGCTTCCCAGTTCTTCTTCATTACCCCCTCCTCTTGTATAAGGTTTGACAGACTAGTATGTAAATGAAAAAAAAGCTAATTTTTTTTTTTTAATTTTGCAGATAAACCACTCTGACCAGACGAAGAACAGATACAGAGGCTGGCCAGCTGAGATCCAAATAGAAGGCTGTATCCCAAGAAACCTGATCTGAAGAAATGCATACCTCATTAATAAAGACAATTCTATATTTTTATATCTATGACTCTATTAAATTGCCTCCAGAACTCAATAAGCCTCTGAACACCATTTCTAAAACAGGTCGAATGCACAATTTTTAACCTATCTTTCCTTTCAGTGGTTTTATTCTAATCTGAAAACAAATAGGTATTTTGATAAGAAGTGGAAATAAATTCGTCTTGTTTGGAATTGCAGTGTTCAGGAAGTCAGTCATAAAATGCCGGGATTTTTGAAAGTGAGTATACACTGTCATTAGTACTTTTAGGGTTTTGGTTTTACTTGTTTCTTTTTAGTGTGCCTTTTCTTTTGGTTCCCTTTAAATGCTAATCCGCACACAGAACTTAGTCTAAATTGTAATATAAAACCACTTGCAATACAGCAAATTACTTTGATGTCAGTTTATAAATAACATTTCTTCTGTTCAGAGAAAGTATGGCAAGCGCTCAACATTTGTTGAGCAGATTTTAGTGATGTTGACAGCACAATAGCAATGCTAACGTGTAAAGATCCAATTACTTTAATTATTTTGCCAAATTTAAGCTGCAAATCTACATAGTTTGATTTAATTATTTTTTCTTCCTGCAAGTTCAACTTACTTAAAAAAATGTAGAGACTTCATGCAAGAATAACTGGTTTTTATGTGAACTATAGAATCAAGCACACAATTGAAAGGAAGCTGTAGAAACATTTATTCAATTTCCTTTATTTTTTTGAAGCACAGCAAGTGTCTGGACTGGTCTTCAGTGGTGTTTGTCCTCTTGTGGTTCGGAAGTCTCCCATAAGGCTGATTCCATAACTTAAGTTGCTTCCTACAGCATTCCATTGTTATTCTAATTATTCCCCAAATATATGGAATTAACCCAAAAGGACCAAGCCAGTTTCATGGAGAATAACTCATCACTATTCTTTTTATACCATTCCATTATGTGTCTGATAATTGTCCTCATCTAGACTGAACCCACCTGTTTTAATCTTTCCTTACACTTTTTCTCAACATTAAAACATCAGTTCTGTGGTTCTGTGTTCTGCTTGAAGCCCCCTTTGAAACTTCAAATGAAGCTTGGAAGCTTCAGATCTCCAACCGTGGCTGCCACTCCTAGTCACTGCTGCATTCCCAGCAGCTTTCTGGTGTTGTGTCTCTCACCAGTCCCTAAAGTTTCCTGCTGGGTTTTCAAACTGCTCCATAGCCCAGGGACCCTGCCAAAAAAAACCCACTTAAATTAGTCCCACTCAATTTAACTTTGGCAGATTCAGTGGTTGCTCCTTAGCACCTTGCTGTTGATGAGGTGGGTACAAACCGAGCACTTCAATAGCTGTTTCAGTGTTTTTCTGCATTAAGTCATTTTTCTTAATAATAATAATTTTTTTCGGGTGGTGCTTGTGTTATTGGCAGGACATTTATTCCTTTGCATCCTAATCACCCTTTGCTACATGCCTGAATTATAAAAATAACCTAATTACAGTGCTAATGGCTGGCAGTCCTCAAGAGTGCCAAGCTCTGAGGCAGCCCTCGAGCTCTGTGCAGTCTGACAGTCACTGCCTCCTGCTCCAGGCCACAATTAATCTCACATCAATCACAATTAAATTTTACTTCAATTTCTCTTTAGCGGTTACCATGAGGTACAACATTCTCATGCTTTACACTTGCTCTGTTCTTCACACTGTGCAAGTTTTCCACTCTATGCAACAGTAAAAGCTCTGTCAAATGAATCAAAGTTCAAACCACCCTGAGAACCTTTCACAGCACAAATTCCTGCAAAATGGTCTTTAACTCCATGGTGTTCTTACTTTTACAGAAGTGGAGCTGAGTCACCTGGACTGGACCGAAGTGTGCTGATAATCTGCAGTGCTGAGTAGCCATCATCAGCTTTGTTTTCACTTGTGCATGACACTGTACTTAAATATGGCAAGCAGAGGATTCTCAAGTACTTTGACAAACCTCTGATCTGAAGAAAGCGTGGAAGAGTGATCACTTGCCAGTTTTTGATCACTTTTCAGATTAGAAGCAATCTTGCAGAGTTGGTTTGAAAGTGGCATTTTGACTTTGCGCCCACAATTTGAACACTTTTAAAGGAATTGCTTCCTAGGAAGAAGTGAAAAGCTTTTTCGTGCAATCCTAATTCTGAAAAATTAATCTAGGGGGGGAAACAACAGCTGCAGTGGTGGAGGTTGATGTTCTCCATGCCACATGACATTTCCAACCACAAGGAGCAGGTAAGAAGTGATTCCCTGAGTTCTCCGGAGCTGGGAAAATGCTGGGAAATACCTCTGTGTGCTTGTTGCACCCGTGGGGTCATCACCATGCAGTAGGGTTACAGCCTGCACAGCAATCCATCTTTTTCTAATCCCATGGGAAGCCACGAGCTTTATTTAGGCTGTGGCATTACTCAGGGCATGGGATTGTGAATTTAAAAGTGGGATGGCACAGCAGGTGGCAGCAGTGGTTTTCCAGATCCCCTGCATCTCTAGAAATACCCAACCCTCTGGTGCGTACCTGTCCTGGGCAGACACTGGAAATATTGATCAAGTAATAGGTAACATTTTCAGTTTCTCAGTGGCAACTGTTTCTTCATGTTCTTTGTGTAGTGTTATCCAACTCAAAGTGGGAAGTTTCCACTATATTTGAAAGAAAAACACAAGACAGGAAAAGAAAGGTGAAAGATGCTCTTTTTGAGGCAGGCTATGCTTAAAGGAAAATTCTGACCAAGAGCAATCCACCCAGAGAAGCAAAGAGAAGCTGATGCTTTTATTTAAACATAATGCCCGGAGGGAAATAATATATGACTGTGATTTGTGTGATCTCTTCTCAGCTGCAGTGAGATGCTGAACCATAACTAGAATTCAGGGGATTGAGATGAGTGGTTTAATAACATTTGAGTGACAGCAGTTCCTCACTTCTTGGGACTCCGATGTTTTGATTTCAGTTCTATGCTCTGTTTTGGTTTGGGGTTTTTTTGTGCTGTATTTTTGTTTTGGTTTGGGGGGATTTCTGTTGTTTTTGTTTGGTTGTTTTGGCTTGGCTTTTTGTTTTGTTTTGTTTTTCTTTCTGGGCGAGGTTTTCAGCAGAATAGGAAATGTAGCTTCTCCTCCAAAACACAGACCTTACATTAGCAGCTCCTTCTTCCAAAGTCTATCCAAAGAACAGGCCCTCTCCTGCTCTCCACTGCAGGTCTCATTAAAAATAAAAATATTTTTCAATAGCTATATTTTAGGTAAAAGGAATACATATTTCAACCTTGTGCTTCTCAGATAAATCCTATGTGGCTGTGCTTCGTATCTCCTAGGAATTCCTATCTCCTAGGAATTCTCTGTTTTGGTTTTTTGGCTTTTTGCTCTTGGCCTCCCAGCCAGGAGGTCGACATCAAAAAATGATTTTTTAAGGAACCAAGGGACACCTCCCAATCAGCCAGCCTTGTTCCTGTGGGAGAATTCAGCTTGCCAGGCGTGCACTGGGAACACCACACAGCTGCTCCAGACAGCCCAGGAGGTTCCCCAAACACCTGGACTTCTTGGGATCTCTAACACCCCAGGAATTTCCCACAGAGGAATTTGCATTTAGAGTTTTACAAGGTTTGTTTCACATAGATGTAATTTAGCCAAAAAAACATCAGTGAACCATACATGTGATCAGGCATGGATCACTGTTGTTCCTTGGAAAAAGGCTGTATCTGGAGTTCTTGAACATTTATAAGGCACAGCTGGTGCAATTCAGATGTGGCCCAGCAAACTTCGTGATGCTGTTATCCCATGTTTAATCCTGAGATGACGTGGCTTGCTTGCAGATTTGGCAGCTCAACCCCAGGTTTCCCATAGCAGAGTCTCAGGCATCTGGATTGTTGAAGCAATTTATTTCCCTGGCTGCTACCACAGGTGGCTTTTGAGGGACAAAGAGCCAATGCCAGTTCTTACCTGAGGCTCCCACCCCCCAGAGCTCAACCTGCAGCTCCTGCAGCTGCACCCTGAGCCCCCTGCACTGATTGTATTCCTCAATTCCGTGCTGTGGAGGAAGCATTTTCCTTCTCTGTCAGTCCACTGCTTGGTGTCTGCACCTCTATTGGTGTTTTGCTGCACTGAAGTGAATGTGTCAGTGATGTATTTCACAGCAAAGAGCAAGCATTAATGAAGTCCATAACCTGTTCTCTCGTGTGGCATAGGAGGGATAATTCAAATTGTAACTGCTTAACAATGGTCATTCCAGACCAAGGAATGATCTGGTGTGGAGAGGAGGAGGACAGGAAAGGGTTACTCTGGCTGGAGGCAGGGATGCCAGAGCCAGGGCTGCTCCCTGTGAGGGAGTGAGGTTCCACTGGCTTTTGAGATGAGAAATGCTGCAGCATTTTGGTGGCAGTGGTGCAGTGGGAGCACTCAGGGCTCACCTTTGGGCGGCAGAGCTGGTGCTGGGGGCTGGAGCCCGGGGAGGAGGTGCCAACACCCACACAGTGGATTCCAGGGCAAATGTAAGGAATCAGCCCGTGCCACATCTGTGCACTGTCCTTGTAGAACCACTTATGGCAGTAGAACTCTGCTCTGGATATTACTCATTAAAGTTTGTTGCATGTAAGCACAAACGTGCTTAATTCACCTTGAAGGATACAAAAACCCCCCACCACTGTTCTGCCAGATCCTTTGCTATCATTTCATTTCCTGTTGACAGTAGTAATTTACATGAATTAAGGAGCTCATCTCTGCAGTTTTCAATGTAACAACATTAGGGAGACAGACAGGAGGAAGGTCATGCAAAGCCAGTTGCACCTGAGCAGTTCATGGACAATCAAACACACCACATGCTGTGTTTTAGGGTTCAGATTCTCCCTGTCCCTCTATTAAAATTGTAATATTTTAATGCTAAACAGCTGTGAGGAACTGCCTTTATTTGCCTTATCTGCAACAGATAACACTCTTCCATTCCATTATCAGAAACCAAGGAAGTAGAGAAATGGTTAGAGAAAAATATCACTACTTGTAGATGTCCCAATGGCAACTGTTTAAATACCATCATTATAATGGTCATTAACAGATTTCAATACCCCTTGAACAAATAGGTTTAATATTCTAGATAACAAGGTTTTAATTCTTAGTCACACTGTCCTACACAAATTGAAGAAATGGTTCCTGACTTTGAGGGGGGATATTTTTCTTCTTTTATTTCCTCTTCTCCTTTTTTGGTAGTTTCTACTCATTGGGGTTGTTTAAATCATTTTGTGAATCTTGTGTGGAGTTTGCTTTGGGCAAGTGTCCAATCCATTGCACAGTTAAAGCTCTTCTTTCTTTTCTGATACATTGCTTCAGTTTTTGCTTCTGACTACCTTGAAATTTGGAGACAGAAAAATACATCACCTTATCACCTGTTGGTGAATAAGGCTCTTTGTTGCTTCTCAGCAAATCTTTACTCCTTTATTCAGTGAAGTTTGTACTGTCTAGTCCCTATGGAAGAGGAAATTTCATCATTTTCTAAATAGATTTTTTAAAAGCAACATGTAATTGAAAACTCAGGAGCATGGACAACAACAAAGAGGGAGTTCAGATGTCATTTCCTGGACTGACTTCTGACTGCCTTGCTTTAGACACTCTTTTAAAGCTACTCCTGGGCCAGGAGTGGACGTTTTCATAATGCAAAAAAAGAAAAATCCTAGGTCAAGATTCATTCAGTGTCCAGACAGGCAAAATGGCTTCGGCAAACACGCCAGCATAGACAATTTGTGAACAGAGCCAACAGTTACAGCATTTTCAGGTGAACATCAGTGCTCTGGTTGATGAATCCAGCTCTGGCCAAAAGTAACCAGCCTGAGAATTCAGGACTCTCCATAAATATTTATGAGAAATAAGGAAATATCTTGTTTAAAGCAGTAAGGAAACATAAATCTCTATGTTTAGAAGCTGAAGCAAAGTTTCCTCATTAGATTTGTGGATTTACTAAAAACTCTGAAAAAGCATCAACTGAAACCACAGTCTTTCCCGTGCCTCTCAAACATAACATCTGAATTTCACTTTGCTTCACCCACTACCACAATCACTTCTGATGACCACAAAAATTTGCAGTAAAGGAGCCCACGAAAATCCACGTGTTCCCCAAATTATCCTGTTCCTATGGAGTAAATCACTGCTCAACACTCAAATGCAGGAAACTCTTCTGACCACCAGAGAAGCCACTGGAGTCCTCACACACCAACCCTGGGGGTGACAGCTGGCTCTGGTCCCTTTGGCTCCTGCAGATTCCCGCTGGTGATCAGGGGTCAGGGGCTCCAGGACGATGAGCTCCATGTGCCTGGCTCCTGAGGTGGGCACTTCCAAGGGGGGGAACTGTGCAAGGATCACACAGAGGAAAAGGGAAGTGGGGGGAAGGCTGAGAGGAGGGCAGACAGATGGAAGGAGGGATCACTGTAGCAAAAACAGGTGAGATACTGTCTGCCCTACACAGTCTGAACCACCCCTCCGCCCAGAAAGCCTGAAGTCTAACAAACCACAGAACCACAGAATCAGTTAGACTGGAAAAGACCTCCAAGATCAAGTCCAACCTTTGACCGCACCACAATATCAACTGAACCGTGGCATTAAGTGCCACATGCAGTTATTTCTTGAACACCACCATCACTTCCCTGGGCAGCCCCTTCCAATGCTTAACAACGCTTTCAGTGAAGAAATTCTTTGTGGTGTTCAACCTGAACCTCCCCTGTCTGCCCTGCACAGTCTGAACCACCCCTCTGCCCAGAAAGCTTGATGCCTACAAACATGCAGGAAAGCTGGAGAGGGGAAAGCCCTCAGGCAGTGAGTCGGTAACAGGAACTGCAAATCTCTGCACACAGCTGACGAGGGCACAACCCGCTCTGCGAGGGTAGGAAGGAGCTGAGGCTGCAGAAAACCCATTATCTGGATAGTCCAGTGCACATGGAATTAGCTGGTATCAGTGATGCCAGCAGCTCCTGCTGCTTCACCTAACTTGGATCTCTCAAATTTCAGGTATTTTTGTACTGGAGAAAGATCCCCTTAATTACAATATCCAGTTTACATAAGGCGATCAGGCCTCACCAAACCACACACAGACAAATTGCACTCTTGGCTCTCTCCCTGTGACTGACAGGAAGCCACACAGTGGTCATGTGAACAAGGACTGCTTTCACCCCACTCTTCACACTCTTCAGGATTGCTCCTCTCTTTGTAAGGATGAAACCTGCATGTCAAACACTGCGACCCAAACTTCAGACAAGTCAAACAGCAGACAAATACACCTGAGACTTGCAGCAAGAGGTGGAAGTGTTCACACACAGCAAATCATGCAATTCCCTATAGCTCATCCCTTACAAGGCTCAGGAACTAAAGAGAATGGCTGTGGTTTAAGCTTCTCTCTCTGCTCTGAACCATGGAGAGCATTCTACGGGAAACTGAAGTGTCCTTGAGCGAGGCTAAACAGTAGTTAGCAACAAGGAAACATTTGTGTAGCGTCAACACTTCTCTCCAAAACACAGCTCTGCATCTGCTACCAGGAAGAAGAAAATTAACTCTGTCCCAGCCACAGCAGGACACTGGGGAGGGGTTGTAGCAGCCCCCCTGCACCTCTGGCTGAGGGGGTGGCACTGGGCTCTGTGCAGAGATGCACAGTGAGGGAATAAGAGACATTGGGTAGGAACTGAAACATGGGGAGAACGTCCAACAGGATATGTAGAAGGAAAAAAAAAATCATTAGTCAACCATTTGAATGAATTTCATTGTGTGGAATTTCCACAACTGAGGGTTTTCAAGACTCACTGGGATAAAGCCTGAGGCAACATGGTCTGAATCACTTTAATTTACTAGGTTTGACTAGACAACATCTGGTATAATATCTGAATAATTTTATGATTAAGGGTTTTTCCTAGTGTTGACAAATTCTTGGTCATTCATTTTTCCCATCATACCCTATTTTTCTGCTCATTAAAATGATTTCAAAACATACTCTGCACGCTCAGATTTGAATGAAATTCTGCTTAGTCTATTTTAAACATCTCTGCTGTGTTTTGTTAATCTGTAGAACTGTATTGCCTGTGAAACAAGCTGTTATGAATCATTACATAAACATGGAAACTGTTTTCAAAGCCTTACACTAAAACATTTCCCACCAAGGGGGTCAAGTTTTTATTTTGCTGTTCCAGGAGAAAACAGGAGAACCAAACTATTGACATGTTGAGAAAGGAGAACTCTGATTCCACCATTCACAGCAAGTGATGCTGCTCAGAGTTCCTCCTTTTTTTGCAACATAGTCCTGTGATTAAACAAAACCAAACTGGTCATGTAACAAAGACACTGCTGAAAATTCATAAGCTAATCACTCGTATTGATGCACGGCTCCCAGATAAATAAATTATGTTTAACATGTCTCAGTAATTGCAGCAGCTATAGAAAACAAAGACTAGAAGACAGAAATTGAAGATAATACATCAACTGAAGCCAGGCATTCAGTAATAACTCACTGCAAGGGTCTGCTAAGTAAAGTTACAGTTCTGATTGTTGGAGTAACAGGAAAATGACCTTCACAGCCATTCTTACAGCTGGAATGCACAGCTGGAGACCCCAAACTAACTCACGGGTTTATCATGCTAGGATGCCCCCTTCAATTGTTAGGAAAAGATGTACTCTGCAAGTTAAGTGCTTGAAAACCTTTTTCAGAAACCTCTGTGTATCTCACAAGAAAAGGCATGGAAGGTTTGAATCTGTTTAATAATGAACCAGAGCTCAGAGGAATCTGAGAATGACATCCTGAATGCTGCTTGGAGAGGGTCAGTCTGAATCAGACACCAGAAGCGTTGTTCTCAGCAGTACAGCCTGATTCAGGATTTAAGAGCAATAAACAAATAATCATAGACAAATAATTATTTGACTGCTTTGGATTTTAAAGATGCTTTCTTTTGCATTCTGGAGGATGAGCAGCACCAGACTGTCATAGCATTCAGGTGGGGAAATGCAACAACAGGAGGAAAGGTGCAGCTGTTCCTGCAGAACATCGATGGTGGGACACTGTTTTCAGATGGTCACAACAGCTTTTCAGTAAGTTACTTCACCCTGCTGTCATTCTCTTAATGCTGACATTATTATGTTTTGTCTTAATTGCAGCACTGAATATTTGCATTTGGAAAACCTTGAAGCAATTGACTTGCCAGTCATCCCAGTGATTAATTTTGGGAAAATGTGTGATGTTCATAAAAAGTGAGGCTTTTGAGTGCTGTTGTGGCTTCATAGCCTCAACCAGAGGAAATGATGAACAACTCCATAAAAGATAAATTATGTTTAATGTGTCTCAGTAATTGCAGCAGCTGTAGGGGAAAAAAAACCCAAAAAACAAAAAAACTTGAGGAAATGTATCACTGCAGCCAGGCATAGTGCTGAACCAACAAACCAAAGACACTTGGTGAATAAACTAAATAATGCCAGATAGCAAGGAACAAAGCAAGGTCAGCTCATCAAATCAGGAATGAGTAATTTTGGCAAAAGGAGATCACAGTCACTGGCTCACCCCCACTAACCCAAAAAGCTCACTGACTTAAAAAGGGAAAAAGACTGAGTAAGAGGACAAATTAGCAAAAGAAGTGATAGAATTATTTAATCAGTATAAGATAACATACTAGTTAATAAGAGAATTCTGCCTTTGTGTATAAATACTGACAAGTTTTGACAGTTGCTGTGCTGGCTTTGTGGATTTGCCACCCAGCACCTCTTTCTGTGCACGACTGTAAATAAACCAAATACCTCAGCTCTGTGTGAGGATCAGCCTCTTGCACTCAGGGTGAAATTTCGGGACAAGGGTATGACTCAGAATCCCCTTCAGATCAATCTCCTGTATGATTAAGTGCAAGGATAGGGATGGTGAAAGAGGCCAGGAGAGCTCAGAGCTGTGGTGTCCTGCTCATGTTCAGCCTCGCTGTGTGTCACATTCTGCCACCCACAGCCAGAGCTTGGGAACAAATCCTGTGAGTCACTGCCAGATGAGGAATGAGGGAAAAGGGCTGGGTCCAGAGAAGTGTGACTGCTGTGTACAGCGATGTGGAGCTGACAAATGGACCTGAGTAAGGCAGTTTGAAACCCAGCGGAACAGCCAGGAATTGAGAACAGCTGATCAGTCGAGGCAATGGGCAAAACCAGAGGGAGTGAGAAGCAAGGGGGGACCCTGCACCCAGCTTGCAAAGCCCCTGACTGAACAATGTATACTGATGTTGCTTAATGGCTTAGAGCCTATTAACAACAAACAAACAAACAAACAAAATTTAAAGAAAGCCCAAAACACAAAAAAAAATGAGCGCAGGAGAGCAAATACAGCAGCAGAGGAAGCATCCTGACCTAGTGAGAAAACACGACAAGGTCATGAGGAACAACTTGGAACTGTCCTGAAGCAGTGCATAACAGAGACAGATCACACTCTGTGTCACTTTGCTGTCTTGTCACCACATCCAACAACCTCAGCCATATCCTGCAGCCTCTGGCAGCCAAGGCACAGCCCCAGGTGAGCAGTGGCATGGTTTGCCACCCTGGCTGGGATGGGAAGTCTCACTGGGAGGTGGAAAAAATACTCCTTCTGTGGAGGGGGCCCTCAGGTACTTGCTTTTTGCATGGAAGGATGAGGAGGCTGAAAGGGTCCCCTAATGGCACAGGACTGTGGGATTTACCTCCCACACCAGGGGTTCCCTTCCCAGGAATCCCCTGTGAAAAATCTGTGCCAGGGTCAGGAACCAGGAATGAGACCAGCGGGACTCGTTGGCATCAGTCTTCTGTTGTTTATTATTTCTTTATCACAGTTCAGAGTCTTAGGTGACAACAGACCTTGCACCCTTCAGTGCCAGGTGCCAGAAAGACACAACATGGACAATTCCAAGGATTTTTATACAGATACCTTATCCAATTGAGTTTCACAATGTACTTAACACGTAGTATGTTTTTATTTTTCTACCAATTCCTAATTATTCTTCAGTCACGTAACATCTGCATTGTGACTTTGTCTGACCAATCACCAACTCTGCAGAAAATGGAGTAGATGAAGAAGAAAGAAGAAACTGAGTCAGCACTCAAAAGTCCTCCATCTTGTTCCAACTACTACCATGCTAAAAACCCCAAAATCTACTTTTTCACCCTGTGATAAACTACAATATCATCTACTATATACACTTACAAAAACTCAATGTCTCACAAAGTCCTGGAAGCTTTTTCCATAGCCAAGGACTAAAAGCTGTGCTCTCCTGAGAAATAAAACTCCTCAGGACAGGCAAAGGAGATTTTCCTGTGTGCTGGATTCCCACACAGGACCAGCATCCCCAGCAGGAAACACCGGTGGGAGTGGGGCACGGCAGCTTGAACCAGCAGGTTCTGACCCAGGTGTGAATGAACTCACTCACTGAGATGCCTTTTTGTGAGGGAGGAAAGGCAAGTTGTTGTGTAATTATTTCCAAATCCATTTGTCCTTGATCCTCCTATCATACAGTGCAACCAAGGAAGAAGGAGATCAGCTGTGTTGGGAGGAGTTTTGTTTCTGCTGTTCACTAAACATACAGGGAAATGAAAGGAAAAAAAAAACCCAACCCACTGCTTTATTATTTCCAGAGCTATCACAAAGCTGTCACCCTAAGAGTATGAATTTCTCATTTGCCTGAACAGAGCCCCTCTAAGGAGTTCCATGGAGGCAGTTTTGTCAAGTCAAGAACTCTGCTTTGAGGTGAGGCTGTAACAGATTCAGAATTGCCTCTGATAAATCCATTTGCTGCATTAGTGGTAAATATCCTAAGTCTACACAGTGATTAATTAATAATTCACAATTCACTAAAAGTTCAGCAGTAATTAAGCTTAGCTTCACCTGGGTATCATCTGCTGAATAGCAGCACAAGAGGTGTGGCTGCTCTTCTCAGAGATTTTTGCAAGGGCAGGCAATCATAGGACAAGGGGGAATAGCTTTAAATTGAAAGAAAGTAGGTTTAGATTGATATTAGAAAGAAAATCTTCCCTGTGAGGGTGGGCAGGCCCTGTGCCCAGAGCAGCTGTGGCTGCCCCTGGATCCCTGGCAGTGCCCAGGGCCAGGCTGGAGCTTGGGGCGTGGAGCAGCCTGGGACAGTGGGAGGTGTCCCTGCCATGGCAGGGGGGTGGAACAAGATCATCTTTATGTCCTTCCAACTCAAACCATTCTAGGATTCTCTGGCTCTCTGAAGCTCTGGCTGCGAGGTCCCCCCTTGCCTGTGGACACAATTCATGTGGTAAGATATCCACGCCCTTAATTGAGCCAGCTGCAAAGTAAGCAAGTGCTGCCCACTTGTGGAACTCTGTCTTTTGAAACAGCCTGGGAATTTCCACAGAGGCCAAACATTTCTCCTAGTTTCGTTTCTGCCATTTCTTGTCATAATGAGAAGGTGAAGCCTGTAAATAAAAGAGGATCTGAAGAAGTTACACATCACTGCTTCTCCTTCCTACGGAACACTTACAAGGGTAAGCTTCTCTTTTCCTTCTAAATGGAGTAATGCAATTTTTTTACTATTATCTTCATTCCTTTTAATGTGACAAGGCTGAATAAAGTGTCTAAATGTAAATGCAATTAAACAGGCTTGCCAGGAGAAGGATTTTTTTGTTTTCTGGGGTGGAAAAAGAAAAAAGAAAATATATTAGTATTATTTCTTCTTTAAAAGGAGACAACTAAGTGATGGCATTTAATTCTTTTAAAGCCATTATGCAGCAAGATGATCTAGCCAGCACTATTTATGAGTAGGATCATCAGCTTTGCATTGCTTAATTTTCTTTGTGAGAAGACAGCTAGAGTTAGTAAACATACAACAGAGAACCTGTGAGGTTTACCCAAATATCCTGAAGTTACAGGATGTATCAGCCAGAAGTCCATGTGCTCCTCTGGCTGGACAGAGAGTGAATAAATCCCAGAGCTGGGTAGGTTCAGCACTGCACCTCTGCACCTTGGCTTTGAGAGGGGATTTTTTAGCAGGGGCTTTTCATCTTCTACTGATGCAAAGCCAAAGGGAAGTTACAGAAATACAAAGCAACTCCTCTTCAGAAGCATGGGCAGGTTGGTGTTTGTGCAGTGTGGGTGTGCAGCAGAGTGCTTTGTGTTGTGCTGGGAGAGGTTTCACACACATGGGAGGCAAATTCTAAAGGTAAAACTCAAGGAAATCAATGTCGTCCCCACAAAGAGGCCGGGGCAGCCCTGGCGAGAGGAACTTGCTGGCACACTTTCAGTATCATCACGTCATGCAGGCGTCGTGTTTCACATGTGGATTCTGGCCCGTTGTAGAAGGGCTCTTTACAATTGCAGCTGTTTTGTTTTCCCCTCCTCCTTTCTTCCATCCGATGTTGTCACGGCTCGGGACACAAAGCAATCGCTGTGTCCGTGTGGCACAGGGAAGGGCGCTGTGTGTGTGTGTCCTGTGGCCTGCACCCCACCTCGATCTTTGTAAAGGGTGACCAAAGATGGGGGGGTCTCCCTGTGCATCCTCAGCCCTCCCCACATCCCTTCCACCCCTGTGATGGCCGTGGGGTTTGTCCTAAGTGAACACACCAGGTGGGTGTTGCAGGAAGTCTGGACATTTGCATAATTAATTCATTCTAGAGATCGGGAACTGAGATGTTTGCAATTGGCTTTGGTGCACATGGGCCACAAAAAGGATGTAAAATGCTGCTGGAGACTGGGCCAACAGGGCAAACTGGTGTCATGAAGTTGCAGGAAGTTTCTGGGTTGATTTTCCCCCC
>VXBU01015863.1:262455-387468 GCA_013400315.1 Bombycilla garrulus | reverse complement strand
CCAAATGATACCTCTGTTAGCGCTGGGAAACAGAACACATAATCACAGGTGCTTCCTTGAAGGCCCCGAGAGTTAGGGGTAAGAAACCCAAATCTAACTCTGAGAGAAGCCCGAAAAGAGATCCCCCTTTTATCCCTCACAGTTACATAACTTAAAGGTTTAATTATTAAATTTACATTGTTCTATTGATACTGCCCAACCGTGGATTAAAAAATTATTCTTGTTATGGGTTATAATCATATACAATCATCCATAAATTATGGGTACACGAGTATAATTAACAATCACCCCATTTATCAGAATCAATCAGGTGAGTTTCACCTTGACCCACCAACCCTAAATATCTGAGACTTGTTCTGGGCCTACCTCTTCCCCCAGACATTCTGTGATTTTAGAAACTTTTAACCCTTGTGTTATCACCTCCAGCTCCAACGCTTTTGGACAGGTGTTAAAATACCCAAGGCCCACCCAAATACAGACACAAAAACCTAAAGCAGATCCAGAGGTGCTTTGGTGCTTTGCAATGGTGAATTCTGCAAGGCCAAAGACTGTAAATCTGTACATTTCCACCTGAATCTGCTCATATTGTAACCCTTTAGACATGGAATGCTGGCAAAATCTGGGACTAAGTGGAGCACGTTGCACCTGGACTGCTCGGAGAGGTTTTGGAAGCAAGGGGGTCTCACTTGTGACTCAACAGACATACCATGATCTGATTATAACCCATTGTAATTGATGATAGAGTTGTTATTTTGATTTTGCACTGGCAATATTTACATACTGTATTAGCAATAAATCTAATTATAAATGCCCACACAGCCGCTGTGTCCAGCTTCTCGTGCCTGGCCCACAATCTCTCTGCTACAATGTGTGGTGTTTTTTCTAAACTAGTTTTACACATAGAAAGTATAACCTACATTGCCTGATCATCCTATTTTGGCATCTGTTTAAATTAGAGAACCTGTAAACTTAATTCAACCAAAAATATTTAAGAACAGAACAGGAAGTTACTTCGAGCAAAGATGTGGTTCTCCTAATTTTTTTCCTGAAGTGTTTGAGCTAAACAGATCTTGGTTTTGGCAGAGGCAGGCTAAGAAATTCAAGCTTTGAATAAGGACTCTTGGGTTTTGTTTGTTTGTTTGTTTTTTCCTGAAATCACTCCTTCTGGAAATCACCTTCCCTGGATAATGTCATGCCAAAAGCCACTAATTTCCTCAGTCACCCATAGAAAACGAAACTTCTCTGTAAGCGAGCGCTGAACAAGGAAATAAAAAGCCTCCTCGTCCTCCCTTCTCTAAGGAGCTAAGTCTGCTTTGGGCAGAGGGTTTTAGGCTGTAGAGAAGGGAACCAAGATACAGAGCTTCAAACACAGGCGTCAGACTTGCCTCTGACAAGAATTTCTTCCACAAAAGAGGTGAGATGGCCACTTAGCAGACTGTGGATTGGAGTCAGCCCACAGCCCTACACTCCTGACCGCTGGAAGTTAAGGATTCACGCTCCCTCCAATCCTGCCCTGATCGTGACTGAGCTTCTCCAAACACCTTTCAGCAGAATATTTCATCGAGGAGAATCGGCTTTTTGCAAAAACGGGTGTAACTTGGTCTCTTGGGGTTTTTTTCCCCCAAAAAAACAAATACTGTTTTTTCCCTTGGCAATTGTTTTTTTAACACCAAAAAGAAAGCTTAAGAGAGGTAAGGAGAAGTGTTTCAAGTCTACGCTCTGGAAAGCAATTTTAGTGATTTGAAAAGAGCTGTGGCACTTGGTACCTACCGAGGGTTTGGATCGGGAAATAAAAGTGGTGTCTGATTTTCTCTGCTCTGATCCCGGTTGCAAGGTGGAGTCACTGCCCTGTGCTTGGTTTCAGAGGCTGCACCTCAGAGTGGTTGGACCAGGCAGTGACCAATGTTTAGTGGAGCACATGTGGGCAACCTATTTGGAAATCCAGTAAATCTGCAAGCCATGGATCAAAAGAAAGAAGCAGTCAAACAACCTCATGAAGGAACCAAAAATACCCTAACAAAAGAGGGGTTTGTATTTTCTTTTGTAAAACCATTTCCAGAAGCCACTAGAGTGCCCCTCCCACCAGAACCAGAAGAAGCTGAGGTGCCAGAGAAAAAGAATAACTGTGAACAGAAGGACTTGGAGAAAGAGTTTTTCATGGAAGAGGACAAGGTAAGGCAAGGAGAGGGCACGGATCCTCCCCACTCTTACTGTGTTGTTTCACTTTGTGCCCCAAAATGAATTCCTTTGTCTCTTTGGGCAATCTGCACTTATTAGGTCTAAGGAGAACTTTGGGGATGAATAGCTAGCAGTTATTTGTGTTAGTAGGAAGAGAGGTACCTGCAATTAATCTACAGACATTAATAATGCAGGCCTAAAAAAAAGAGATGGCTTCAGCCTAGAATTCAATTTAATATGTCAAAACAGACATGTGTCTGTTTTGATCCTAACAACACCCTAGAAATCGTAAAAGCTGAGCTGTTTTTGTTTCTAGAGGCTCTTGAACCCTCAACAGAAATGCACAGAAAGGTTAATAATAACCTGCTTGGATATTTTACACTGAACACAGATTGCTTTCAAATCTGTGACACAGTTATTGAAGTTTTTTGAGAATTTACTAGCTATTAAACATTGTAGTGAAGAGAGTGGGCAGGGGTTACTAAAAAAGGGTTTAAAATGCCTGCCTCCAGTAATACATGCTGCCTTCCTCAGCTTGAATCAAAAAATCTGCTTTGTTTGAGTGCATCTGATCCATAGACATACTTTTGGAGGTATTTTTCTTGGCTTAAAGTGGTAGAGAGAAACTTCAATTTTTCTTTTCAAAAAATCGGGTTTGAATGTGCCTGGCCCAGTATGTCTGGAACATATTGGTGTTCCCAGAATTGCACCTCTAAATGCAGCAGTCAGACTGGAACATGGGGAGAGGAACAGGGAGAAGGGACAAATCGGATCTTTATATACTTCAGCTGAGCATATTTAACAGCAGATGGACCAGTTTTGCCAAAAAGTGGAAATTACTTGTTTTGCTTTCACATAAATGAAGAGCCTGTGTTAATATCTGGACCTGTATCAAACCCAGAAAATGACAATAATCACTTATTTAGAACAACCCACTCATCTCCATGCCTTATGTGAGCCTAACATGAGGCAAAGAAGGAAGAGCCATGATGGTCCAAAAGATTTCAGCCACCTGTTAAGAACATTCCAGCAGAACTCTTTTGGTGTCTGTGCACAAACTAAATCTTCAAACTCCAAAACAAAGACCTAATAAGCTATTTTTCACCAAATTCAGTGATTTCTGGGATCACTCTTTGTTTGCATACACATGCTTCAGTACATCTATGGATGAGGGGAAGAAAACGGCGGTCATTAAAAAGCTGTTATTAAAAAAAATAACAAAGCACACTTAGTAATGTGTTCTTTACCTTCTCAGGATGGCTTCCAAAATTTGTTATTTTTACTAAGGATGGTCTGTGAGCCAACCTCAACTGTTTCTTTCATGTTTTCAGACACCTGTTTATTACATGGAGATGCAAGGATGCACAATGATATGAAGTAAATAACCTTTACTAAAGAACAATGAATAGAAAATTCGTCTTTTTTTTTATTTATGGAAAATTTATTGTGAGTTTAACTCTAGCAGGCTGCAGAACACACCTTGTCCGACCAATATGAGGAAAAGATCCGACCCTGCATTGATCTTGTTGACAGCCTGAGAGCCCTTGGAATAGAAAAGGATCTGTCCTTGCCTTCAATCGCAGTGATTGGAGACCAGAGCTCTGGGAAAAGTTCTGTCCTCGAAGCCCTGTCTGGTGTTGCTCTCCCCAGGGGCAGTGGTAAGAATTCACTTTCTCACATTTTCAATTTGATGAGGTGAAAGTGATTTTTTTTTTCCCTCCCTTTTGTCTAGAATTGGATAACTCCATGACTGAGAAATGGAGGTGCCAGTGAAAGGTAAATCTAAGGCACACAGAGTATTAATTTCACATAGAAAAGCACTTTTTGAATTTGCTTTTGGGGTTGTTTTGGGGTTTTTATACAACATTTTCCTACAGATACCTTTCACTATTTTTATGTGTAAAAAGTGGACAAAGATCTTTACTTGAAGCATTATTTAAGTCAGAGATGATTGTTGGAACACTTTACAGCTCAAGAAGATCCACTTTCCAGCTCTGTGTGTGTGTTCTTTGCACACATAAATTCTGCAAGCTCCATGTGAGTTTACAATATAATCTAGTCCTTCAGACTGGAGCTGTTGAAAGGTTTTTCACAGGATTTAGTTGTAGCACTGAAACAGATCATGCAGAGAGGAGCAAAACTCCATCTGTGGAGGTTTGCAGGGGGAAGAGGCATGGTTGACCTCACGCAGCACTGGTGACAATCCTGCTCTGAACAGCAAGTTGGACAAGTCCCCTGTGGCAGCTTCCCTTGGAACATTTCCACGCTTTTTGTGAAGCATCAGGCAGCCCTGTGCACACCACACACTTCAAGGCTGCGTTTCATGCACAACCTCTGCCTTTGGAACCGCTGCAGGTATTGTCACTCGGTGTCCCTTGGAACTTAAACTCAAGAGGCTGCCTGAGGGCCAGGCGTGGCAAGGGAAGATCTACTACGGAGATGAAATCGTGGTGCTGCACAACGCCTCCGAGGTGGACAGAGCCATAAGGCAAGGTGAGTGGATTTGGCTGGCTCCATCTCCTCTGAACCCTCCTCTCAGGCTGAGCAGCACCACGGTGATCGTGGAGTAGCACCAAGAGCTGGATTCAGAGCAGAAGAAGCTGGGGCAGCAAAACTCGGTTCTCTCAAGGGAGCTGTGCCAGTGCTTGGGTGGTGAAGGATCTGTGATGATGATCCCAGAATGATCTGGATTGGAAAGGTCTTCTAGTTCCAGCACCTCAGGCAGAGATGCCACCCACTCAATCCGTGATCCTTTCATCCTGATCCGTGATAAAGGCTCGGGCTGTGTCCTTACCTGGGTGGTGTCTTCCTGGTTTGGGGAGGTTGTCTTTCAAATTGTAAACATGGAACCTAAATGGTTCCTGTCATCAGTTCAAAAGCCCAGAGAGTTCTTGAGGTGTCTCTGGCTGGAAATCTTATTATTTTGGAGGAAATTGCAAGAAGGCAGAGTGGAGGACAGAGAGCTTCTGCCAGGTACTGTGACCAGGGGCTCGGTCACTGTTCCTCACGTGTCTCAGCTTTACTGTTATGGCATTTCATGCTGGATAAGAAATCAGTGTTCCTACCCACAAGCACCTGCCCTAAGTGTGAAAGTTGGATTGTCCTTACTTCCTTGACTAGCACAGCTCTGCACACTGTTATTTTTCTATATTTTTTTAAATTAGCTTTTCGATACGTTATTTGGATATTCTCAGGCAATGGAATGAATTAGGTGAGGTAATTAAAAGAGCTGAAAATCTCTCATGAGAATGCCTGGGATTTCCTTGCTTCTCTATGTTCACAGTTCAAGATTATTGCTTTGTAGTATCTGGGACAATGTACTCTCAATCTCCCTATCAAAACATGAAGAATATAGAAAAACACCTACTTTTCTTTCACAGCATCCAAGGATTAATTAATGCTTACAAAGTCTCTTGTTGTTGAAGAAGCATTTCTACAACTGACCAGTATTTTACCTGATCCCTTTCATTGTGGTTTTATTTACATGTATTTTGTCTGCCTACACAGGAATCCATAAATATATGTTCTGTAAAATATTACAGCTCATATTCCAACAGGATTTCACGTCAACTTGTTCTGCCTGATAATTTCCTAAGATTTTTTTTGCATAAATGGATTTAAGTGTGTGGCTGGATCTGAAAGAAAAAGCCAAGCCTGAAAGAAGCTTAGGCGGCAGTTGGTACTTTTCAAAGTCATTGTGTTCAGCTTTGGTTTGATGCATCACTCGACGCTTGTATTCACTGCCTTCCTCTTCTCACAGCCCAGGATGCTGTGGCCGGTCCTAGAGGCGCCATTAGCGGGAAGTTAATTTCCGTGGAAGTTCGGTCCCCTGATGTGCCAGACCTGACACTAATTGACCTTCCCGGAATTGCCAGGGTGGCCGTGGGGGACCAGCCAAAAGACATCGGGGACCAGGTAAATCCCAGCCTCCTGTGCCAGTCTGTGCTCGGGTCTGATCCCTTGAGGGGTCCCAGCAGGCCTTTTGTGGAGGAAACAGAATAAGTGGAGGGGATCTCTGCTCCTCCTCTGGCTGCTTTTAGAAGAAACGCTGGGGAATGCAAATAAAGCTCTGGTTGGATAAGGCCTGCTGTGAGGGTGATGCGCAGGAGCTGGGCGTGTTGTTTCTCCTAAAATGCCTTTAAATGGGAACTTGGAATAAGGGGAGCCCAAACTCGACTAGATGTACCAGATAGAAATGAGACAAGATTGGGCTTTATTTTCTGGGAGGAGAGTAATTTAATTCCACAGTTAGATAGCAGTCTTTCTGTTGTATTGAGAAGAAAGCAGCAGATGTGATAAAATCCAGATGTTTCCATTGTCCCCAGAGATGGAGTCTGTAGCATTGCAGCCTGTCAGAAACTGGGATGGGTGGGAAGTAGAAAAGAGAGGCATCTTTACCAAAATCCAGGGAAAATAAAAAGAGAATTGATTTACTGTGGAGCAAGCACAATAGTGCTCTGTGAAGCTTCTACAAAACAACACAAATTATGAGGAACTCGTTCATTTTGGCATTGAAACATAGAAAAATGCCAGTCAGATGCCATGTGCAGCTTCAGTTTTGGCGCTTTTTAAATTTTCCTACAAATATTCCACTGAGAAATAAGCCAAAGACATTTTTGCTCCTTTCAGAGATACGAATTTGAGATTTATCAGCATAATTGAGCTCGCTTTCTTTCCATGAGTGTGTACCTACACATCAGAACCTGATTTTCTTACAGGCGATTAGATATCGAATACCTTTAATATTTCCATAATGAATGATTAGAGGTTAAGCTCCACTGTAGCTGTCAAGACAGCCTTAACAACTTTAGTCTGGTCTCATTCGTGCCAGATGTTTGGATTAATCCTGACATAAGAAAAGAGGCTGCATTCTTCTGCTGACCCCTTTCCATGCCATCCTGTAGCATGTAACAATATCCTCAGCGTATGTGGCATTTAATGTCATCAGGCAGTGGCTCATATTGCTAGAAATTGTCACATCCTACAAGCAAGAGTCTGATTTCACTGAACCTCCTCACTGCTGTATTGAATTGCAGATCAAAAAGCTACTTAAAAGAATTATTGGCTGCAAAGAGACAATTAATTTGGTAGTGGTGCCATGTAATGTGGATATTGTGACAACAGAAGCATTGAAAATGGCTCAAGAAGTGGACCCCAATGGAGAAAGGACAATAGGTGAGGTAATTTTTAAACTATGTGCTGAAAAGGGGGGTAAACCTTTTTTTTTTCCCCCATGAGGGCTAATGTTCTTGTTCTGCACCATATCTGTGGAATTAGCCACTAGAAGAAGAGGGAAAAAAAAAAAAGAAAATAACCTAAAGAAAATATTTGCAAGTATTTCTAGTCACAATTCTTGAGTAGCTCCAAGAATCCCTTGGTTTGGTGTCTTGCCGTCACTCCCGTTATGAATAACGGGAAGCTGAAAATCTGAGTTAAGGGTAGTTGATCTGAAGTTAATGGTAAAAAAGCTTTGCTATTTGCCTGTTTAAAAAAGGTCTGCAAAGCAAAAGGCTTGGTGGGAGGCCAACTGTAGAGGGAGTTTTACAGCCCAGGAGCTGAGAGCTTTCTAGGAGAGAATACAAAAAAGAAATTGCTTTATAAAACATGGTAGAGAGTGTTCCTGCTTGGTGGTTAACTTTCTCTTTTAATTTCACAGGAATCCTCACAAAACCTGACCTGGTGGACAAGGGGACTGAAGAGACCATTGTTAACATCCTGAAAAACAGGGTAATCCCCCTCAGAAAAGGCTACATGATGGTGAAGTGCCGTGGGCAGCAGGACATCTACAACAAATTGACCTTGGCTGCTGCTATCCAACAGGAGAGAAGCTTCTTTGAGAATCACAAACATTTCAGGTACTCCTCACAGAAAAGTTCTCATCAAAAACTTGTTGAAGACACCTCAAAGCTTCCTGTTGATTCGCTGGGATTTAACTTAGGGGTTACAAACAGGTATTAGTCACACTCAATATTTCTCATTGCCCGTGTAGGGTTACGTTTCAGTAACTCAGAAGATTTTTACACACTGAATAAACTTTTTAAAATGTTTTGGTTTGGGTTGGGTTTTTTGTTTTGGTTTGTTTTGTTTCGGGGTTTTGGTTTTGTTTTTAATGCAAAATACATTGGGTATTCATTGAATACCGCATTCATTGCCATGAACTTCAAAATTCCAAATAGTCTTAAAGAATTCAAGTTGAAGCATCTGAGCACTTCAAGTCAGGCACTGAAGTATTTCTGTTCACTGGAAAACATGGAGGAACAGCACGAGAAAGAAAGGCTCTGCTGAGGGCCAGGCTGCCCAGATGACTCAGCAGCAAATCCATCCTAATACAGAGAATGGCAGCTGACAAGGGTTTTGAATCAGGGAAGAAATAATAGAGCAGCACATTCATCTGCTGTTAGAATTTGCCTTTTTCAGATTTTTCTCTGTTTCCCTTTCCTCAGTCAGTAGCTGTCAAACTACTCTTGAACGAACATGCCCAGAGAGTCCTGGGCTGTTGCCACATCTGCCCCAGCACAGCCCAGAGACCCTTTCTTTCCTCAAATTGTGTTACAGAATTAGTGAAAACAGAGCAGAGCAGCAGCGCTGCCTCCTTGCCCTGCACAGCCTGGATATCCAAACCCACCTTTTCCTTTTTTTTATTTTCACAGGGCTGTTTTGGAAGAAGGAAAGGCTACTATCCCCCATCTGGCAGAGAAGCTCACCAATGAACTTGTGAAACACATTATTGTAAGTAACAGAGGCCCCATAAAGAGCTGTTTGTACCAGTTACTACCTAAAACAAGTTCAACCCTTCAACCTCCGACTGCAGTGGGATTTCATCTTTATATGCCTAATGATCCTTCAACTCAGTGATCTGAGAACAAGCTGAACTGAGAGGCAGAGGTAAAAAGCCCCATGCTCTGTTCTCAGAATTGCCTTTTAACTGCAGATCAACAATAAGCAAATTATTTCATCTATTTGTGACTCATAATTCCTGCCTTTTGAATGGCAGCTGTGATACATCTGTTTGTTTATGAGTGCTGATCACCTGGGTGACAAGTTGCTGCTGTCAGCTTACTGAAGCAGTGATTTCTATTCCACTGAAAATGTCTTCAAAACATCAAGATGTTCTATTATATTAATACACTAATGTAAGGATATCGGGGGGTTTTATTTATTATAAATATATATGCACTTAATATATCTTATTCCATTAAGAGATGCTAAAATATAGGGCACATCTGAATTGAATCTCAAAGGAGAAAAAAAAATTATTTATGCAAATTTACAGGAAATAAGCAACTAAACAGCCATGTTCCATCAGGTATTTATCAGGAACTGAGCAGTCACCACTTTCCTGGCACAGCCTGTGAGGACATCATTTTTGGCTCACTGTGGGTGAAGTCTTGCCCTAGACTGCAGCTATTCTGCCCAGCTCTCAGTGAGGCCCAGCCTGACCCCTCAGGGAGATGCTGGCTCCAGCATTCCCTCAATAAAGGCATTATTTGCTCTTCCGTGTTATCCCACTATCCATGGAACACGCTCTTGGACTTGCAAAAACAGCAAAGAGCCCCTGCTGGTGTAGGTCACTCTTAGAGGGATTTTGTTTTCCTTCCAAAAACCAGACAGATCCAACCTGTCTCAATGTCCTTCTTCACTGTCTCCTCCCCAGAAAACTCTGCCAGCGCTGGAGAGCCAAATTCGTGACAGCCTCAAAAAAACATTACAGGATCTGCAGAGAGTCAGTAGAGGCACACCCAAAACAGAGCATGAGAAGCTGTTTCTCCTCACAGATGTAAGTATCAGTGATTGGGCACACAGCAGAGCAAGGAGGTAGCTGTGGGAGAAAAAGAAACTGCCTGAAATTATCAAAACATCAGCGTGGACCACCAGAAGGTTTGTGGTGTCCACCATTTCTGTGAGGGTAACACAGACGAACAATACCTGCAAAAATAATGGGCCACAGGAGCTCGTGACTCCTTCTAGCAAATTTTTTTCCTGTGATTATGGGACAAAAAAAGTAAACAACTTGGATGATTGGGTCAAAATCAAGCATATAAGCCAGGGAAAACTTAAGCTCCTGCCTGCTCAACATTTTGCAGGGTTCCTGTTGTTTACAGCACTCTTAAGATCCAATGTATTCCTGATATCAAAATGTGGTTTGCAAGTTCATCGAAGTGCCTCATCTCAGGGAGTTACTCCCTGAGTAAGCCTTCAGTGTGCATTTGAGGTGTTTATGGAAGCACATCAGACGTCATACTTGTCTGGGCTTTCAGAACTTAGTAAATGGTTCTAAAAGTCTACAGCGGGAAAACCAAAAGAGTATCAAGTTTGTTCTCCTCCAAGTACAACAGTTTGGGGGGGAAAAATTAAAAAAAAAGCAAACAAACCAGGAGCTAAGAGCACAAAATATGTAAGAAAGGGATTTTTTAATGAACTGTGTCCCTGCTTTAACACCAAACAATCACAGATTTACTTAACATCCACAAATTAGTCTGAAGAAATGAAACTTCACTCAGTTGCCTGTCTGTTGCTCGATTCACTGCAGCTGATCAAGCTCTTTAACCAAGACATCGCTCGGAGCACTCGGGGAGAGGAGCAGCTCTCTGGGGACGAGGTCAGACTCTTCACCCAGATCCGCAAGGAATTCCGCACGTGGGGCACGCTTCTCCTGGAGTGTGCTGACAGGGGTAAGCACAGAGCCCAGCCCCTTGCTTTTCAACCTGAACGCAGCATCTCCAGCAAATATTTTTCAAGAAAATTAAGAGCAGGAAGCCAGGAGCATCAATGTGTTGTGGTGCCTTGGGGACACAGACACGGTTTGTGTTAAATGCTGTCGTTACGTTTAGGTCAGTGCTTGTCTCTCTTCTCCCAGCACAGCGAGAAAATTCAGACACTGGCACAGAATTTGTTGGTGATTTTCTGAACCATTCTTCTAAATAACAGCAACATCAATAAATAATAACAATCTAGATAATGATTTTTATTATTACTCTTAATGTTTTTATTTTATTATTGCTATTAGTATTTTAGAATCTGGGTGGGGTTTATACCGGTTTAGCTCTTGAGCTACCTCATACAAAAAAAAAAATAGCAAATTTGTATAATATCAACAAAGAAATACTGACTGTGATATCTTAAATAAAAATAACCAGTCAATAGTATATTCCCTGGAAAAAGTGTTTTGTGAGCTTGGGGGTTTGCTTTGTTAAGGTTTTTTTTTTAAACTTGGGAGTGACTGGTAATGGCCAGCTACTTCTGTGAGGATAAAAATGCCAAAAAGAACCAGAATTTTTGTGGCCCATCATAATTTCTGTCAGACAGATGCTTGATGCAGTGTGTGAGATGGCTCATTCAGAGAGCAACAAGGCGTTAGCTCTGGTCTGTGGTGACAAAAAAACCATCTCAGCAGTTTTTTTCTCTCAAGAACAACTCAAAGAGGAGAAACAGACTCCCTTCTTAAACCCCAAATATATACATTGAATGATTTCGCAGCAAAGCAATGTTATTTTACCATTACAGCTCAAAAAACTGTTCCTAGTAGAGTGTGGAAATACGAAGACCAGTACCGCGGACGGGAATTCCCAGGCTTCAGCAACTACAGGACTTTTGAGGACATTATAAAAGAGCAGATCAGAGAACTGGAGCAGCCAGCAATTGGGGTCCTGAACAATGTGATAGGTATGGCCCAGGCCATGGGAGGCTCTTGTGTGGGGAACGCTGACAAGTTTCTTTTCCAGGAGAAGCTGATGCTCTCAGGATCCTTCAGAGTGTGGAAGTAAATCTGATTCAGCTTGGGGATTGCTCCTTCTCTAGAGCCTTCAATCTCTACACGTGGTCTCCAGCATTTTTTAATGCTTTTCCCAATGGAAAAGGAAACAGTACAGTAGAAATGCCTGCTGTTAAATGGTCACACTCTTGGACCTGGAAATCTAAATTTTCTCTTGTCTGTGTGAGTCATGAAGGCCGAGCGCACCAATACAGGAGCTCAGCTATTTCTGAATGAATACAGAAAATTAGTAGTCTCCCAAGTCTCATACTAACAATAGCTTAAAACCCTTACTTACCTGACTTTATTTTGTCTCTCTGCTCTTCCTTTAGGACTGGTGGAAGATAAATTTATGGAACTTGCTAAAAGGAATCTTGTTAATTTTCACAATCTAAGCAGAGTTGCCAAGGTGAGGCGCTACCTATAACCTGAGATTGTCAAAAGACAGAGTGGCATTTGTAAATACATCCATGCTTATGGTACCTGTCTCACTGCTTTACCCTTATGCCAATGTGGAATTTCTTGCAGAAAAATAAGAAAGAGCCTGAAAATGATAGCATGATTATAATGGCACCAGTGAAAGTGCATTTTGTACATCTTTGATAAGAGCTAATATATATATATATATATTCTTTATTCATTCTGCTCACATTCTTGACATTTGCAACAGAATGCAGAAAAAAAAAAAAACACAACACCCTGGTGTGGCTGCCTTGAAGAGTTTATCATTAATTTCAGATTTAAATCCTGCAGTGATTTGTCAGAGTGCTGAACTGCTTTTCCCTCTCTGAAAACAAGCCAGGGTTTTAGCCAGTGCAGGAATCTCATCTTTCATGAAAGGTAGCAGCAGCAGACAAACCAAACATCATCCAGCTGTGAAAAAACTGGAAGATGGCTGTTCACAATTTGGACATTAGCATGTTTTGGGGCAGGGCTCAGTGACAAGGATGTCCTTCAAGGCCTTTTCTCAGAAAGAGCTTTGAGGAAAAGATGAGATGCAATGCTGGCAGCCAGGGAACGGAGTCCACTCACAGGGTACTGCTGAAACAAGAAACTCAGAGGCAAATGTGAATGAAATAGGTGGTTTGCTATTTCACTTGCATGGTCAAACCCTGCTGAGCTCCCAGGCCAGCCAGTTAGTGAACAAATTAATTATTTCATCCAAACACAGAGGTGTTCTGGCAGGGTCTTTAGGTGTAGCACAGTGAGAAGAATGAAGAGGGAAGAAGTTCTGGCAAAGACTGGACATGAGAAAAGAGATGGGGTGTTTTCTTGAGATGCTAGGAAAAGCATTTTAAGGGAATTTGAACATGACTGAGGGAACTTTGCCACCCCCTCAGACTTTAGGTGGAAGTATCAAAAAGTCCAGAAAGTGTCAGATGGCTGCAATGAAAGCACCAGGCAGAGAGGGGTTAGACGGGTTTGGTTTGTTGACAGCAGACATTTTCCTTTGGGTTTCAAGAACCAGATTTGGACTGATCCCACTTGTGCCACATTTTCCTGCTCTTTCACAACAGAGAGACCAGAATCCAAAGCATTACGCCATGTTCCAATGTACTTTGCCACCCCCTCAGACCACAAGGGCAGCTGAACACTGTGCCCACCTTGCCATTCCCTGGGGACTCTGCTAAGCCCTGGCACCTTCCCAAAGGAAGCAAAATGTCTCAGATCTTCTTGTTCCTGTCATTTCTAGGTGAAAATTGAAGATGTTCGAGAGAAGCAAGTGGCAGAGGCTGAAAGACAAATCCGGGCACAATTTAAAATGGAGAAAATTGTGTTCTGCCAGGATGACCTTTACCTTGGTGATTTAAAAACCGTTCAGGCAGAAAACGATGCTGATGCTGCCCCGAGGAAAGGTCTGCAGTTTCCTGCTGCAAAGGAGCCCTCTGTTGTCGTGGACATGGCTTCTCGCATCAAGGCCTATTTCTCTGTGAGTTCACGGGCTGTGGTACAGCCGATTTGCTGCCCCTGAATGCTACAGCAGATATCCCTCAGCCAGATCTTGCTGGAGTCAGTACAGTCACACTAGGACCGTGCAGGGAATAGCCAGGACTTACCTGAGTGTCTCATTCAGGTACGTGCTCAGCTCCTGTACAAACTGCTTGGAGCTTCTGGCCAGGGATGAGAGTATCAGGGCAAAGCTGGGCTGTGTCAGCAGGCTCAGGGTGCAGGATATGCTGATTAGAAAAGCCTGAAGGTGCCAAAGTGACAGCTGGCTGCTAAACCGCTTGTTAGCTGCCTCCCAGTCTGGCTCAGGTCAGCCTCAAGCCACTCTGCACATTCCTGCAGCCAGCAGAAAGTGGTGTCAGGGGCCTGCAGTCAGATCCTAAACTACTACAGCAGGAGGAGCAATAACAAAATGTTACATTAAAATCTACCTGCTGTCTGTAGAGGTCAGAGTGCATCTGCTGTATTGCAGATAGCTCCCTGTAAGTGAAGTCTCTGAAGACAAATGGGGTGTTTTAACAAAATATCATGTTAAAGACAGACAGAAAAGATGACATGAAGTATCAAGATTTGCTTTGTCATAAAATTCCCTCAGAAAGCAAAGAAGCAAAAAAATATTCCCTCAGAGAGTTCAATATTAATAATTCAGGAAGGTAAGTAGCAGCTCACTTTGAATTCCAAGAGCAGGATTTGTGACAAATTCCTGCAATTCAATGGTCAGGCTGATGAAGAGAAAACCATTGGCTTCCATAGAACAAGAAACAAAGGCAGAAGTGCATAAGCACTTCCATCCCACCTTGCTACACACTCTGCTCTTTGTCTTATCTGCAGTTAAATAGTTTTGTAAATGCCCTGAGAGCCATTTTCAACAAACCCCCAAATGTCAGGGCACCATAGCTCCCTGACTTATGCAGGGCCAAATACAGTTCGAATGAGATGGAAGCTCTTAAGTGCCCATGGCTGCCCATTCAGGTACGAACCTACAACTGCCATTTTCAAGTTGTACTACAAAAAAAAAAAGACAGAATTCTCAATTGCAGCAGGCACTTAGGTCTAAGTGCTCACCCAGCACCAGGAGAGCTGGAGGCAGCCACTTCCCAGAGCTGGGAGAGGTTTAGAACCTCACATTGACCAAAAGCACCAGGTGGGGTCCATGGGGAAAGGGCCTCTCAAGCTCTTCTGGGCCGATGTGTTTCAGTTTGCATCCACAAATCAAGCAGGCAGTTGGTCAGGTCAGACAGGAGATTATCTCGTGGGGATATCCACAGATGCAGTGTAGGCACAGTTTGCTCTCACTGCTGCTGAAGACATTTCCCCTTAAGGCTAAAGCTGTCTCCAAAGCTGTCTTAAACTTAAAAAGACAGCCACATCAGAAATACCATGTAAATACCACCATTAACAGAGGAATTTACCAGCTTTAGGAAAAATCTCTCTCTGGTTTCCTGCATCAAAACACATTGTGAGCATTCAGTGAGGACAGGATGGGCACCAGAAACCGTGCCCAAGTTCTGTTTGTCAGGAATGTCCTGTGACTTGTCCCAGTGAGAGCTGACAGAGCTGAGCAGAGAAAAGCCTGCTTTGGCTTTAGTTTGCTGAGGGAACAAAAGCAGCATCCCCATGATGACATCCCCATGACTCTTAATTTTTAGATTTCAAGCACAAAATACATTGGTTGTGAACTTTTTATAGTTCGTAGCAGTACTCCCTCCTTCAACAGTAACTCAGTCCAATATTTTAAAACCTTGGAACCACTTTTTTTTTACCAGATTACCTATAGACCCTTAGTTTTTCAGTTCTTTTTAGCAATTTAGTATTTTGCCTTTGTTTTTTCCCCCATCTTGCAGGGAGCAAGTAAACGCCTCTCCAATCAGATACCTCTGATCATCCTGTCTTCTGTCCTTCATGACTTTGGAGAAAACGTGCAGACCTCAATGCTGCAACTTTTGCAAGATAAAGAGAGGTTAAACTTTCTCCTTGAGGAGGACACTGAAGCTGCTATGACCAGGAATTATCTCAGCCAAAGAGTTGATCGTCTCACCAAAGCCTGCCAGTACCTGAGAGACTTCAGCTTGTCGTAATTCCTTTGGTTTTCATAAGTTTTTTTTTCTCCTCATCTTCTAACACTACTGAAGAATTTCATATAATCTCATAAAAATGTATTATCAGCCCAGACCTTTAATACTAATTTTTAGTTTTTCTTTATTTTCCATAATCATATGCAAACAACTGCCTTAGCATAAAGAGCTCCTCTGGGGGAGTTGTGATTAGATAAACATTATCCCATCTTTAAACATATTCTTTATTAACTCTGTACAACTACTGGAATAATCATTAAAAAGCTAACACTCTAAGGATTGTATGGTTTGGGTTTTTTCTCTTTTTAATGATGGAAGCTGTGTAATTCACAAAGTGTAGAAATCAAATTATCTAGCTTTCCTCAGTGAGGCTTAAGTCATGACACTTGTGGTCTCCCACTTCCCTTTGGGGTTTTGTCTTGCTGGGGTTGTTCTTTTTGCTTCTGTCACCTAAAAGACACCTCTGCAAAGTGTCACCATTAAGTCTCAGCCCAGGAGGGAGAGAGGGAGCACACATGAAACCATTCCAGCCTGGAAGGAAAAGAAAATTTATTTACTTTATATGACTGGTACATCCAGAGGATGCCATTGGCTCTGTTCAGTCTGCTTCCCCAGTTGTCTGATTTGCAGAAGGCCAAGAGGTTGGATTAAATGAGCAAGATGGTATTTTTTGTTTGGACTCAGATGTTTATTAGTTCTTATTTATATTATAATTTCAGAAATTGTGAGTTTTATAGCACTTTAAGCTAATAAACTAAAAATGCTCCCCCCCAGCTCACTTTCTAATTAGGCCTCTTAAGGGTAAATTATCTAATTAAGAAATGCCACCTAAATTATTTTTATTTTTAACCTAATAGCCAACCATCTTTGATCATTAATGTGGACTTTCTTACCCAATCATACAATATCACCTAGACCCATGAAGAAGAAGGAGAAGAATAAACCTCTGCATTAAAACTTCTATCTTGCTTAATATATATTATTATATTTTAAATTTTTAAACTCCAAGTTTTCCACTATGTGATATTATATACTTTTATTTAAATTACACACTCATAAACCTAGTTTCATCATTCAATCTTGGAAGCCTTCTCCACTGCTTCAGGTCAAATGCTGAGTTCTCCTGGGGGTGTTAGTGCTTGTCAGCACAGAAAGTCTGAAATTCTCAGTGACCAGGGTTCTAACAAGGCTCTTCCTCTCAGATATCTGCAGCATCCCCTGAAATTTCGGGACTGATGGGCAGGATTTGGATTCTAAAAGGACGAAACCTCCCAGGGTGTTAAACATTACAAGGGTGTCTCAGCTGGGTTTTGCTGCCTTTCTCCTTTCCCTCCCCAGGTCAAGGAGAACCTTTCCAAAAGCTCTGTCATTTCATGGAAGCCGATGTAAAACCTGTCACACACTGTGCTCGTGACATCTTCACACGGAAGATTTGGCTTAATAACCAAAACCACCAAATGTAATGCCTGCATCCAGCTAGAAAACGTGTTTCTAGCAGCGTGTAATGTAGTCATTTCCAAGTTTCCTACATGAGAAGCCTTCTCCTCAGGCTGGATGTAACAGAAAGTGTTTGTCCCTGTGGCATGGAACTGCAGCGGGTGGTTTTGGTACAGCATTCACCCCAATAACCTTCTTGAACGCTGCACCCAGTTCCCCTTTCCTCCCAGTCCGTTATTTTGCTGTTATTGACTTGCAGTGCTGCAGGTCAGGAGCCACAGAAAAAGTGCCTCATACCTGTGAAAATTTCATTTTTCAGTTTCTGTTCTGAAAGTACTTCGAACTCTTGGTTATTTCACGGTGTCCCCCCATCCCCCAAGGTGCACCTGATGCACAAGTGCTATTGAAACTCCCATCTCACACGCATTGCTCCAGGCAGCGTGAGGTGGAATGACAAAATACTGGTGCCACTCCCTCAAGCCACTGCCTGCAGGCTAAACTTCCTGATTTAATTCAATTCAGTAAAACTGATTTCATCAGACCCCATCACCAAAGACACTCAGCATTCCTGGACATCCTACTCTCTTTCCTTGGGTTTGTTGAAGGACGTGAAATATTGGAATTAAAATAACTTCTTGGCCCCCCTCTTGAGTTATTTTTCTTTTTTTTTTTCTGTTTGTTGTTGGTTTTGGTTTTTTTTAATCAGACTCTCAAAGCACTTCATACACTAAATTCAGCAACTGCTTCGAAAAAAAATAAATCCAAGCAAACAGATATAAAGCACAGATAAGGAAAACTATTTATAAAAAAAAAAAAAAAAGAAAAAAACCACAAACAATTTATTTGTGTTTACATGTAAGATAATTGCATTTCAGTACCAAAAGAGAAAACAAGACGAGTGGAGTCATTTCATTCAATAAAGATTTATCCTTCTTAACAAAGTGACTTGATATGGCTTTTTGATCCTCTATCACGATTATAAATTATTTTCAAAATCTTCGTTCAGGTGGCACTCAGATACGAATTACATTGTGCTAAAAACATACAGGCAGATACATAAAGGAGAGCTCTAAGGAATCAGAAGCCAAATTTAAGAAATGAGGTAGTTCATCTCGTCCCGCAGAAACGCAGCTTTGTGTTTCCTTGTACACAACATCCAGTCTGGGAGTGTGAGTGTCTGCAGCTCCAGGTGCAGCACAGCCCGGCTGCAAACGCTGCCCCTTTGCCTTTCACAGCAGGGAGAGGCCAAGAGTCACCTTCAGCCAGGGACCTCAGCACTGAGACTCTTCCTGCTGCAGCTCTGGGGCGTCCCTGCCCAGGACATCGCTGTCCAGAGCACCCCTGTTCCAGGACATTCCTGTCCGAGGCCATCCCTGTTCCAGGACATCCCTGTTCCAGGCCATCCCTGTCCAAGGCCCACATCAGCAAAGTGCCCATTTTGGGTTCAGAGCAGCTCAAGGCAGAACAGCACTTTCTGTAAGGTCTGAGGCAGCCAGACTGCAGCAGTCTGACTTTGATTGACGGCTGTGTTGAGATCCTGAGGATTTTTATCTACCTGAATATACAGCTTTTTTTTTTATTTTTATTTTCTGCGCCTGTACTGTAGTGCATGAAAAATTCCCTTTATATCTATCCCTCAGCCTNAGCAGCTCAAGGCAGAACAGCACTTTCTGTAAGGTCTGAGGCAGCCAGACTGCAGCAGTCTGACTTTGATTGACGGCTGTGTTGAGATCCTGAGGATTTTTATCTACCTGAATATACAGCTTTCTTTTTATTTTTATTTTCTGCGCCTGTACTGTAGTGCATGAAAAATTCCCTTCATATCTATCCCTCAGCCTCTACTCTCCTGAGACCCCAGCTGGAACACTGCATCCAGCCCTGGGATCTCCAACACGGACCTGCTGGAGCGAGCCCAGAGGAGGCCACAAAGGCGTTCCAAGGGCTGGAGCGCCTCTGCTGTGGAGACAGGCCGAGAGAGCTGGGCTTGTTCAGCCTGGAGAAGGCTCTGGGGAGATCTCAGCACCTTTTCCAGTCCCTGATGAGCCTGCAAGAGAGCTGGAGAGGGACTTTGGACAAGGACATGGAGTGAGAGGACAAGGGGTAGCGACATCAGACTGAAAGAGGGCACATTTACATGAGATTTTAGGAAGAAATTCGTCCCTGTGAGGGGGGTGAGGCACTGGAACAGGCTGCCCAGGGAAGCTGAGGATGGTCCAGCCCTGGAAGTGTTTAATGCCAGGTTGGACAGGGCTTGGAGCAACCTGGGATAGTGGAAGGTGTCCCTGCCCATGGCAGCGGGGTTGGAACTGGATGATCCTTAAGGTCCCTTCCAACCCAAACCATTTTGCAATTCTATACTAAAAAAACATTCATTTCTTTTTAAATTGCCAACCAGCAGCTCGCAGCTTCAACATCCACATTACTTAACATTTAATTTAAAAACTACTAAACCAACTGTCTCAGCCTCCTGCTACGAAAATCTGAAATTAAATTGTGATTTAAATTGTCATTAAAAGCCTGATCATCAAGCGAAAGTTACTCAACGAAAGAGAGACATTTCAGCAAGCAGTTGACAGAATGACTCTGCCAGGCACCACAAGAAGAAAGGTGCTCATTGTGATAATCCTTCACTGATTAATATCCACCACTGTAGCCAGCACAGAACCAAGTGTGCAATCCTTCATGTAACTTTTTAAAAAGAAAAATCAAAGAGGAAAAATAAAATCAAGCGCAAAGTGAATAAATATCCCAGGCCCCCATGGCTTCATTTATTCTTGTCCTCAGGAACATTGATTAGCAAGGAGAGCGTTGTCATCTGTTTGCCTGTTTAAAAGACAAAACAAAAACAGAAAACAAAGGTTCAGCTTCTGTCTTAACAATCACTCGGATGCTTCCCAACAAAACAGCTTAGTTATCACGCAAGTCACATTTATTTATTAACTTTTTCTAAGTAAAACCACATTTCAGGATGCGGGCCCTTCAAATTTATGAAAAAACCCCGAATTTTTTACCTGCATATTTTTATAAATCCAGTCTGTAAACACAGTCATGTTCCCGTAGACGCCAGGTTTGTTGGGAGTGGCACAGCCAGTGCCCCAGCTGGTGTCTCCAACCAGCCACCACACAGAGTGGTGCAGAGTCACCAGGGGGCCGCCACTGTCACCCTGCACGGGACACAAACACCTCGTTAGTGACATGGCCACCAGGAAAAAACACCACCCATTCCACTCCAGGAACACAGCTGGAGTTTCGCTATAAACCCACTGCCATCTAGGGAGTCACTAAAACAAGACATGATGAAAATTTCAGTGTTAAATGATGTCTGCTTCCAATAGGGATGAAAATAATTTGCCCAGAGCTCTCTAAGTAAGACTGGCGTTATTGAGTTTCTTGTTCACAAGCACAACGCTGTGATTAATAATATAATAATGATAATAATGCTGCAGTTATGAGGAGCATTTGATCGTTTTCAAAGTACCAGGTAACAAACCATCCTTGAAGCATTAAAAAGGAGCCTCACCCTCCTTGGGAATTTAGTGAGAATTGAGCACTGAGAGCCATTCAGATGATGAAACAAAAGCCCTCCTCTTTAAAGGCATGCACCACCAAAAGAACCTGGAGCTCTACCACATGTAATGCAAATTTTTAATTTTTGGGGGGCATAGGATTTATTTGTAATAGAGAGAGAGATAGATGAATAGATTAAAAAGCCTACTAGCAAGGCCACACAAGCAATCAGCTCATTATTAGCTATTAATTAGAAATAATTACCTGACAGGAATCAATTCCCCCTGCTAGGTTTCCAGCACAGATCATTGTAGGCAGGATCATGCCATTGTAGATATAAACAGAATTACACCTCGAGCGTTCTATCAAGGGCACCGCAACGTAATTCAAGTTATTTGATGTTTTCCCTAGAATTGAAATATGCACAAACGTGCAAAGACAAAATCAGAATGAGCATCACGTTACTTTGCTACTACAAAAAATCCCAGCAGCCAAGATGAAATGAACTTTCCAGAAGCAGCGGGACGGAATTTAAGATGTAAGAAGTCCACAAGAGGTCAAGAGGAGTATAGGAAAGTACCTCCCTCAGTACCTTTTACACAAAAAAAAACCCCAAACCCTTTCTGCCCTTTCCTTTTTCCAGCCCTGCAAATTTACTTGCATCATTCTATCTCAGCCTGAGGTGGTGGGAAGGAGCAGCTCCTGCCCTTTCCCACATCCACAGGACACGCTTGGCACACAGCAACCCTTGCTGCAGGAGAGGTGGCCCTGCCAGCAGGGGCACAGAATTCTCCTGGATGGGTATTTCTGGCCCCCAGTACTGATCTGAGGGTCCTCTGCAGTCAGATGAAAGCAACACATCCTTTGAAGTTGATTTGACCTCCTTTTAGGGCTGATTTTTACTGAGTTTCTTTAGTTAAGCTTTGTCTAAATTAATTTTTACCTCGTTTGATTGTTGTTTAATCTAAATTATTATGGATTTTGTTGTAGACAAAGAAGATGCAGTTTATTAAACCTTTGATTCCCTCACAGATTCAACAGGTGTTATTACAACTTGCTTTGAGGTGGAATGCCCTGAGTAAATTTTGGGGGCTGTAAGACAGGTGAAAAAGTAGTGTATGAACAGATCTAATTCAAACTGCCCCAATATTCATAGGATGAGTTTATGTAAAAGATCAGAATATTCCAGAAGCACTTTTTACCTCCTTGGTACTCTGCTCCCCACCCTGATATCCAGCACTGCTGGTTGGGCTGGAACATCATTCCTGGATTGGGCAGACAAACTGGCCTCACATTTTCTGCAAAACAAACAGAATCACAGATGTTCAGACAGAACTCAGATTTAAACAGCCACCACTTCCACACCGTGCCTTCCCTCTGGACTTTACATTCCTTGCAGGCAGCCAGTGCAGGAAGCAGCAGAAAGTTTACCAGCTGTCCTTTCCCTGAGGGGTACCTGATCTTCACCTCAAATCTACCAAATCTTCACCTCGAAATGAGGAACAAGCAGATAATGGCTCTACCATCAGGTTAAATGGAAGAATTAACACCAGCTCTTCTGAGCAGTGGAAGATGAAGAAAAAATTCTGAGAACTACAGCTCTGCATTCCCTTTGCAAAACTCTGCTGAAAATAATCACAAGACAAGCAGGATTCAGTACTGATGTATACAGGAAGTGTGCAGCACAAAAACCTGGAAAACAGACAATCTCCCTGCTCTCAGCAGCAGAAAATCCCTTTCAGATTACTCTGGTTCCTTTAAACTGATTCACTGAAACACAAAGGGCCTGTACACAAAAAGCACTTCAAGTTTAAATAATGCCTTGTTCTCTGTTTTGTACCAATTGCTTACAAACAACCTACATCTGCTTTTATGAAAGGAACTGCCTGTAATGTTGAGTTCTGGCCATCATTTGACCTGACTTGAGTTGAGATTTAATCAGCTGCTCCACCACTGCACCTGCAATTGTCCCCACATGCAGCAGTGGCTAAACTGAATCACCATAGAGCATTGTGAGGCAAAAAGTAAAAAAAAAATAAATAAAATTGAGATGAGCCCAAACCCCCCGTCCATGTAATAGATTGAAATAAATCCTGCTTAGGGAATCAGAGGCTGTGCCCTCTGTCTCTACACCCTGTCTCTAGGGTCATTTTGTGTTCTTCCAATAAGGATCTACAAGGATTGCTTCATGAAATTCGGAAGTTTCAAAAGGTGATGCTCGCTGCCACTGAATTTTTCCCTTAAGAAGAGCAGAATACCTACCAGAAAAAGTCAGTGGTGTCTCCAACTTCATAAGGGCAACATCATTGTCTTTAGAGTCTGTGTCATAATCTGGATGGGAAATTATCTGTTGCACTCTGTATCCACTTCTGAGGAACATCTCATCCTGATTCAGAATCCCAGCAAAAACCCTCCAGCTGTGTGGGTCAGATAATCGCCTACGGAGCAAAGAAGAGTTCTGAAGGTTTTCTTTTGTGGTGACAAGACAGGGATTATGATCTTCAAAAAACTGTCTTCAGGAGCTGTAGTCAAATGTTTGTGCAACCAAAAATGCACGTGCATTTGACTACCATTCCTGAGGAGCAAGACAGAAAAATTGCCAGACATGTAACTTGAGGAAAGCTTGGCTCTAGTTTCAGAAATATATCAAAAAAATCTTTGCAGTGGGTTTCAGTATCACTGTCCATCCCCTTAATCACTCAGCACAACAAATTAAGTCTGAAACTGCAACACTGAAGTCTTTTGATTTCCATGACTGAGGGATTTCTGAAGGCTCACATGTCAGTGGTATCAGCAGAAGCCAGAATTAGTAAAAAACATGATCTAGTTAAAGAATTTCACTATCTTGAAAATGCCACGGGTTTTTTAGGCTGGTTTTGGGTTTTGGTGGGGTTTTTTAATGCTAAGCATGCTTGCTAATGTTATTTAAGTAGCCTCTTGTTCTCCAGCACAGTTTACAAAAGCTTAGTAGAAAACTTGCCAGAAGTGTTAAAACTCCCTCCATGAGAAAGGCCAAGGCGAGAGTGCTTGCAAGTCACTCCACCTCCAAAAAATCCCAGATCAGGCTGAAAATCAGGCTTGTCCCAGCTGCAGCTTGGTTGCCATTCCCAAAGCTTTTGCACACTGCAGAGCTCAAACCCAGACAACAAAGGAGGGATAAGATCTCCAGGTAGAAATCAACACTTGCATTCCTTTCTCAAGGTTAAGGACAAATATTCTTCCTTGCCTTAGCCTCAAACTCTGATCCAGCCAACCAACCATTAAAAATGTTTTTCCTTTCTGGGTTTTCCCTCCAACAGAAGCAGCCAACTTTTAAACAAATTCTGCCCTTTCTGAAGGTACCACAGAACCCTCAACTCTGTTTCATAGGTTAGACATGTACAAAGCACCAGCTATTTTTCTTGTTGACGGTTACATAAAGTGCTCCTTGGATAGATATAAATCTGTATTTAATACTGACTTGGACTTTACTACCCTGTGGCAAGAAGATATGAAGAAATAAATGGCATAGGCATCTTTAAATTGATCATATCTACAGCAGTGTGATATTTGAGAATTCGGAGGGGGGAAGTTTCCTTTGGGTTTTCTCACAGTGTAATTCAACATCTTCATGAAAACATTGTACTGGCTGGCATTAAATTTGGTGCCTTGAGTTTACATCTTCAGCTGGGTGGGTGTCTGTGCTCAACATCACCCATTTCATTTTGTAAATCAGGCAAAACATAAAACAAGGCTTCCTGCAGAAAGCAGACAGATGAGCTGCAGCCAGCCTCCTCCAGAACCGATCTTCCTTTCATCCTTCAAATTTACCACACAGACAAACCACCGTACTGAGCACCCGCACGCCTGGCGGGGGGAGAAATTCAGTTTTAAAGAGGAAAGTTGGGAGAACCGAATACATTTATGCACTTCAGCTTGAAGAACGGAAAAGAGGCACAGAGAGAGCCTCACCCTTCCACGCAGTGCGCTGCTGTGACGATCCAGTGGCGGGTGATGATGGAGCCCCCGCAGACGTGGGTGCCCTGCACGTGCAGGCTGACCTGCCAGGGCCACTGCCCCAGCACGGCCCCGCTGCCCCCCACGATCCTGTTCATGATGCTGACGCTCTTGCTGGACAGCCCACAATCTGAAAGGTCAGCCACACACAGAGGTTAATCCAAGAGGGAGCTGGGAAGTGGGTTCTGCACCTCGGGCTGCCCTGGCAGAGGGGTGCACACACCGTGTCTGGCCTGTTGGACACAGCACAGCTCAACCCCCTGCCCTCACACAAATCCCAAATCTGTTATTACCCAGACCCCCATTAAATTGCAGACCCCAATTGCAAACTCCACCTGGCAGCTGCTGCCCTTGGTTCACCACAAACTCTCTACACCTCTCAGGAATCTCTGATTCAGACACCCGTGTGCTGTGCAACAAAGCAGCCAACAGCCAGGAGACTCCTCAGGACAGGAATCACCATCAGAGGCACTGCCCACCCAATTTCTGAATCTTGGAAAGCAAATGTGCCACAGACATCCCAGCACAGATGCTGGAGGATAGCCATGGAGCTTCACCACAAGTCATTTAAAGGAAACAGCGGCAGCAAAGACAAAAACAACTGGGGATCCGCTGCCTTCCTCGTCTCCTCGCCCACCCTGCTCCTAAACCTGCATTATTTGGGAGCCAGAGTTAAATCATTTGCCCATGCAAAACCAGCAATTAGCGCCACAGGTCCAGAAGGAATTGCCAGCCAGAGCATTTCAAAGCATGAAGAAGCAGAAGTTTGAAAAAGCCAGTGAGTTACCTATGCAGCGCAGAGAAACCACGTTTCCTGAGGCACAGGAACCACTGCAGGAGAAATAAAAAAAGCAGTCTTAGGCACTCAGTGAAGGAAATGGTGAGCAAAGTCTACTCTCCAGCTGCTTTCTACCCTTTCCAGCTACGTGCCCTGCCTTCAGCCTCATCTTCCTGAGGAGGGTTCCTCTCTTTTTCACTTTGTCCAGCCACCCTACCAGCAACCAGCTGGCCTCCAGCATGCCTTGCATTCACCAGAACTGTCCTGTGGGAGACTGCAGACAGCACAAGAGGTCTGTAAGCCCACTGAGAAGCAAGATGAAGAACAGCTTGAGAGAAAGTCAAGCTGATTTAGGGAGTCGTTGCAGAACTAAACAAGGGAGCTGCAGGAAGTCTGCAGGCACTGCAGTCTGCAGGTTTTGAAACTGGACATTTCAGAGTTGTTCATTGATAATAAAAATGATGCTTTCCACAGTGAAGATCCATTATTGCACGCTGTGTGTTCATGTGAGTGAAAAAAAGACTGTGCCAGCTGCTGTGAGTGTGTTGCACCTTGTAGCTCTTGTCACCATACACAAACTGCTGCTGATGGCCAGAGAGCCTTAGAAAAATACCTTTGACGTGGCAACCTTCTAGACAGCACAGAGGATGGGACATTTTTTCTTTTAAAAGAAAAGTGACAGCTGTGTTTTTAAAAAGAAGGAAGAACAGTTGCTGCAATCAGATTAAAAGCAAAGTCTCTTTCCCTCCAACAATCCCCACTGAAAGATGTGCTTTGCATTATGCTGCAGGCAGAAGCTACACCTCTGAGAGCATCTGGAGAGACCCTGGATGAAAGGAGAGAGGCTTCTAATAAACAAAGATACCTGCTGTACAGCTTTTTGTACAAGTCTATGTTCCCAGTACTCGTGTTCAGCTTCATGTAGCTCTTAAAGCTGACCTCAGGCGCTACCCCACGACTGTAGAAATACGTATCCCTGCAAAACACAAAGTCCACCATGAAACCCGGCTGTGGTTTCAGTTTCCAGACAAGTGACAAAAATGAGCTGTGCCTAGCCAGAGCTTCTGACATGACAACTCTAGAAAATTTTTGTTTTCAGGTGAATGCAGAACCCTGGTGGTGCAGCCCAGACAGACTCTCAGATTTTTTAAACATCTGTCAAGTCTAGCCCACCAGTCACTGGGCTGAAATAATATTTTTATCTGATATGCATGCACCTCGTGTAACAGGGCAAGATGAAGAGATGCCTTTGCCAGTGAATTTTCACAGCAAAGTCTCAGACACATTAAAAATGGCAAGAGGGAAATTTTTAACCTTTCTGTGTCTGAGCAAAGGCTGACAGAGGTTGGACTTACACGCTGTAGCCCATGTCTTTGCATGCAATCTTCCCATAATTATCATTCCAGTCATCTTGGCAAACAGGATACCAGGATTTGCTGACAGGTGAATAAACTTCCAGGATAAAGTTTGGTCCAAAAAGTCTAACTGCCAGAAAAGGAAGAAAGGGAAAAAGAAAAACAAAAAGAAACTAAGAACACCACATGCTATTATTGCTGTTTTCTCTGCTTGGAAGTAGTTACCCATAATATCCACTTGATGTACGAACTGATGTTCATTTAAAGCTCCCTTCTACTCAGATTTGGAGTAAATCTCCAACAGACAGAAATATGGCAATAACTTACTTCTTTTCATGTAAGGCAATTTAGAAAAACTACCATTTTTAAAATGCAAATGTACAAGACAGGCTTCATCCTTTCATTTCAGCTTTTATGCTCAAAATTCCCTTTTATATTCTACCACTGAGAAAGATTGCAATAATGAAAATTTTCTCATGTCTTCTCTATGCAAACATATATTTCTTAATATATCACATACTGTGTATAAACAAAATATGATCTATGGAAAAATACTTTATATTATCTCTTAATACACCAAATTTCTTCAGAGAAGCGCTTTGTAGAGCAAGAATGTAACCAGGAACAATTAGCTCTGACATTCCACATCCCATTATGCATTTGCTTGCACAAGAATTTAATAAAAAATAGTTCAAGCAAAAGAACAGATTGAAACAGGCTTCTCCAAGGACCCATTATTCAACCAAATGGAGTGGAACAGCTGCCAGCAAATGCTAACCCTGCATGAGAATGTGCTGAATGAAAGTTTACAGAGGGAGTTTAAAGCACAGCTGGAGTTTTCCAGCTTGGCTCTGGCACGACACAAGATGCCAAACCTCTGGAAGGGACGAATCACTGTTTCCACCTTCAGCTCTGCACTAAAGCTTCCCTTGGCATCTTTTCAGCTCAAAGCAGTGGTTAGGCCAGGCTTTCTTACACAAATGAGTTATGAAGTAGTTGAAGAGCTACAGGCAGAAGGAGGAATGCAAAATACATGGAAAAAGACAGGCCTGACTGAAGATCACCAGGTTTATGTTATCACCTGCAGCTTACTGAGACGTCACCACTGACTGTTCCATCCAGAGGCAATGCTAGATTCAGTTCTGCACAAGTCCCACTCAAATTAACAGGTGATATTTAAAAAACTGACTCAAAGCCAAGGCAGCTCAAACCCCTGAGCACTTTTTCAGCTTTTCAATCGGGCTTGAAACAAGCTGAATATCTGTATATAACACACATCCTAAAGCATTTTAAAGACAGACCTTAGGCTCAAACAGCCTCATTGAACTCTGGAGAAGGCAATCTGCTGCCAGGCTCCTGCAGTTGATGCAGGTTTTCCCCCAGCCCTGGCTGCTGGCACTCACCACAGCGGGTCTCGTCCTCCCCGTTGGGGCAGTCGCTCACTCCGTCGCACCACTGCGAGGGGGACATGCACACCCCTGAGGATCCACACTCGATCAGGGAGCTGAGACAGGGATTCACTACTGCAGGGAGAGATGGCCACACATCAGCCCAGCTCTCAGTGTCTCCCACTTTGATGGAGCAGAACACTGGGAGCAGCTCCTGAAGCCGGAGGTGGGAGGGAACCCAGCCTGCCCGAGCAGAAGATGGATTGCTCTGTCCTTGGCATCGCCTGTCAGATCAAGTCTCTGATGCAGCTGATTGGATTTTGGCCACTGGCCTCCCCTGAGCAATCAGGCACCATTAAGCTGTCAGAAAGGAGTCAGCTTTGCACTTTTGGCAAAGCGAGAACACGTAGAAAAGGAGGAAGAGAGTGAGTGCCTCAATGATGTACTTTTGCTCCCATTTCAAACAAGATTACACTCACCCTGCTTAAATCAAAGTGAGTCAAAAAACGGCCCTAAGAAGATAAAGTGTCATCCTAATACTTCTAAATGAACTCCCTTAAAATCACACCCAACTTTGGAAGGGGTCTTTAAACATGATTTTAGTCCAACCCCAATGTAAAGCAGGGGCACCTTCCACTAGATCTCTCTCCCTCTTTTCCTGAGCAGAACAGAAAGGAGAGGCTCCTAAAACCAGCAGATTTTTAGTTTTCTGCTTTTTTAGCGAAGCAGCTTTCCTTGAAAGGGAAATTAAGACAGCACAAGGCAAACTTCACCTGAGCTGAACAGAATTGGTCCAGCCCAGCTTCAGAGCTCAGTCAGCCCAGCTGGGGATGACTTCCGAGGCAAATGTCCACAAGAAACAGGCTGAGCTCGTGAAAGGTTCACATGAAAGCCCCACAGAAACAAATAAATGGATGTAAATGACTTCTGCTCCAAGAGAGATCCCATTTTAGCCAACAAAACACATCTTGACTCTACATTCTTGCAGTTAAGGTTTACATGCTTACTTCAATCCTCTCCCTTCACCTGAAATTATGTGAAGCTCAAATTTGGAAAGTAACAGGGAGAGATAAAAGAAAGAATAAAAACAGAAACAAAAAACCCCAAACAAACAAACAACAACAAAAAAAACCCAAAATAAAACCACCTCAACCCACAAACAAAACTGAGCCATTAAGAAGCAACATCAGGTCATCTCTTAGGAGATAAGGAACACAGACTTCTCTGTCCTTAATTCAGCATAAAGCATAAAATGAGGATGGATATTTCTAACTTGAAAAGCTTAATACATCTTTTCTTAAAAAAAAAAAAGAAGAAAAAAAAACTTACCAAAATACCAGATGAGGAAAGCAGCAATTGCACAAGAAATTACTATTAATATAGTAAATAATATTATGACTTTCTTTAGAGCTGGAATGAAAGCAAGGAGGAAAAGAGAAATTAGGTTCACATGTAAAGTAATTCCACCCCCCAGCACTATTTATTTGACATTAAAATCAGTCACTTTTAGCCAGACTTTTCTCCATTCCCCCATCCTCCCTCCCAAAGCACCCAGCTGCACCAGCACCCAGCCAGCCGTCACTTCTTCATCCACTAAAAAGTGACTCCTTCAACACACAGCTCGGAAGGGAAGGTTCCTCTCTTTTGTTATCTTACTTTGACAGCTCTCAGGCCCAAAACAGGTAGAATTCCCCCCAGAACTTACTGGCTGCACACGCCCTCCTGGGCGGGCGTGCCGCCGGCAGGGTGGACTGGTGGGTGGCAACCCTGGGCACGTAGCTTGGCACGGAGGGAGCGCCGGTGGCGAAGAGCTGCGGGTAAGGATTAGCACCTGCCGCCGGCCTGGCGGCGAAGAGGGGCTCTGGCTGGAAGCCCACGTTCTCGTAGTACGGCGGGGGTGGGCCCTGGGGAGGAGGGAAACAGGAGGAGGTGAGAGACAAGGCTGCTGTCGGGACAAAATTCCAGAGCCCTGCTCCGTAAAACACACCCCGCGCACAGCACACTTACGAGTGGCTCCAGTTTGCACAGAAAGATTCACAGAACGTCCCTAAAACCTCAGGGTTTTAATTCTGAAAATAACACAGAGTGAGGCTGGAAAACCTCTGACAAGATCAGTTTCCTGACCCATAGCAACCCGGCCTAAGAAGGGTTCTTGAGCCCAGCCCTCCCAAGCTGCTTGCACAAATGTTTGCCCTGGGACGTCTGACAGGGTGGAAATAAACAGCGAGGACAGCTGTGGGCAGCCCCATCACAGAAAGAAATGCTGACAAGTAACAGCCTTTGTCCAGGTCCAGGATAAATGCTTACTGCCCCATTTCGTGCTGTGACAACACCAGGTACACCTAAGCTGTTTCTGACACACAGAATAGGTCATTCAATATTTATCCTAGATCTTTAAGAACTAGTTAAAAGCCGTTCTAAGCTATCCCACCAAAACAAGCTTAAATAAATCAAAAGCATGTGCTCAAAAGCATAAATCTCCCCTAAAAGTATCAGAGCACTTGAAATGTTGTGTAATTCGAGCCTCTTACACCTGCCTCACAGCATCTTTTCCCCTTTTTGCCAAAAAGGAAACACAACAACTAGTCCATGTTTTAGAAGCCTTGTTAATCAGGGCATCACTCAATGGGCTGTTATATGTAAAGAAATAAAGCCACAATAAAAGAAAAAAAAACCAGAGGGGAATATTGTGAATATTTTGTTTACTTACTAGTGTAGAGTTCATTTTTCCTTTGTCAACAGTACAGAAACAATTCAAGTGTTGGTGAGTAAAGCGTGAACCTATACAAACAAAAAAGAAAACAATCACAACTGGAGGCTTTGTCCAGCTTTCTTGTCAGTTTTCCCTTTGGAAAAAGGCCAGATTTGCAGAGGGGGAAAATAAAACAAATAAATAAGTTTTTGAAAAAATAATAAATTAAAAAAAAACAAAATAAAACAAGCGGAAGTATTTGAAGAGAGGGTACAAATTAAGGTGCAGCACGAAATCAGATCTCAGCAGGCTCTCAATACAAGCCTGAGGATTATACAGTGGCAACCATTCATCAGCACGAGGGCAGCACAAACTGAGAAGGTCAAGTCAGTGCTCACTCTCTGGCAGAACAAGAGTCAGAATATCCTGGCAGCGACCCACGCGGTGTCAGTGGCATGTTCAGGTCCTCCTGCCTCTCTCAACACTTGCTCATGTGTCGCTCTGAGGTTTGTGACACAGAAACCAGCAAAGCATCGGGAAATACAAATTCAACCAATTCATGATAACAGCACAACTTGCTGCCCCCACGGGCTGCATTTTTTTCACTCTTAACATGTTCTAAACAGTTGTTTTCTTGGCTGTGCGTTGCAGTCACCACACCAAAAACAGGGAGAGAAGCACGGCAGGGGAACTGGGCCAAAACAACATGAAAGTTTTGCAAGCAGGGTAAAAGAGAGCTTCTGCATCAAATGTTTCAAGCATCCAGCAGTTTATTTAAAAGTTAAACGTTAACGTTAAGCAAAACCTCTGATTGCCACAGACACAAGAAATACAGAAATGTTTGCTGGTGCAGATCTAAGGCAGTCATACACCTCCACAAGCAATCATTCTAATAAATGCTTCTGTCACTGAGTCCTCTCATGTTGCTCTAAAAGAAAAAAAAATACCTGGAAAGTGCTACACTGAGAAATGCCTAAAATAATAAATTAAAAAAAAACCCTGCACATTGCAGCCGTGTAAAGACACAACACAATTCAGCCCAAAGCAGGAGGTTATTTTTTAGGATCTCTATTAAGGCATCACCTCACCCAACACTGAACTGCAAATGTCAGATTTCAGTAACTGCTGGGCACCTCAAGCCTGCCAATTCTTTGTGACTCAGTCAGGAAGGCTGTGCTGAAATTTGCCTATCAGTGCTAGGAAACAGGTGTAAATAATGCACCCCTGAATTTATTTGTGTGGCAGACAGGTGAGAAATGAGTCTTACTCCTGCTTGCTGAAAGTCCATCAGACTGGTGACTAAGGCTCCAGGATTTCTGCTTTGCTTTATGTGCCATCCATCCTCACCCAGCCCTTCACAGCAGTCAGGAAGTGCAGCTCTGCCCAGACTTGGGGACAAATAAATCACAGCAGGATATTTCTGTTCCTTGTTCTCTGAAAAGGAGAAGGAATAAAAGGGTTAGGAAGTGCAGTGATACCAGAGAGAAGTGGTGATTCAGAGGTAAGACAACAGGTACTACAACCAAAAAAAACCCCCAAATACTTTTTTTACATTACCATTTGAAAGGCTTGGTAGATTAACGTGGAAGAGTGTTCCTCACTCTTTCTTGTGGGAGTTTCTGGGAGTGTTTTTTGTTTGGGTTTTTTTTGTTGTTTTTCAAATTAACTGAGGGAAAAATATCTCTCTTGTTTAGCTTTACCTAAAGCCATTTAGCTTAGATAGTTTTCCACCATCACTCCCAATTTAGTTCTTGTTAATCTATTTCCTATCCAGCTTCTGATTAATAACAGTTTCCCTGTTATCAAATACAGAACTCATAGGTAAATACAGATTTCCGTGCTATTACATATACACTTTTTCCAGAGTTTTAAAACCTCCTGAAACCAAAATCACTGAACTCCCGTTAGTTTTGCAAATGTTCAAGGCAAAAATTAATCTGTACCATCCAATAATGATACAATCTGGTTTTCCTAAGCACACATCACTGCCACACTTCAAAATGTTTTCCCAACACATCGAGGGAGCTGCAGCAGCTTCTCAGGTGAGGCAGCTGGGTCATGGAGAACCAAAGTGACCTGTCCCACACTCTCCAAGCCAACAACTAGAGAGCTAGAAGCTTACCCCAGTCCAATGCTTTGGCCTCTAACTCACCTCACACATCAGACAAATTTAAACAGACCAGAAAAGTCTATTTAAAACATAGACCGTTTAAAAGTGTCATAAACCCACTCTGATGATGCAGGAGAGTTCAGTGGGAATGTACAACTGTCCTTCCCTCTCACTGCCCTCATTCCTCCTGATCCCTGCTGGGCTATTGTAGCACTTTACTGGGTGCATCTGAAAAAAACAAACTCCAGGAGTTCTTTAGAGGGAGCTGGAGATCCCAGGCAAGGGAACTGGGATGGAGCTCCCCACCAGAGCAGGCTGCGAGGTGTCACAGAGGCTTGAGGGTTGGCTTGCTAACCTCTTCCAGCTCTGGAAAATGCGCACCCAAACAATGAAAGGCACCCATTAGCCCTATGCAGTCAAGCCCCTAAATTTCACAAACTCCAGTAGGGATGGAGCAGAACCAGCATTTAGACCTCCAGCAATATGCAAGGTCCAAAACTGAGAGTGGTTTTTTTACATAACTCAAAGTAGAGGAATAAAGCCACTGTTTCTAATGGCAGGAGAGACAAAGGTCTGACACAGTTCACTGATGAATGCACTAAAATGTGTTGCTTCACAGCTGGCAGCTGCTACTTGAAGTATCTGAGCTTCTTACATACACCTCAGCAGTGTTAATGTTATGTCATGGGTCATTAAGATTAAAGAAATGCAGCACTATTTCCAGTAAATTCACCAAAAATTGAGGAAAAAAAAAAAGGAGCACAGCTAAACAACAATACAAAAAATAAATATTACATTAGTTCAAAACAAAATCAATCCAATAGCTTTTTGGATTTTTTTTATTAGTTTTTCTACAGATTTCTCCAAATCAGGCCTTTAAGTAAAAGTTGTAGCAGAGTTGGTCTAGACTTCATTTGAGAGTGTCCTGTTTAACCAAAAATGGACTTTCCAGACTCTCAGCCCTCCAGGGGCTTGTCCTCCTCCCTACCACAGTGACAGTCCCCCTGTGCCCTAGACAGGAAACACCAGGCACAGAGTTGTGCTGCTCAGCTGCACATGCTCCTCACCACCACGTGCTCCTAAACCCCTCACTGAATTTTGGTGAATTTTGGGTAAAAAACTGCTTTTGCCTCATTAGAGCAGCCTCAGCTCACGGCTCCCTCACACCTCCTGTGTCTTTTGCTGGCCAGGAGCCAACATCCCAAAAGGCAACAGACAGAATATGAAAGGGAAAGAAACACTAAAGATCTAAGCAGGGTTTTGTAATGACACCAGACCTGCTCTCCATGCAAGAATTAACAGGACTTCCTCAGCACACACCATGTTGTAATTTTTATTTGGTTTCCACAAGCTTTTACACAGAGATCCCTATAGGCTGTTTCCATGCCCAGGTCAATGGGATGGAATAACTACCTCCAGATATCCTAATTCAGCACTGCTAATTCAACTGGCCAAATAACCCAGAGTTATACTGGCAACAGCTTGCTTCCTGCATTTACATATTGCTCCAATACGTGTTTTGTGTATTTCCTGAAACGAAAACAACATCAGCTGTTTGCTAAGCTCTGTGATAGTTATCAACAGTTGAATAAAAAAACCCCAGAACAAAAAAAAAAAAAAAAAAAAAAAAAAAACCAAACTAGTTCCTCACAGTTAGACCTATGTAAAAGCAACCACATGTAAACAAGAAAGATGGAAGAGGACAGAAGAGTCAAAAACCAAATGAAGTCAAGGAGGAAGTATAAAAGCATCCAAACATTCTATGTGAACCTAACACACAGCATCACACCCAAAAAAATCCCCTGTATCAAGCAAACCAACAGAATTCGCTGGGATACCAAAGGAGTAATTTTGGTGCAAAACTCAACATTAAAGAAGGGCAAGCCAACACTTTATGGCTTTGATGAAGCTGGAAAGGAAATATGATTTCATTTTTCTTTCATGTCCAACCGTTTTATGACACCCTGGAATTTTCCAGCAATATAACCATGAACACAATGAAACCTTGATAAAACGGTGTGGAGGAAAGGTTAGTGGGGCAATAAAATAACATTAAAAAAAAAGGGGGCAAACAAGCAAAGAGGTGATTCCAGATTCATTTTCATCATCTTTTCACAAAGCAATTTCACAGGACAGTTCCTGCCTCACCTGGACAAGAGGAAAGAAACATGGTCAAGATTCCTGTTTAACCATCAGTACTAAAAATGATCATGACTTGCAAATGAAGTATAGAAAGGTTAAAAAAGAAATCCAGTTGTGAATGAAAAAGGAAAGGAGCTAAATAAGAATTTTCATCCCATTTCATTAACAAGATTTCTTTGACGCTTCTTCAGGAAGTGGCACTGAGCATTTTTATTGTGATGATGAAAAAAAGTGATTTTCATTTACTCCATTCATCCTCTGGCAGGGATCAAAGACAAATTGACTGAATGTCTCAAAGACATCAAAATCAGGGTCCTACCGTGTGCTGGCCTTTCAACAAACCTCAACAGAGGTGAGCTCTACCCAGCGTGCCTGTGCAGTAACATCACAAGTATTTCAGAGAACTTTGGGAGACTGTGCAAATATTTACATGGAAGGTTGCCACAGATCAAACCCCCTCACAGCTCCTAAGAAATAGTTTTGAAGCTATTTTAGATTAGGTCCTAAAATGCCATTATACTGTACAACTACTTATCAAGAGGTGTTAAAAAACAATGACTCTTGATAAGCACTATCAGCAGTGGCTCGCTGAAGTCCACAGCAGTGTTCCCCAGGCCAGAAAACCAAGAGTAATTCTATTTCCATGTAAAAAGAAAAAAAAAAAAATCATTATAAATCTCTGAGTGTAGCAGTCAGATTTTCAAAAGTTATAGGATGCCATGCAAATAACCGTCTATGATTGTCATTATTATTAATAATGTTTTCATTATCATCTGTCTGAAAACAGACATTGACTTCAGACTCAGTCTTGCCACGAGTGTACCATGTGCTTCCTTAGGAACAGTGGGGTGAGGAAGGAGGCTGAAATGCTCTTTTCTTTTTTTTCCCATTTCACTGAGTGGATGGTGAGTGGCACAAGACCCAAAGGACCAAGAGCCCAGAAGAGCCAGAGGCTCTGGCATGGCAGGAGAGAGACCCATTTTCCAGGCAACAGCTGCAAACCACAGCACCCACAACCAGATCCACAAGGAGCTGGAGGAGGCAGCAACAGCCAGCTTGGACTTTGGATTCTCACTTCCTCTGCACTGCATCCCAGGTTCTGCTCTTGCCCTTCTTCCAACGCATAAGCAAACACCTTTCAGGCAGAAGCATGTGTGCTAATCATCTTCATATTTGATTATTACCTGCTGGCTAAATTCAAGTGTCTGTCTACACCACTGAAAGTCACTGGCATGGAAATAAACCTCTCAAGAACACTTGTTCACCATATTTGAGCTGCAAATTAATATGATGTGAATAAGGTAGCACTAGGTACCCACCCTGCAGGAAAATAAAACTCAGCAATGTTAACGGACCAGACTTATTCAGATACCTGTCCAGGTCAGCGATTTTTAACCTGTGACCTACGGGTCCTGAGGAGCTGCAAACCACTTCTAAGAGGTCTGTGGCAGATAAGAGTGAAAAGCAAATCTTGCTGGCAGGAGGTTTGAATTCGCTCCACGGGGAGGCTCGTGTTGCCAGAAAAGGTTTCAGGATGCACACACCAAAGCTGTGGGGGAAGCTCTGCTGCAAAGCGCAGGCACCACCGAGCACCACCGAGGCACCGGAGCTACTCAGTGTGGACCAGCCCTGGACTGGCACAGGAGGAAAAGCCCATATCTTCAGGACTGGCAACTCCAAGACAAATATTTTGACCAGCATTCCAGAATAAAGTGTTGCTTTGTTTTTCCATCAACGTCCAGGAATGTAGTTCCAACTTATTTCCAATTTCAGGCTACGCTACTGTGGTGGATTTGCTCTAGGTTGACTGTCCTATGAACCAGAATACATTTTAACAGTTCAAGAATGAAAGGAAGAAAGACAAAAAGGTACATGAAGTTCTACTTTGACATCAACATTTATCTTAGCCCACCTGTAGGTAAAAGCCACAACTTGCCATTTTCCCAGTTCATTGCTCTATGGGACACACAATGCCCAGCTCTTTCCCCACCTAATATTGCCCTGGATGATGCAAACAATCCAAGCTGCTTCCTCTGGCTCTTTCTAAAGCACTGGAGACGTTAGTGTCACTTAACTCAGGACAAACACTTAGGACAAAAGCTCAGTGTGACAATGCTCCCTTCAATTCACAGACACCCACCCACCCAGGAAGCTGAGGTTGAGATTCGAGGTCCAGGTAAGCAATGAACACAAAGCCGCCTGCGAGGAGGTGTGGACTGGACTGACTTCAGCATGCAGAGCTTTGCCACAGAAGTTTCAGCGGTACGGCTCCTCTAGAAGTTACTTTTCCAAAATCACTTGGCGAGCTGTGCCAACTTTGGCCCGAAATCAGCGCTTTTGCTAAAACCCAACGCATTAATGAGCGCTGAAGAGGCCCCAGAACTGAACGTTGTTCTGGTTCCCTCTCTCTGCGCGCTCGGTGACCTTGAGAAAATTGCCCAATCTTTTGCCCTTCATCACCAGGGCAGGAGATGAACAAGCTGCACCTGGAGCGGTGCGGGGCGGGTTATCACTGTGGATTCAGTGCAGCGGACCGCGTTATCACTGAATCCACAGCGTCCATCCACCTCCTTCTTTCCTTCCTTCCTCCCTCCGTGCACCTTTGGCTCCCGGCTTCCCCTACACCCCGGCCCGCGGGGAAGCGCGGCTTCATCGCGCCGCATCTCCGGCCGGAGGAAGCGGCTGCGGACAGGGGACAGCGCGGAAAGCAGCGGGGGAACGGGGCGAGCCACGTCCCCTCTCGGTTTTCAACCCTCCGGCGCCTCCTGCCCCGCGGGACGGGGGTTCCCGGACGCCGCCGCGGTCGCTCCTCATCCCCCCGGAGCGCAGCCGAAGTTTCTCAGTCAAAAGGCAAATCCTCGCAGCGGCCGGGATGGCGATTCCCTCCCTGCCCGGCCCCAGGCCGTTCCCGAGGCCGAGGGTGGGAGAGCAGCGCTTACCTGGGGCTCACCTGGGCAGCGGGAGCGGCAGGGCTCGGCCGGGGATGGAGGGCGGTGGAGGGAGCCGGGAGCGGGCGGCGCGGCCGGGGAGGAGTCACGGTGCGGGGCCGGGGCAGGTGCCGCAGGTGGATGCGCGCCCGGCCCCTTCCTCCCGGGCGGGCGGGACCCGGCACTGCGCGCCCGNGGAGGCGGTGGCTGCGCCCCCTGCCCGTGCGAGACCCCCGCGGTTGGCTTTGGCCGCTCCGGCCTTGCGTGCGGTGGCTGCGCTTTGTTTTTTGGACTCGCCCATGGGTCGCTGTCGGCCTCGGTTTCAGGGTGTTGTAGGCAAATAAGGACTGACAACGCTTCCCTGAACAGGACAGGTCAGCACCTGATAAAGATTGCTCGTAAAATACCGGCCCGGGGCAAATCGCTTCTGTTTTCTCTGGACTTTTTTTGCGTCCTCTGATAACGGGACACTCTGGAAAATTACTGCTATCTCAATAGTCGCGTTATGTCCAACGCTCTGGTGACTCGTGGTTCCTCCTGTAAGGCAGATCTATAGTGAGGGAGGGTTTTTTTCTGCCAAAGCTGAGCCCCACCACAGCAAAACCAAAAAAAAAAGAAAATAAATTCCACTCACGTCCCAAAACTTCAGAGTAGTACTGGAAAAGTAAGTTCTCGATGAGGAAATTCCACTCACTGTTAATAACAGCTCTGATTTAGCTGCAGTATTGCTGCATGCTACGCTTAACATCTCTGTATGGGGACTGCAGATAAGGCAAAGTACACAAGTTTGGCATGCAAGTGTCTGGGGTTTGTTTATATTTCCTAATGCATATCAAGGAATTATATCACCTGCGCCAAGATCATTCCTTCAGTATTTTTCCAAAGATTTGTTTGTCCAGAGATTGTTTGTTCAGAGAGAACTATCAATCTGCAGACCCCTTGGTACTAAAACATAGTGAGTATTGTCAAAAACATCTTCAAAGTTTAGCTTAGGTTTTTAAGCTGCACTATTCTGGGGGCTACTTCTGCTCCTGAGCTCCCAACAGGAATCACTGATTCAGTTGTTTTCCAGTATGGATTCAGATGCAGGAATTTGATCTCAAATTTGATCTGAAGCAAAAGACAAAATTGTCCCAGACACAACCAAAACACAGCAGTGTCACCTTCCGTGGCTCTCTAACATGCCCACCTGTGTGCCACATCCTTCTCTTTAATTTACAGCAAAAAATGGCCTTCAGACCTTAGAGATGTTTTAGGTTTGATGCAAGGTGCCTGGTCATAAGATTTGCCAGTTAAGTCTCCTTACCAAAATGGAGGGAAATAGCCCCGCAGATTGTTACTTGGCATCATGGCCACAAGAAAAAATCCCTCAAGATCTGTTCAGTTCTGCTAGAGAAGCTGTACCTTATTTTCTTTGGAAATTCACATATTTTTTTCTTTGAAAGTCGTTTTGGAGGTTAGGTCCTCCTGTGCTGACGGTGTCCCGTTCCTCTCTCAAGACATAACCTAATCATTTATAATTCAAAACTGTATTTCTTTTGAGTTTAGAGCATCCAGAAGCTCAGTTTGTATTTCTCCAAGTGTCCTGCACGAGAGCTAAGGATAAGGAGAGATATTTTTAAAATATCCACTGATTCCTGTCAGTCTGTGTGAAGCCACTTTGAAGGTATGCCATCAATTCAGGTGTCACAAGAACTGGGCAGAAGGTAAAAAATCCTGTGTGCTGCTCTGCCAGGGGAGTTTAAACCCTTTTGGAGGACCCGGCGCTGCTTTGTGCGCTGGGAAACAACACCAGACCTGCTGGAGGGGGAGATCCAGGGCAGCTCGGTTCAAATGAATGGAGCTCTGCTTAGTTACAGCCTTGAAGATCTGGGCGTTCGCCAGCAGCTCGCTGATTGCCCCTGTTAACACCTTTTCTTCTCGGAGAGGCTGAGCTGCTCAGCCAACAGCGCATTCCCACTCTCTTTCCCCCGGTTATTCCCTCCCTCCTGCCTGGTGTCCGGCTCACTAAAGGGCCTTGCAGGGCTTTAGAGTAGTAAAAGCCTTTTCTCTTAATTTTTTTTTTTTTTTCCCTTCCCAGCCTGGGTTAATATTCCCCGGGGTTAACCCAGCTCGCTGACAAAGGTCAGAGGAACAGGAGAGCCGGAGAGCAGCGCTGGGGAGGGGGTCACTGCCTGCTCTTGGCAGCGGAACCTGCCTGGTCTGTTCAGCTCGTCCTCCCTGGCCGAGGGCTGAGCTCCCGGCCCCGGTATCTCATCCGAAATCGCCCCGGGAGCGGGTGATCGTGTTTTACATCGTGCTCAGCTGGCTTTGGCAGAGCGGGATGCGGAGCATTATTTTTATTAATGGGTTATAAACAGCCTCAAAAGGAGAGATCAGGGCAGGGTTCGGTTTTTCCGAGTGGCTGCGTGTTTTGGGAGGAGCAGGCAGTGTCTGCTGGAGAGGGATGTGGTCTTGCTGGGCAGCCCAGAGGTTTTTGCCCAGAATTCGGGGTGTGGAGACCTTCAGCATGACCCAGAAATAGCTCCAATCACCTCTGTCGCGCTTAAATATGAATAAGTTCAATGGTATTAATAATAAAAGTTATTAGTAAGTTAAATGCTTAGCAAACCACTTTTTCCTCCGTATTTCCACAGCAAAACGATTTTTGGATGAGTTCTTTTGGTTCTTCACAGGAATGCAAGCTAACTTTTCTACAGACTGGGGGTGAGCCTTTGAACAAATGAAAAAACTGATGAATAAACTGCTCTTTTTAGGTGTCTGGCATCATTTACACGGTGCATCCTGCCCCGGGTTACCTTTGGCTCCCCATGGCACCTCCCGAGCCCTGTTCTATGAGGTAGCTCTGCCCACCCTTTCAAAGAACCACAGAACATTCTGAGTTGGAAGGGACCCATCAGGATCATCGAGTCCAGCTCCTGGCCCTGCCCAGACACCCCAAAAATCCCATCCTGTCCCTGGCAGCGCTGTCCAAAGGCTCCGGGAGATCTGGGGAGCTCCCCTGGGGAGCCTGTGCAGTGCCCAGCACCCTCTGGGGAAGAACCTTTCCCTAAAATCCAACCTAAACCTCCGGACTCAGCTCCGTGATGTTTCACCGGTCACGAGAGTGGAGAGATTGGTACCCGCCCCTCCGTTTCCCAAGCCCACGATGAGGTCATTTGTCATAACTCCCTTTGTTTCTGCCGGCACTTTGTCAACACAGTCCGTTTCCCCCTCAGTTAATGCCCAACCTGCCATATGCTCCCTCGTGTTCCGATTTCTGCCCGTGTTTCAGGTGTCTAATCAAAACTCCAGGGCAGGGGGAGATAAAGTCTCCCGAAATCCAAGCATCCGAGTACTTACTCCAAACACTCAGGGTGAGCCTGCCCTTGAGATTTGGGATTACAGCACAAAACTTCCTTTTACCATTCCAACAGAACTACAATTAGAGCCATCACCGGGGAATTTCGGTGCTAAAGCCCACAGCAGGGAAAAAAAACCCCACCAAAAAATAATGGTGGTGTCCTCTCAGAATTTTTTCATCCCTTGGTACCATGAGAGATCTCTGTGGTTGACAGAAGCCGCAGGCACCCGCTCACCCATAAAACTACACCAAAGCTGGGAACATAATTAGTCATTTAATAACTGACTTAAACTGGATGTATGTTGACTTTGGAGGTACATTTGCATCTGGATGGTATTACCATGAACACACACACATAAATTTACCTGCTGCACGTATAGAAAATCAAGATAAATGGGCAGACATTTTCAGAAAATATTTTAAGCGTTTGAAGCCCCACACAGATGGAAACCCGTAAAATTGCCGAGACTCTTTTTAGTTTTCAATTCATTATTTTTTCCTTTTTCATCCCAATTTAATTTTTCTAGTATAGAGGCAAAAGTTCAGAGTTACAAAATTAAATTCTTTGCTGTCTCTCAGAGGGAAGACAGGAATGATGAGTGACCTTCACTTTAGTTCAGGTGCATGTTGTTTCAATGAGTTTCTCCTCTGTTATTATGTAACAAGGGAGAATAAAAATTCAAATCCTTGCTCTTTCTTGGATTTTTCTGGGTGTATCATCTAAATACAGCTGCATTTTCCCATATCAGAAGAGAATTTGACCTATAAATTTGACCTCCTATCCACATCAAAATAATCCTACTCTTGTGGCACAGAAATTGAATGACAACTACAACTTTCATTTATTGTATGACTTTTCCTGACACTTAGGATTTTTTTTTTTCTTATTTTCAGCCTGATCTGATAGTTTAGCTTTGTCTTGCACTTGTAGCACAAAGCAGCAATAAATCCAAACTGCTCAGCCAATTAAGCCAGGTTTTAGTTACTCATATGCCAGCCTGGTCTGAAGCAATTACAATGCATCAGTAATTTGAGTTTCGATGCAGAATGATCTCACTGTTCTCATAAAAAGAAATGTCAAAAATGCATTTTTGCTTAACATTTTAAAATGTTTTATTTGCAAAAGAAAAACTACTCAGTTCTTATGTGATTTGCTTCAAACAACCAGTGAAAGGACTGTGTTTCAGTTAAAACAAATTAGAATCAAATACATTTAGTCTTCCTGATGCATACAGAAAAATAGGGATTAGTAACATAAAAAGAAACCAAGCACAATAAATCTTAAACTATTTTTTTTTTCTGAATTAGAAACCAAAAATTATGTTTTGGATGTAATCACGGACAAAATTAACATTGATTTAATGGAGCCAGATTTTTCTCAACTGATCATTTAATCATAATAAGTTTTTAAAATTTGACTGTTAACCGTGCCATCTCAAATTAGAAAAAACCCAACTTATTTTCTATAGCTCCATGAAGACCAGTGTTTTTCATTTATTTGGTAATAATTCTATCCTAGAGAGGTTAAAAAAAATTTAACAAGACCTTTTGAACAGCTGAATTTTCTGAATACCTGCATGAGATAACCAGAGATAAATCCCATCTAAAAAGAATTGCCTTTTGTTTGTCTGAATTATAAAGAGAAGGGTTTTTTTTGTTGGGTTTTTTTTTTTTTTCACTTTCCAGACTGGTTCAGCTCTAGATTTGCTGTATAACTTCAGCAAATTTGTTTTCATCTGCCTGCATTTCCTGTTCTGCAAAAGGGAATTAATGGTATTCAATGTCAGGAGGAGAACAGCTATATTCACATTTATCCAAATATTTGTAAAAGTGCTTGGAGACTTGATTGAAGTGCTATAAAAGGGTAACAATAAAGGGTCCTCTCTATATTTACCTGCAGCTAGACAAGCTTTTATGGCCTGTTCCTGCATCAGGTATAAAGGTACTTGATTTTTATCAACAATTGGACATTGTTTTAATTCCATGATAAATGGAGCAGATGTGAAGTCAGAAAACTGTAAACCACTGATTGGTCACCAACAAAGCACTGATCCAGTTCATTGGATCAGGCAGGTTATAAAGGAGTAAAAAATGCAGCTCAGTTTCATCTGTTTAAATTCTTCAGCAAGCCAGGAACTCACTTAGGACTAAATATATTTCATTGTGATTATGAGAAAATGCTGTTTGCATATGCAGTTTTCAGAGAGCTGTGCTTTTCGTGGAAGCAGCCAAATGTGTTGTCCACAGCTTTTGGCAAGATAACTTTGTTTGTGACTAAGGCAGGATTTTACACTTTGATTCCAACACGTTCAATTATTTTACTTTACCTTTCTTTCTCATTTTAACTGAAGTGGCTCAATTAAACACTATTTGCACTATGAATATCATTTCAAGAGGAGGAAAAATGACGATTTCTGGAATTATTTCTGAATCACAGTTACCACCACTCTTCCATGTCTTGGTAAAAAATTATTAACTTGTAGTAGGAGTGACACTCGTCATTCTTGCTGCATTTTCCTCGTTAATGACTAAAATATGTCTTACTTCATCAGTCTTAATTTAGGTCTGACTCTCTCTTTATTCTGGTTCAGTGGCTGCTTGAATTGTTTAAGAAAGAATTTGTTTGCTTGCCTGCTGCCTATGGGAAGAAGCCTTGTGTTTGCTCACAAATAAAGCCAAAACACTGCTTGTCTTCAGAGGAGGTGGCACAAGGAAACAGATCCCTTCTGGTCAACAACAAGAGCTGTGGCATTACAGTTTTCCTCCAAGAGGTGAAAAGTGTTATTCTTTAATTAAACCTTTGCCTAATTGCCAACAACTTGTAATTAAACAAGTAAATTTTCCAAGGGGAAGTTCCTGTGCTAGGTTAAACCAAGTTGATGACCAGATTTTCAGTTCATAGATCTCTTTTGTTATCAGAACCCAACCACACTGAAAGATATCAAGGCTTCATATGAAGCTAAAAGCAGTTAGCTGGAAGTGTTTGTTTTCCCAGGGATTGGTTGGACATTGGTCATCAGACTCCTGTGAGTAATTTTCAGAAGGTAATTTGAGCCCATTCTGGGAAAGGAGTACAAGCTGGCTGGTACGAGTTTCTGCTGGTGATGGGGCTGTTTTCTTAAATATTTCTCTGTGGACAACAGCAACCATCTCATAAACACCAGCCAGGGCTGCCGTCTGCACTGCTGCAGTACATGAAAGTGCAGGTGCAGTAAAAAACACTTGACCACATTGCATGGGCAGCGTGGAAAATGGCCTTAAAAAAATCAGTATTTCCACAAATACCCGAAGCTGACAAAGCCTGTGCTTCAGATCTTAACATTTTACCACGGTCACTAATTGGTCAGGTTGGCCATTGCAAAATACCGATTATCTTGCTGTCTGTGTCGGCAGGTTTTGAAGGAAAAAATAAACAATGGATGGCATAAATGGAAGTCAGGTAACTGAAGCTGACCAAGTGATAGTTAATTTTATGAACATGTGTCTGTAGTCAGGGATTTTAATTTATTTTGCCACTTTATTTTTCTGCTACATGCTGCCTAGTACACAACACTTTGTATTTGTTGTGGGGCAGTTGTTTTTCCGTTCCCTGTGTTATTTTTTAAAGTCTGCTTCAAGATCATCCTCCCCTGTATGATTTTGAGGGAGGCAAATTATGATTTACTTTTAAAATTTTCCTTTATTTAGCCCCTTTATTTATGGCTCTGGTTTTGTAATTTCTGCTCATGCCTATGTACATGTGGCAACTGTTAATATTAACTAGACAGTAATGAAATCTTTACCGTGTTTTATTTTTCTTTGCCCTTGTACCTTCAAGACAAAACAATCCTCTGCCCCTGCTCCCTGTGAATTTAGTTCTACCGAATTTCTCCAGCCAGATACAGAGGATTTCCACACCTTTGAACACAGTGCAAGGTGCCTGTTGTGCGAAAGCCAGCAGTTCACCTCTTCTTGAACTGGCTGAAGTGGCGGAGAGAGTTTGTAACTTCAGATTCCTGCTCAGGAGTGATGCAAGAGCTCGGGGCTGGTGTCCCCTCCCTGAGCTCTCCAGGCTCATTCCCCAGGGAGACTGCCTTATCTGGAGTGCCAGTGCCCAAGCTGGGAGGCTCAGCTGGTAAACACATGAAGTCCAGACCTTGGAAAATAATAATTCCCAGGGTGTGGGTTGGATAATCCCTCAAAGAGCAGCAGGACGGCCAAGGTGGACTCCTCAGCACAGTGCATGTCATAGACGTTGGCAGCATTTGGTGGGTTTTAATGTATTTTTTTTCCTACAGCTTTTAAATACAAAATAACTCTCTTATTTAAAGTTATCCTATGAGGTTTGTGTATCTTGATACCAGCCAGATTTGTTGGAAAAGCCTTGTCAATACACAATCTTTTCATAGCGGACTACACTTGAAATAAGGACTGTGGGATTCCACATGGAAAATACGATTTTCAGGGTATCCTTGCAGAAATCAGAGCTGCACTCAGAGAGGAAGTTACCCTTTAAGTGTTGGGAACTCTCAGACCACCTTAAGGCAAGGAATTCACAAAACAGCCAGATCTTAGCATCCCATTGCATGCCCCAGAAAGGCAGACTGGAGCTAACAATTCTTTAGAGTTTCTGTCCTTCAGCACTTCCTCCATCCCTGTCTAAGACTTGGAATTTCTGTCTTACATATGCTAAAGGTGACAAATTAGCCCAGGTGCCCTGTGAGTCATTTCATCAGCACAAACTGCTTGACCTTCAAACAGAGTCAGTCACTTGTGAAAGGACTTAGAGGAGGCCACTGGGTCTCCTGCATCCTGTGCACCCAGAGTAGGGAAATTTTATGTCATTCCAATGCAACCTGTTCGCACTAATCCAAAAATTGTAGCACCGTGTGACGGGGCTGCAAAAGCTGCAGCCTTGACTCTCACCCAGGTGGGAGATGAGGCTGTGCCAGGCTCTGAATGGGGCAAGAACAGCAGGTTTTGTCTATGGTGGGATTTCACCTATTTGCATGGGCAAGGAAGCCTAATTGCCGGTATTTCTGCATGGATTCATCGCCATCACCCTCAAAGGGCTCCCGGGAGGAGCAGAATAATCCCTGAGCAGCTTCTTCAGGTGCTCCCTTCTGCAGGAGGAAAGCAGGCGAGGAGAAACTATTTCAGCCAGCTGAGCTCAGCCTGCTTGTCCTGTGAGAGAGGAACAATCCTCTTGCCCCCGGGACATCCAGTGACCCAGTGCAGAAGGTGAGCAGTCCTGTGAAACACCCTTGGAATTCTGTGTCCGTTCTTGTGGATGCTGTGCTCGTAAATACACCCAAAGCTAAAACCAAAAAGTGAAAGTAGCGGGTTACACCCAAAGCACTGATGAATTGTTCAGAGAGATGTCCCAATTGCTCTCCCCGCGCCTGAGCAAAAGGAAAGCGAACACAAAATAAAAGGCTGAAAAGGAAACCTGCATCCGTCTCGGAGGTGCCTGAAAGATTAAGTTTTCATTAACAGCAGGAGCTTAGACACTCGCTTGGACACAGATTGGTTTAAAACCTGCAAGAAGGCAATTTTTGGTGTGGCTTTCAGAAAAAGGGTCGCTGTGATGCATAAACAAGGGGCTGGTTTGGCTTCAGAGAAAAGAGGTTACAGAGCATGAAACTGCAGAGTAAGAGGAGCAGCTGTGCAAGGGACAAAAAAATAATATATTGAGGCACCCTGATTTCACTCTGATGCTTTTGAGGTTCTCTCTTGGTTTTTTTTCTCTCTGGTCAAATGTCCACAAGACATTTGATTTTTTTTTTTTTTTTTAGGTTACATTCTGCAGGCTGTCTGGAGCTACCTCCTAAATGTGGACATCACTCGAAGTCCCGGGAAGGAACAATGTTCCAGCCAGGGCTGGAAATGCACTTTTAGTTATTCATAACGCTGCAGTTCCTCACAGCACACACCGTTCCCAGGCCGCTATTTCTGTCCCCTGGGAGCAGAGCAGTTGCAAATTACCTTCCATTGGGACTATTGTCTAGTGGGGTTATGGATCAGAAGGTTGATTTTCCCTCCTGGCTTTCAAATGGAACTCACAAAAGCCTCCTGGCTGAGCCACCCAGGGTGATTGGCTGCCACCCACAAGTTCTGGGTCAGCGGGGTGTTTTGACTGAACTATAAAATACGTGCTGAAAGGAGTTTGAGGGGCACAGTGTACAGCGTTGGCATTACTGCTGTGAATCATGCTAGGAAATCTCAGGCTTCGATGGGATTCCCCCCCAGGAGTGTTTGTCATTAACAAAACCAGACCTGTAACAGAAGTTTGCACCAAAGGGGATTCAGGTGTGCTCAAAGGCTGGTGGGGAGGCCTGGCAGATCCATAAAAAGCCTGGTTTAGCCAATGGAAGTGCTATGGAAGAGCTCAGAGCTGGGTGGATGTTAAACCTGAAATGAGAGCTTTCCCCTACCCTGGCGTGGTTTGTGTCAGCTCGAGGGTGTGTGTGTGAGTCAGCACAGGCAGGCAGCCAGAACAACCACAAATAACCACGAATTCATGACTAAAACACAAATAATAAATTGATTTCCATTACCTCTCTAACCAGGGCATCCCTGAAGCACGAAAGAGGAGACACAGGCATTGTTAAACTCGTGCCCATGCCAGGGGAGCTCTGGCCCTGCTGTTTGCACAGGCTTATCAAGGGTTATTCCAGCTGCAAGGTCACTTGGGCTGATTTACAACCCTCCTCCAGTCCTCTGCTTTTTAACCCATTCCTCCCAAGACTGAGCATTAAGGAGCTCTGCCAAATATCAAATATCTGCCACATCAAATATCTGATGTGTCCTATTGAAACCTTGCCTGGGAAAAGAAAAGACGAGTTATTCAGGACTATAAATCCACGCCAAATCAAGACGGAGCTGGTTCTCCTTCCTGGTGCACACAGAGCACTCACTGTGCTCAGGTGAAACCTTTGCCAATGGTTTTATGGCTGCGCCCAGGAAAGCTCTGAGACACAGGCTGTAAAGCCCCTGAAGCTTTTTAAGGAGTATGTCCAGAAATGAAGAGCTGCGTTCAGTCTGAGAACAAGCGTGGAGCTGGCATCCTCCTTCATCCTTGGGCTTTTCCATGTTCCTCAGGAATGCCAATACCGTGTGCCAGTTTGACATTTACCCAGGCCTGACTTAAGAAGTTACTGAAATGCCTGGGAAAGTTCAGGTACGTCACGGTCCTTGCTTTAATTAAGAGATTTTCTGATATTCTTCTCCTCACAGGTGCTGTTCAGTGAGTAGAGACCCACAGCTGAATCTGAGATCTCCTGAAGGGAACACTCAAGCACAACCTGTTTGGGTTTTTTTTTTGAGGAGTTGTCTGGTTTAAAGCCCAGTTCCTCAGGATAAAGAGGCAGGTAAATTCCTCCTTTTCCCCATGGACATTCATGGATGCTCCATCTCATGCTGTGCTGCCTTTCACAGCTGCAGTAACAGACTCAATGGAGGATACCAACAAAAAAAAAAAAAAACAAAAAAACAAAAAAACAAAAAAACAGCTTAAAGGATCTTGGAGGGAAAAATTAAGTATTTTTTGTCAGGGAAGAGCCCTGCTGACTCTGACACTTCCTGCATCAAATGTGCCCTCTGTTTAGTTCTGTCCCAGAGCATCTGACCTCAAAGCAACATACAACAGTGAAATTAGGAGCTCAAAACAACACACAAAAGTGAAATTAGGGAACAGGCTCCCGCAGGATGGTTTGAGAGATGGAAGACATAAAGAGTTGACTACAAAAAAAATCTTCCATGTTTTCCAGAGACTGACTGATGGGCAGATATGCTCCTGGGGAGGCAGCCTGGCTCTTTCAGCATCACAGGGTCACACAGGGCAGTTGCAACAGGCTTTTCATACTGGCAGTGCAGCAGCTAAGAAAAAAACAAGATGAAAAACATTTAATGGGGTATTGCATAAAACAGGCTGCCTCAAGACGACTTGAAAAACTTGTTTCAGTAAAGCTACGTGAGAAACAAATAGAAAAGCAGTTATTTTGTGTCCTGTGATGGATTTTTTTGCTTGGTTTTGGCTGGGGCTTTTTGCTCGGTTTTTGTTTTTTGGGTTTTTTTTGTCTGGGTTAGTGAGTCTAAAGCTAGTGTGAGCTCTTTTGTGCATCAATCACCTATTCTGCTAAAGATAAGGTTGCAGGACACGCTCTTGTATAGGTTTTCCTCAGACAATTTTGTCTGGGGTGTGAGATGCCAGGAGAACATGGTACCACTGATGCCTGCATCACTTTGGTTCTTTGGGGTTTTTAGTGTCATTCATCCGCGAAAAATGAGCAATTCTGGTTATTTTAAAAGAGGTTGAGAGGCGCTGGCAGGAGCTGCCTGGATGTGGACATGAGCTACTTGCTGACCTGAGCTCCTCCCTCAGTTCTGAGTGGGCCTGTCTGTGTGACAGTGTTGGCTTTGCATTGATTGTTATTTTGGTAAAGAAGGTACTTTAAAAAATTCTTTTTTTTCTTGAATACTTCTTTGGTGACTTAATAAAACTAATTATAAATTTGTTTGAATATTGACAACTTGGGAAATTAATTAAAGAGTTAGATTTGTTTTTCTGAGTCACATTTTAAAATGAACAAACTCTAATTTCTTTTTCTTTATAAAAAATGAAGAAATTGAAATTAACAAATCCAAACCACTACAGTGACCCATATCCACTTGTTGCTCTTTCAACAAACCCATCATGGAACTGTCCAGTTTCCTCCTCTTTTGACCCGCCTTTTTCTCTCAGTGACATGTTTTCCTGATCTTAAATTTACTATACCATTGCTCCATTCTGGCCCCTCTAAAAATGTAATTCCATAAAAAAAAACAGAAAAAAAAAAAACAACAACAAAACAAACCCAAAAAAAAAATCTATCAACACAAGAGAAAAGGGAAACCTTCTCTCTGAGTGTGATGTCCATAGGAGAGGGGTTTTCAGAACCCTCTTCACTTGCATTTTGTTGTGAACTTCTGCCGAGTCCATTTTTGTCATTATACAACAACATTTTAATATTAAATCTTAGAGATTATTCATATGATCAGCTGTATAACTGCAGTGAGCACTCTCTTCTCACAGACTGCACTGAAACGACAGCAATGAATGCATTGAAAAAATGAATGGCAGCTGCCAGTTCCTTTGAAATCCAGTTTATTTTTTTCATGAGGTCCCCTGTTTTTAAAGGAATTCAGTGTATCTTCATCCTTATCAGCAAATGCTGACCTTACATATCTCAGTGAGGACAAGCATGCGTCGTTTATAACTGACCCTTTCCTCCTGCAGTCAATCTGGTGGAACAACTTGCCTACAAGCACAAGTTTAGGATTGCAGAGGAGCATTTTTGCCCTTGATTGCAACACAGGTGGAGTACAGTTAATACCTGCAACGTGGGCCGCTGGCTTTGGGAGCCGAAATTTCTGAGGGCAAACACAGAAAGCTCCCCTCGCTGGGGGTGCTGACCCCGGGGGGCTCCACTGGGACAGCCCTGCTGTGCTGGGTGGGGAGTGCAGGGGGCAAGCAAGGGCTCTGCTTTCCAGCCTCGGGAATTTTTATTTCATGGCGTAGATAAGGTGTCAGGCATTCCTCTGCCTGGAACTGGGAGGTGGGATCTTACTGGAACGGGTTGTGCGGAGCTCGGGTAAGTGCTGTGCTCCACACTGGTGGGAGTTGCCTTTCAGGAGTTGAACACGTGTAAAAATCCAAGGTGCTCAGGACAAAATCCCTGTTAAGGACACTGAATCAGTGCTGAAATGCTCATGAGATGTGGCACTTCGGGACATGTTTTAGGGGTGATTATGGGGTTGGTGGTGGGACTGGATGGTCTTGAAGGTGCCTTCCAACCTCGATGATCCTGTGATTCCACGATTCCCCCAACGCCCCATCCCAGGTGCAGCCCTTGGCCTTGTTGAACCTCATGAGGTTCTTGTGGTCCCACTTCCCAAACTTTTCCAGACCTCTCTGGGCTGGCAGTGGGACTGGAAAATCCCACTGGTATCTCCCAGCCTTGATGATTCTGTGGCTAATGAGCTGGGGCAGACACAGCTTAATTAAAGCCATAACAAAAAAAATCAGACTACTTATAAGATTTAAGTACTCTCAGAAAAGGGTCTTAAGTGCTAGAAGGTGAAACATAATTTACAAAGTTAAGAACTTCAGCTTTTCCCTTCTTTTCCTTCTCCCCTTTGTTTGCTGGTCCAAATCCTTAAGATTGATTCAGCTCTCAGAAAAGGGACTTCAGAAAATCAAATTTAATTCAAAACCCAATAAGATAATTGGGGAATGTAAACTTTTTTTTATATCATTTAGTTAATTCCTAAATATTGAGATTAACTCAGTGGGATTTTCTCCATTTTTTTCTCACTAAAACTTATTTCTTGTTTGTTTGACTTACCAGTACTAAGATTTACCTAAGGTGCAAAGGTTTTAAAAACTGAAACTGGAAAACTGTTTAGAAAAAAGTTAAGCCAGTTGTTTTACTGAATATGAAAAAGGGCTGTTGAGAGGACAAAATACTTGCATGTTTGAATCCTAGATAGATACTGAAATAGACACATAAATTCTGAAGGAAAAAAAAGTATCTAGGTTTAATGTAAAAGTTTTTTGCTATTCTAATTGCTCAATACTATTTAGTGAAAGAGCTTTTCTGCATAAATATACATAATATATTTAATACCAGGAAGAAAATTGAAAGGATGAAAGTATGTGGGTTTGCCTCCACCTACCTCCCGATAGCAAATAAAAATTAATGATCAAAATGACAGCAAGAGGTGTGAACTTTCTCATTCACTATTCAGTTTTTCTTTTGTTGTTACATACACTATTTATGGTTCTTTGAAAATGAAGCTGTATGCATAAAGTACAGTGCCTATTACCACTCCTGTTATTGTAGATCCTTTGTTTGGCCATAAGTCCTCAAATTATCAAGCAACAGTTTTTATAAGATTAATACATTTACATTTTAAATGTGTGTGCATGCTGTTGCATGAGTAAACAGAATGAATCACAAGCGTCAGAATAATAACTGTAGGCCGTAGTGGAAGGAGAGATTTTGCTTTGTTTTATGAGTGTCTGTGAGAAAACAGTGAAGTGAGATTTTGGGAAGAGGAAATTGGACTTTATCTTGCTGCTTCCCCCAAAACCTGCATTCAGTAACAATCAGAAACTCTAAAATTATAAGGCCAAAACGCAAAGGTTACACAAGTAACTACGCTAAAGAATAATAATTATATAGAAAGAAAACAGCTGGTAAAGATTTATCAGACTGGACAGCACCACATGCTTTTAAAAAATTATATTTATTAATACTGATGTGTGCAGTTAAACTTAGTAAATCCGTATTGTTGGAAACCAGATGAAATGAACCCCAGGGGTAACCAATTAAAGGCAATGCAATTATACAAGGATTTATTTGGAGCAAAACATTGAGGGGAGAGGTGATATTAGGAGGCTTAGAGAAAATGAAGACATGAGCTAAAAATAATAGAATTAAATTAAGATGGAAGGGAATCAGAAATTGAATGGGGGAAAAAAATCAGAAAACATTACTTCTGCTGGAACTCGGGATGAAAAGGGTCTATTGACTGTGTGATTTTGCAGTGGGGTGCTTGTGTAAAATAGTTTAAAGCTGTGGTGATCTTAATTCAAAGAGATACCAGAAAAAACAAGGGAGTACAAGAAGGAGAAAGCAGGACAGGCTACCTGGTTGGTGCCCCAAGGCATTGCAGAGCATGCAGGGATGTGGTTGGCAAAACCAAAGCTCAGCTGGAGTTGAATCTAGCAAAGGATGTGTGGGATCGCAAGAGCTCTTCCTTGAAGTACATTTTGCAGTGAAACGAAGGCTAAGGAAGATGTTTGTCTGGGGCTGGGGACCTCGTGGCTAATAAAAACCAGGCTGAGGTGCTCAGTGCCATTTTTTGCCTGGTTTATCACTGCTCAGGTGGGTTCTCTGGCTCTTCAGGTGTCTGAGCCTCTTAGCAGAGCCTGTGGCGGTAAAACCACACGCAGAGAACACAGAGTTAGTGAGAGCTTGGGTTAATCAGCCACAGGCAAGTCCATGGGAGGCATTTGTGGAGCTGGGGAAGTGGCCTCTGTCACTGTAAGGCCACTCTCTGTCAGCTGTCACAGTGAGGTTCCCAACAACTGGAAAAATAAAACACCCAGCCTGAGGAAGGACAAGGAGCACCTGGGGAGCTAGAGGATGGTCAGCTCAGTCCCTGGGGATGTCACACAACAAATCCTCTTAAGAATCCATTTCCAGACCCAGGAAGGACAAGAAGCTGTTTTGGAAGAGCTCAGATGGAGGCACCCAGGGCTAAGTGTGCCCTTCCAGCCCGAACACTTCCAGTGATGGCATGACAAGCTCTGTGTACGAAGGGAGAGAAGCAGGTATCATATTCCTAAACTCCAGCAAGGCTTTTCACAGCGTTTCCTTCAATATCTTTATTGCCAAACCGGTGAGATACGGACTGGATGAATGGGTGATAATGTGGGTGGAGAACTGGCAGGACTGCTGGGCTCAGAGCATTGTTCGTAATCCGCCAGTGATCCAAAGTCCAGCAGTGACCAGTCCCCAGCAGCGTGCCTGGGGGATCAATACTCACACCAGGGGTGGTTTAAGCCTTTATCAATGACCCAGAGAGCAGTAAAAGTTCCCACTGTGGAAGCAGTCGGTGCACTGGGCTGCTGTTTAGAAGGACCATGGCAAATGGCTCAGCACTAGTGAGGCCGTGTGTCCGGTTTGGGGCTCCCAGGGCAAGATATGGACTTTCAGGAGAAAGTCCAGCACAGGGCCACTAAAATGGTCAATGGGCTGGAGAGCAGGACGTACAAGAAGAGTCAGGGTGAGCTGGAACTGTTCAAACTGCAGAAGAGAATTTAAATTCCCAGCACAAGGGAATTTATTGCTGCCTGGGTCTAGCTCACGGGAGGTTGCAGAAGATGGAGGCCCGGATCTTCTCAGAAGGGCAGGGTGACAGGACAAGAGGCAATGGGCACAGGATGAAGCTCTGGAATGTCTGAGTAGGTACCAGAAAAACCAAATACCAGCATGAGTCTGGTCAGACTGGGGTCCAGAGAGGTTTTGGGATGGAGACACTGAAAACTCAGTTGCACAAGCCCTGAGCAGCCTGGGCTGACTGACCCTCCCACGGGCAATACTCAGTGACCTGCCTTTCGCAGAATCACAGAATATTCTGAGCTGGAAGGAACCCACGAGGTTCATCGAGTCCAACTCCTGGCCCTGCACAGAACAACCCAAGAATTAATGGATTCAAGTGAGCATAACTTTGAAGACAAGAGAAGAGAGTACCAAAGGCCTGGACAGGAGCTCTTTGCAGAGCTTGTTGCAAGCACGTATCTGTGGGAGGTAATAGGAGGAAAACCTAATGTGAGTTTCAGGGAGAATAGCAAATCCCTTTCTCCATGTTTCCTTTATCGATTATATTTTTAGGAACTAAGCAGATCTTTCTTGTTTTAGCATATGATCTCTCCAGAGCTTTTCTTTCTGATCAGTTTTCTGTCCAAATTAACTTAATTAGGAAGGCAAAGCACCTAGTAGCCCAGTTCAGGCACACAGTTAAGCAAAAACCTCATTATAATAAAATAATTTTGCATATTATCTTACACATTCAATACAGTAATTTTGTTTGTGGGCTGTTTTTAGAGAACAAAATTTCACCATCATCCATAAGGAAGGGAACATGGTTTTCATATCTGTCTTGTTGCCTGAGGAATTACCATAACATGATAAAGAATATTAACAGTTAAACATAAAACTGAGCTGAAGGTGCCCTTTCGTGCCTCGTCATATAAATAAATCAAAAGTTTGAACAGTGACATTTCCGTTGGGCTGTTTTGCTACTAAAGGGCTTTTACTTTATAATCTTATAATTAGTACTTGCACAACAGCTCTGTTCCTCTCGGGCACGTTGCCAGTCAACTGTGCCCGTCACGTGCTGGGTTTTGGGGCTCTCAGCAGTTCGAGTTACAGGGAACAAATTTAATGCACGTTTCAAACAAAGTGAAGTCTCGGAGGTAATGTGTGCAAGGAGACTGGACAAATATCAGTGGAAAATGTGGGATTGTGTGTTTGGAGACACCGCCAGGCTTGGGTGCCAAGCTGCTCCCAAGTGAGGGTGTAAGGTGAGGCTTAAAGCTTCCTCTTCTCACTGCTCGTCTTCATTTTCACAGGAAAGCAGGATGGAAGGTGGCTACAGCTGGAATCTTCTGGACTCTGCAGGAATCTAAAGGAGGGAAACTTCCTTTAGGTTATCTCTAATGGGATATGAGGATATAGATGTCCTAAGGAAGGTCACTGATAAGAGAATGAGCGCTCTTTATACCTGTGGAGTAACCACCATCCTGGCACATGGAAAATCCACATTCATTTTACAGCCACGAATCACACAGCAGCTGGGCTGAAGTCTTTGGCCCTGTCCATGTCCCAGCTAGCATTTCCCACCTCATTGACCTTCTGGATCAGATTATCTGCAAAAACTCCGTCTGGCCCAGGAAGGAGCTGCTGGGATGCATGAACTGGCAGGATCTGCACTTCCTCAGGACCAAGGGCTCCAGGTCACACAGCAAAGAGCTACAGAGGCACAGATGGTAGCTGATGGGGGCCTGGAGGGGCTTCAGTGGTGCTAAAAATTTGGATTTGAGTTTGGTTCTACAAGACTTTACCTCATTCTTATTAGGTTTCCTTCTCTCAGCTGTTCAATAGGGAGCAGACAGTAGTTACGTGTCTGGCTTTGTCAGGATAAGCACAATAAACAGGATCCAGACACCAAGGTGTGAAAATTAGATTATCTTTTATACAAATAAGGAACTGCTAGGCCTTCTAGCAAAAAAAAAATAAAAATAGGAGAGGTAAGGACTCAAGAAATTTGGCTACACTTGGCCTGATGGTGTTTGCATCTCTCCAACATGGCAAATCAACTTGCTGATTAATAACAAGCAGTTATTGATCAGCAGGACTTATGTCAGCACCTCTCATCCAGAAATGCTGTACAGGCAGTGCTCTCTCTCCAGAAGATGGGAAATCCATCAAGTGTTGCTTTTCCCCTCTATTTTAATCTAAATTGATGCGTGGGAGAATGGTTAAGAAAAAAGCTTGGAGATATCTTGCTGTATTTTATCACGTGCATTTGGACTGTTAGCATCGGGATGTTTGGAGCTGTTCCATTTCTCTTCCTCTCCTTCTGTGTTGCTCAATCTTCTGCTCACAACTGGGAGAACAAATAGAACAGTTTATAATCTCTGAAGCATGAGTAAAACATGTTATCTTAAACTGCAGGCTAGCTATAAAAATAGCTGCAAATACTAACTATAAATATATAACAGCATAGAAATATTAGGGGAAGAAAAAAGCTAAAAAGATTTCAAACCGCCGTTCGTTTCCTCAGTTCTGCTCAGCTCTGTGTGGAGCCATATCCGTGCCCTTGGGAGGATAACTGTTGGGGCCCATGTTTTCCCTCTTTTGGTGACTCTGGAGAGCCCCTATAGCCTGGATATTCCCCCCTGAGTTAATGGTTAATGGAATTTGAGCTGAGGTGAAAAATCCTGCTTCCTGCTTCAACCTCCACAGCCCCTTCCCTCCCCCTCCCAAAAGAGGGTTAACGGGGGGATTTACATTTCTCCACCTCCTCCCCTGCTCCGCTGCTGCCCTTTGCATCCTCCACATCTGAACAAAGGGAAGGGTCTTCAGCCAGGAGAGTGGGGGTGGCGTGTGTCTAAGTAAGAACACATCAGCTCCTCCTGTTTCTGTTGCTGGTTTGGTGTTTTCCTTCTGGCTCAGTCTTCGTTTAGCTTGTCTGGCATTTTCAGGGAATGGGATTGGGTTTTTAGGGAAGAGGATTCCACCTTTCAACCTAACAATTGTGAGATCTGCGTGGCAACTCTCATGACTTAGGGAACAGGTTTTTTGGGGAGGACATTGACAGACAGACAGAATGACAGGAGCTGGACATGATTCCAGATGCAGATGCCTAAATTTAGTTTCCTGATGTGTAGGTGACTTCATGTGAGCTAAGCTTCCACATCAGGGTAAGCTGAATTGCCCTCCCAATACCGCACACTGTACAGTGGAGTCTTAGCCAATAAAACTATTTTAGGACAGCAGCTTTTGGGACTAATTCCCCCTTCTATTTCTATCCTCACCTGAGTCAGGATTTTGAAATAATTTTTGGATGCTACACTTTTCTTATATTCTTATTTTTTTAACATTAATATCCTACTTTAGGGTACAGGCAAAGATACAGCGCTGCTTTATTGTGACAATTTCATATTTTTGTTATTGTTAACCATTTGTTTGATTACATTTCCATAAGGAATCCAGTAAAATATTTTAACCTTGCTGCAGAGTGAGAGTAAAAACTTGCTTGGACAGCCATGCCCCAAGAGCACTTTGCAGTGGTTCACTATCAAAGCAGTGGCAAATTCTGTAGAAAAGACTTCTAGGTCTACAGGAAGTCAAAAGTGGAGCATCAGTCAGCAATGCCATGGTTTTATGAAAAGAAAATAAAATCAGGCTGGAAGTACAAATGAAAGCAGTGCCTGCAAATGAGGGAAGGAATCTTTCCTCCCTGCTCCATCACTGGAGTTTTGTACTCAGGAACTGACTGAGTACAATTCAAGAAAGGCCCAAGGAGAGTGGTGGGAAAGATCAGGAGCAAAACCTCCCTCCCAGCACTTCCAGAGAAATATTGTAGCCTTGTTTAGCTTAAAGCTGTTGAAGCCAAAGAGGAGTGTAAATTCTGGTAATTCTTCACGTGCACAGAAGCTGGAAGGTGTAGCTGTTTCTGCATCACTTTAGGATTTTGCATCCAAACCATGTTCATTTTCACTCCTTTCATGTACCTACTCTGGACACAATCTGCGGACCAAACAGAATTCAACTGATAATTCTGCTTTTGAAAGCACACAAACTGCATGAATGTTTATAAACCCCAAATCATGTCGCTGTGCACGTGAACATTGGTCAGGGCTGTCCTCCCTGAGCTATGGAGTTGTTCCCTAGCAACTGCCAAAGTGGCCTTTGGAGACAGGCCACCACCTGGCAAATGATGGAGAAATAATCTCAAATCAATATTCCATGGAAGAGATATCGTTAATAGATTGCCTATATGTAATTTATGGATACAACTCTCTGTCTGTGAGTAAACTGTTAGGTAAAAAATTCCTCTGATTAACAACCACATTGTTATTTAATTTCTTATTTGTGTTAGGATTAATCCTATCTGGTTTATACGTTGAGTATTTGAATTCCAGCATTCGGTAGCTGCTGTCGTGGAGGAAAAATCCTGCTGAGATGAAGTTTGACATTTAAATAAGCTGATCAAGCAACTGCTAAAAACTCAAGCACTGGTTGCTTCCCTGGCTTTTAACTGAATTTGGAAGCAAAGTCCTGAATTTTGAATTTGGATATAGAGAAAAGAGGGAGAAAGAGGAAGAAAGTGATTTTGTTCAATTATTGAATTAAATTCATGTCTGCAGAAATAGTGATCAGAGGCTTCTGGTAATGTCCAGCCTATAACCTCAGCCTAAACACCAGATCATCCACGTCATCCTCACACATGGACCCTGCTAATCCAATTTGTAGCCCATTGCAGAATTGCTAGATGAGTTTTACCATTCTCCTTAGCTGGTATTCCAGTCACCCACTGCTTCTCAGGGCACCTCTTGGTATTTTCAGTTCTTTCCCTGTAGAATAGGCCTCTTGAGAACTACACTGGCAGAATTAAATATCCTCAGCCTGAATTAACCTGGTGAATAAGAATTAGATTAGGTGAAATTAGGTGAAATTAGCTGCAATTTTTGTATTACCACCAATGGCAATTCCATGGCTGCTTCTTGGAATAGTGCACTGAAAATGAACTCCTAGTCACAAATTAGCTTTTTCAGAAGTTAAATATCCTGAATATGCATGACTTCACTTCTGTGTTTGCAAACATTGCTCTGTTAGATTTAACCAACTCCCTCTCTTCTCCAAGGAAGTTCACTAAATATGTTACATTTCTCATCTGCTAGAGATTGGCTTCCTGCACTACACTGAGGCAGGAATTGTCATCTTTGTCACTTGTCTATTTAAAGAAAGAAATTACTGCTCCAAGGACTTGTGGCAACCAGTTTGGAAGGACTTAGAGGAAGGTGCTAGAGATTCAAATAAAAGAGTGATATACACAACAAGAAATTCTAATTTTCAGTAGATGCCAGATCAATCCAATTTCAAATTTCAGGCCTAAAAACAAGCACACACATCTTGGGCTGCAGGAACACGTTGCCTTTGGCAGAGAAGTTCTGCTTCTGAAACCCTCCTTGTCCTTGGCTGGTCACTCCCTGGCCACAGCATCTGCTGCCTCCTCTGCAGATGTGTCAGTGTAGCCTTGATGTAAACTCTGCCTCTTCTCTTTCCCTTTTTTTTAGCTTATTTGCTTCCAGCCCAGACAATTCCAGAGCGCCGACCAATATCAGCACAGGGAGGAGGAGCAGGGACGTGCACCTGCTTTGTCACACTGCCCTCGTCTGACTGAAGCAGCTCCCAGATCCCGTGAGCTGTGGAGCACCCTGCACCTCAGAATCAAATATTTCAGTTCCACAGGCGCTGCGGAGTGAGTGCGAGAGGATCAGGGCTGGGCACTGAGGGGCTTGAAACAACAGAGATGATAGAGGCAAATAAAGGAGGAAGGAACAAAATTTTGCCTGAAAGACGCGAGACTTTCCAAGAGAGCACGTTGTGTGTAAGGTGGCTGCGTGGAGGAGCAGCAGGTGAATTGAAAGGAAAATGTTGCAAAGGAGACGGAATTTGGGGAAGGATGTGGAAGCATGAAGGTGAAGCAAAGCAAAAAAGAAAGAATGGAACAAGAGTGAAACAGCTCCCTCTGGAGCAGACCTGGAATGGAGCCCTAGCAGGGCTTTAATTTCTCACCCAAGGGAGCTGTTTGCCCTATGAGTACTGCAAGGTTACAGAACCAAATACTTTATCAAGCACTGATGCCTTAAGTTTTATCTTTTGTATTTCTCAGATTCTGTGCTGGTTTAGCGTGTAGTTCTGGGCTCCATATGAAGGGTTGGTGAGCTCTTCACAGAGTGGGGGGACAAAACAATTCACAGAATCACACAGAATCACTGGGTTGGAAGAAACCTTCAAGATCATCGAGTCCAAGCCGTGCCCAACTCCTCTACTCAACCCTGGCACCCAGTGCCACATCCAGGCTTTCTTTAAACACATCCAGGGACGGTGACTGCAGCACCTCCCCGGGCAGCCATTCCAGCACTTTATCACCCTTTCCTCAAGAACTTCTTCCCAATATCCAACCCGAATTTCCCTTGCTGCAGCTGGAGGCTGTGTCCCCTCGTGTCAGTGCTGCCTGGAGAAAGAAACCAAGCTTGGGACCAAGGACAAATTTTAGGCTCAGGAGTGGAAACAACAGTGAAAAAAAGGGAGGGAACAAGGAGGATGGAGATTCATCACAATTAACTCCAATCTGCTGATGGACCCAAACCTATCAAAGTGTGAGGCCTNCCCCCTGCCATGGGCAGGGACACCTTCCACTATCCCAGGCTGCTCCCAGCTCCATCCAGCCTGGCCCTGGATACTTCTAGGGATTCAAGGGCTTCTCCTTCTCAATTTGCCTGGAAGCAGCAGGGAAGCTGTGGTGCCACCTCATATCAGTCACTTGCCACAGAAAAGTGCCAGCTGCTCCTTTGTCTTTATTAACTGTAATCTAATTAATTGTAATTAATTGTCTCATTAATTGTATCAAGAGAGAGCACAGGAGCAGTGGGTGTGGAGGGGACACACACCGTATCGCCAAGCGCTAATTTGGGCAAATCCTGAAAGATGTTTGGACTTGTTCCTCTACTGTAAAAGGCCCATCCTGTTCACCACAGAAAAAAACAAAATTGCCATGCAGCAACAACCCCTGTTCAAGCTTGTGACCTGCCTTAAAACACAGCTGAAACCACTTCTGTTTTTCTGCAGAGTCAGACCTTTATAGATCAATCATGCGAGGAGGTTTCCTGCAGCTGTGATTTTTAAAGACTTCCCAGGTGCTTTGTGTTTCCCTGTCAGGGCTCATAGAATCTGTATAAAAAGAGGAGGCTGGAGGGAGTTTCTCTCTTGCTGTTTTGGTTGTGTGTGTTGCTGTTTTCTGAAGAGGCAATGTACATTTTGAGCTAAGAGATGCAATTATTGCGACTTCCCTGTGCCAGGAGAGGCCTCCCCTGGGAAGATTATTCCGTGAGACAGCAGGTGAGAATGAAAGCAGCTCAGTGTTGTTCTCCTCTTTGTTTGCTTGGTTTTGCTCTCTGTCTTTTCACCATGAACCTGCCTGTGGGCACCTTTCAAAACAAGGTGGGGGATGGAAAGGTTGACTTGTGCTTTAGTAAACGGAAATTGCTGGATTTGAAGGATCAAAGTGTGGCTGGTGATGTTGCCTGGCTGTTGGGAGCTGCAGGAAGGGGGGATGCAGCCAGAGGACAGCAGGTGGATGTGGGGCACTCTGCCCCCAGACTCTGATATGGAGCTTTGGTTAACAGGATTTGGGAGCTGGAGGTGCCCTCACCTCACCTCAGCGGGGTTCAGACCCATGAATTCAAGTATTTGTCTTTCACTTTTTCACTCTACATAGATTGGAGGAGATTAAAGGCGAAGTTGCAACAGATATCCTGGGAATGGTGGCTTTCACGTGCTTCCAGTTTTCCTTTGTCATTTAGAGTCTGTCATTCACATATTAGTGCATAACAGCTTAACAGGCAAATGGTATATTGTAAACACTTCATCCTCAATAAATACCACACTGAGGTTGTAACCGTGCTTTATTCAGGCATCTCCTGGATGAGAATTCCTTTCAATCTCACTTTGAGAGCCTGATTTTGTGCCCTGAGCAGTTCTGTGTCTTCTCCTGAAGATGTCGTGCACTGAAATAGAGAATGGCAGAGCTGAAGGGGTTCAGGACTTGTGGTAGTTTGCGAATGCAGCTCTTCAGTGGACCTTGTTAACTAAATACATAAATAAATAAAGTTCCAAACTCCTCAGTGCCTGCTGTGTCTAGACCAGTGTGCGAGCTTGCTCTCTCCACCTCGTCCTGTTTGTCCACTTCTCACTTTGGGATATCATTCCCGAATTTGAGGCTGTGAGTGCTGGCTCCTCTCTGGAAGGTCGTGTCCTGGTGCTGCTTGCTCAGGTGGTACCTGGTACAAAGGTGTGCCCTCACCTGAAGGTTCACAGTGCCTTTGTGGGGCTGCAGTAAATAAACTCTTAGCAAGAATCCCTCGGGTGGGGAGCTCTGAGAGGTGCATTTGTGTGAGACACATGTGAGGAATTGATGGCATTTAAGCGTTTTGCTGGGGAAGACACCAGCTGTCCTGGAGGAACAGGAAAGCTATTGTGGGCCTGGACCTGCCTGCCTTCCTCTGGTGCCAGTGCTGCACAAAGCGAGTTTTTGTACCACTAATGCTATTCATCTTAGCAAAAGGTACAGCCTGGGAGCAGTCAGGGATCATAATTAAAGAATTCCCAGCTTCCACCCCTCATATAAAGGTCATGTGTTCATATTTCAGTTATTTGAGTCAGCCTCCAGTGTTTGTAAAGTGATGTTCTCCTAGTGCTGTGCAAACAACAGAAAAAACAAGGCAGAATTAATTTGCAGTTAATCCAAGGTGTTTGTAACAGGGATTAGAACAATAAACAAATTTTAGAGTCATCCCTCCTCCTCTTATATGAGGAGATTCAACCTTGTTAGACTAATCAGAATTTATTTGTAAAAATGACTGTAGAATTCAGAATTAGTAATCCCAGACAGCCAGCACTGACTCAAGCTTCATCCTCTTTTATTCCCTTCAGGTGGGGGAAAATAATTTTATTTGGGGGAAAAAAAAAGTTTGGGATATGAACAATCCCCGTTCTCTTTTTAAAAAAGTTTGGTTTTCTGTGTCTTATGCTACATTATTAATCTTCAGATTTTTTTAGTATTTTTGACATCTGGAAATATTTAAATATTATTATTGCTGTTAAATGAAACCTGAGATTCCTGCATAACAGCTTGCCTTTGAGAGGATATAGTTGAGCTATAAAAACAACATGGGACTACTGTGATAAAATCATAAGAACTGGCAATTCTTTTAAGTTTTGCAGCCAGGTAGGAAAGCATTGTAAAAGAGAAGAAAACAGTTTGGCAGGAGACATTTTCCTGATGATGAAACCCCATGGAATTATGAGTGGTCAGAGGATGCAGAGGGTGGATTACAGGTCACTCTACCACTGCAAGCACAGGAAAACTCTGAATCTTCAACCATTGAGTCTGCCTTGTACTCACGGCCTTTGCTAGGCTAATCCTCCCCTCCCCAGCTCCTTACCTGCTGATAATCTGTCTTTATCCTGATAGGTGTTTGAAATGCAGGAACTTTTTGGCACAGTCTCTGCCCTGTGCCAAGGGGATGCCTGGAGAGGCTCCCCAAGGCTCAGGGCAAAAGGAGAGATTGTGACTGCGATGCCTAAAGAGGCCAACCTGGAACAGAGGCTGGGCAGCGTTAAAGGAGTAAAAGGTGGGGATTTATTAAAAGGTCTTCACAGGATGCACCTGGGGCAGTACAAGAGCCTGGCCAAGGCTGGACCCAAGATACACTCAAGATGGACACCTGGTCATGAGTTTTCACACTTTTATAAGTTTTGGTCTATTTCCATATTGGGGTCAATTTTTCCAGTTAGAGCTCCAGGTGATGAAGTCCCACCCTCACAGATTGCTCTCCTCAGTTCCCTGTTGGTTGCACTTTCTGGGCCTGAAGCTGCAATGGTGTCCTTGGTTCTGGGGCTGGAAAAGGATTGTTTTGTCTAAATAAACTGTGAGGAGAACTTGGTAACACTCTGTATGAAGTTCAGAGTCACACGCTGAGGCAGTACAGAATCTGGATAACATAAAAGCTAAAACTTAAGGTATCAACTGTCTGTTTGTCTGTCAGTATGATTTAAATGATGATTCATGACTTGCCCAAAACAAGGAACTGGGCAAAGCTTGCTCACTTTCCTGAGGGACCCTTATCCACAGCACCAAGTGTCTGGAGAGGTCCTGGCCTTCAAAGAGGAAGATGGTACAAGTCTGTCAGTGGTGTTTTAGCAATGAACAAAGGTTTAGAGAGAACTGAAAAGGAGATAACCCAGCAGATCTGTTTTTTCGTTGTGGTGTAGTTACAGGGGAGCTTTCCTGCCACACAGCCGAGGTCGTCCCTGGGTGATGGGATAAGCACTGGTGAGAGCTCGCTGCTGTGACTCCTCCTGCAGCACAGAGCTCATCATGAACAGGCATGTCTGGTCAGAGGAACAGCACCAGGGCTCCCTGCATTCAGCATCCTACCTCATCCTACCTCTGCTTTTCTCTCAGAGCTCTGAATTCCATAGCCTGTCATTCTGGAGGGATGGCCGGAGAGTGTCCTAGCATGAACTGCACACTGGTGTAACACAAACCCCTCGGTAACAACTGAGGAGCTGGGGGAACAATGGAGCCTCTGTGCAGCTCCTATCTGATCGTGGAAGCTCATTCAGCAGGAGCACCAAACGAACACAGTGTGGGCAGGAGGGAAACTCCTTCAGAAAGGCTGAGCTGGCCCCCAGGTGATGGGAAGTGCGTCATCCTTATCTCCAGCTTGCCTGGCAGTCAGGGACGTGACCCCGCTTGGTGTGAGAGCCGAGGTGGTGCCTCACCCTGTCACCTTGCTGTCCCTCGTGCTGCTGAGGTCTGTGTGCTCTGGTACCCTCTCTTTGCTCTGGGATGAAACTTAAAATGGAGGTGGTTTGATTTCACACAATAAAAAAATTAACAGTGCTGCTGTAGCAGGGAATTGTCCTGCCCGTTTTGGTGAATCCATCCAGAGAGAGACTAAACAGGGGTGCAGCTGCCAGTTTCACATTGGTGTCTTCCTAGGGTGAAAAACTGAAATTCTCTCTGAGTTTAGACTATGTTGGTGCTGCTTCTCCATTCATCTTCCCCTCCCCACATTCTCTGACCTGCTTCAGGCTTGTGCTGCTTTTTTGGGAAGTTCTTGGCTTTGTGTTACTGTCAGAGAGAGCAGGAGAAATGGCCCTTCCCAGTCCATCCCCTCTTAAGGTATGTTTAGCTTTGATTGGGAGGGGTGGGAAGAGGTTCTCCGCTTTCTGTTTGACTCTATTTTACTTTGAAGCCATCAAACATCACTCCCCTGGCTTTGTCTGCCTCTCAGATTTGGGAGCCAGCAGAGGGAATATGATGAAACAGGTATTTAAGGTAATTAAGGAGCAGGCTGGAGCACAGGCTGAGTTATCAATCATTTCAAGATCCACCTGGAGATGTGAAAACTGTGCAGGTACTCAGCACATTCAGTGCTGCAGGTACAGAGGAGGGTCTGTCTGGGGAGTTCTTTGTATTTCTCTTTTAGCTAAATCCGCAATGAAATGGATAAAGTTGTTACTTCACCTGCTCAATGTCTTGTGGTTTCAGACAGTTCTCCAAATCAATGCTCTGGAAGAGATAAAAACAAGAAATAACTCTTCCAGAGTTCTGGTCTAATAAAAGTTTAGGACTGAAGCAGGAGATGGACTGAGAATTCCAAAGTGAACAGAGCACTTAGCTTTGACTCTTTCTTTAGAGGAAAAAAAAACCCCTTCTCGTGAAGCTGCAGTAATCCAAAAGAGAAGAGCTCAGCTTAGAGAAATCCAGAGGATAGAAGTGTTCTAGCCCACCAAAAAAAAAAATCTCTCAAGCATCAGGCTACATCCTACACTGTCTATATGTTTTTTCCTGTTTATTGAAATAGAAATTGTGTACTGATTTTTACTGTGCCCACTGTAAAAACCCTGCTAACTGCATTGATAATGAATTAGTGAGTCAGCAATAAGATTTTAGGCAAGTATTTGTTTTTTTGTTGACAGGATAATATTCTAGTAATTTCAATGGAATAAAAATGAAAAGTTCTGCCTGTTTCCAGTTTAAATTATTGGATGCAGTCCTGTACTTTGGAGCCATTCTAGCCAGTAATGCTGATGAGCTTGTTAATGCCAATGGATTCTGGGTTCAGGCCATGAAACGCTTTCAAAATGTGGCAGTGATGTCTTGACTTCAAACCCTCAGAAACAGCAGGCAAAGAATGTGGAAAGGAAAAGAAACCAAAGCAGTGTGGGGTGGCAAACCAAGCTTAGAAAAGTTTTGGGAAAATAGGCTGGGATCTTTATTTTTTCCTGTAGCATCAGCATCTGATTTTTTTTTAAATCTGTGTGATAATAATTTGTTTGGGTTTTTTGTTTTTTAACGAAGAGGTTTTGTAATGCTGGCACTTAAGCAAAACCCCACTAGGTGTCCCCCGTCTGTCAGAGTTACTCGGAGGAGAGCTGGAGTCCGAGGTGTGGGAAGCAAACCCGGAGCTTTGGGAGGGTTCGAGGGTCCTGCTCCTCCTCCTCATGCCCGAAAAACAGCACTGAAAGTTGGTTGTGATCCTCGGAACGTACCTGTGTCACTAGTGAGGCATCCATCGGTGTTTCCATGCTGCAACGAGACTTTTAAACGTGGATAAATCTGGATATGACTTGCCACACACACGCTGTGGAATGTGCTGTGTACTCAGAAGAGGATCAGACATCTAATTTGAACAATTTAGAACCTCAATATTTATCATCATCAGCGGGAAATACCCAAGCGTGTGTGCAGGCAACCAGATTTTACCTGAGCTTGCAGATCTCTCAAGTCAGTGAAGGTCACCTGGCATCAGAAGACCTTTTTCTGAGTTTTTTCGTGCATTTTTTGCTGTGGGGTTAGAAATACTCCAAGCACTGCTGTGCTGCTCCTGCCTCAGATCTCTTTTTGCTTTGCTGGAGGTGGTGGGGAAGTTGTAGGAGATTCAAGTGCATCTCTGCTTCACTTTAGTGAACCCCATTTAATCTCATTCATTGCCTTTTGGGTTGCCTTTTTGGACAGCAGAAGTTCAAAATGTCTGTAGAAAACGGAGTTGTTTGAAGCCTTTCAGGCAGAAAATTAGCATGCTGACAAGGACTGTGGTTCAGTGTCTGCAACCCAAATTTAGCTGTACTAAATTAAAAAAAAAATTAAAAATTAAAAAAAAAACACCACCAAAAACCCAAATGCCTAAAAATCCCACTGGTTATTTTCTGTGTGGTTCTGGCATTTTTGTGCTGGTATTCCTAATGAGCTTTGCAAATAATCTTTAAAAGTAATCAAAATCTGAAGCTCTGTGAGGGGCACAGTGACCTCATCACTAAACTTGTAATTACAAATCTGTGCTTGGTGTTGTTCATGTTCTACTACACATCACTGCCAACGGTGGTTGGATTTTAGATTTTTAGGGGGATGACCAGGAAGGCAAAACCATCAGAAGGCACAAACCCAGGCACCTGTAGGTATCTATCCCAGTGCTATATTTGTTTTTAATATTGAATTCTGCTTCTGAAACATAATAGAGAACAATCTTATTTGAATGTTTCAGTAATCTTTTTAATTTGAATGTTTCAGTAATCTTTTTAATAAGCCTGAACACTACCTCTCCATGGGACCTCACATGTTGCTGTTTCAAAATATTGAAACCATCCTATATTTCTACAAGAAAATTGTTTCTAATGAACGGAGACCTCAAGCTCAAAATACACATTAGCAAAAACCAGATTATTAAGCGAGCTAAGAGCTCATGAGACTTGCAAATTGATAACCGGAGAGAAGAAAGTTCCCCGTATAGCCCCGGGGGAAATAAAGCGAGGGCAGAACAAACACGGGCCCTGACAAAGTGCTGCAACACTGGCCTCAGGTCTCCCTGTTTCCAGCTTGGCTGAAAGCTCAGCCGCTCTTCCCGAGGGCTGCTGCTCTTTCTCCTTGTTTCGAGTCCTTCGGGGCACATCTGTGGCCTCCTGTGGGTAATTTTTTTCCCCCTTGTCCTAATGCTGATGCTCCTGACAGAGCTCTGGAACAGCCAGCGGGCGGCTCTGGCGCCTTCGCGCTTATCGTGCTCTGAAATGAGAGGTTGGACCTCCCTTGAGCAGGGCCACGAATTCCCAGAAGGAAACCAGCCCCTCCACGGAACATCCAAGGGGGGAACTTGACCTTTTGAGCAAGGCAGACCTCGTGTCCTGAAAGGCAGGAGTCAGGGCAGTACCGAGTGACTCACCGCACTTTTGAGTGACATGTTTCCTGATCCAACACTTCTCACAGAGTATTTCTCATCTCGTTCTGATCTTAGTCATAAAGTTTTATGAGTGCTTTTCTTCCTGGCCTTTTTACCCTAGCTCAACGCTGCTAAGCAGCCCTTTGTTCCTTTTAGTCATCCACCCACAGCTTTCCCAGTTTTATTATTGCCATGATGAATGCTCCTACTTCTCTAGGCCATTCAGCACATATTGATTCACCCAACTTCTAATCAGCCTTTTCTTATTCTGCGGCGTGGCACTGGGAATCACCTGAAATTTGAATAGAATCGTGAAGATTAGGATGTCTGCAGAAGCAGATCCTCTTTTGTATGGGGCAGAAGATAAGCTTCAGGTTTCTAAATGCTCCGGCAATGTGATTAGCACTCCAGGGAGTGTTCCTGTTATCCAGAAGGGCTTTAATTGTGCCCTTGGGGTATTGTGAGGTGGGAGGGGAGCCGACCTGCGCTAGGGGAAGATAAATCATTTATCACATATCTGGGCGTTTTGAAAGCCCCACCGAGCATCAGGCTGGAGCAGGAAGCTCAGCCGCCATTCCTGCTGGGGGGCATTAGCTCAGGGATCATTCCCCCGGCAGGGGAGGCTGGCACATCACCTGCTTCCAGGAGATCTGCTGTGTCCAAGGCGCTCTTTGGGAAGACTGGCAGCTTTTAGGGCAGAGCAGGTGTGCTGTGGCTGCTCCCCATCACTTACAGCGCTGGCAGTGCAGGGTGGGAGGGATCTCAGCCCAGGGGCTCCTCTCTTGCCTCACAAGCAGCAGGTTTTGTTATTTTTTAATTTTTATTTGTAGCTCCTTTATAGGAATAGCTACCTCTAAGGTCGGGGCTTCATCTGGTAGAAGAAACCTTGTTATCAAGAAGCATAGAAGGGAGCAAGGATATAATTTCTCTGTGGTCTTTAATTAGTGGGATTTTTGAATGGTTCCTTCACAGGCTTGCCCTTCAGGTTGCTGCTATTTCTGACTTGTCTGACTCTGCCTCCTTCTCTCTCTCCCTCCGTGCTCCAAACCCTCTCATTTCCACTTTTTGGTCTTTCCTTCCCCTTTTGTTGCTTTCCCCTCCCTGTTTATGATCCTCACACCTACCGCAGGCTTTGCTAAACCTACAGAACAGATCAAGTGTTGAGGAGCCGGTGCTGACACCGAGCTGTCATCGCTGTTACTCTGCCGTGCTCAGGCTGCTGCCAGGTGCCCAAGAGAGGTCTGGCTGCCGAGTCATTGTTTGGAGACCTCTGCAAGCTTGGGCGTGTGGGACTGTCTCTGCTTGGTTATTTTGATTTTGGCAGGGCTCCCCGTGACAAACAAGGGCTGGAGTCTTGTCCACTAAAAACCATGAAAAGCAAAAAACCAACTCACACTTAATATCTGGGCTTCTACCTGGAGCAAACCAGGCTTACAAACCACGTGGTCTGCTATCTTTCTGCACAGGCATGTCCTGATCTTTGTGGAGTTTAATTTTTGCTGTAGGAGTAGCACTGAGACTGATATTTAGTTGGCCCCCTAAGCCTTAATATCCATGGAAATAGATACAGAATAATATCCATCTATGTTTTCATAAAGTTTGGGATTGCTTGCATGCCAGGTGGATTCTAGAACAAAAATAATTAAGTCTGGTTACAGGTGTAGTTATACCAAGTGGGCAGCATGAACATGAAGCTGAAGAACATTTTGTTTGAGGATATTTTACTATAGAGTTAAACAAACTTATTGAAGTGAATGACACACTTGAGTCGACTCCCACCTGAGTCAGCAGCAAGATCAGGTCCACAAAAATGAAAATGATACTTAAACAGGAGAAGGTGGCTGTGACCTTCAGGCTTCTCATGCAGAGTAAGAGCAGAGACCAGGAGTGCATTAAGCAAGCAGAGAAGAGGTGACTGCTCAGAGACCAAACCCTGGTTGCCCTCTCCCTGCACACCCCGGTGTCCTCGGCCTGGCTCCCTGCCGTGGCGTGGGCGGAGGGAGGAGGAGGGAGGAAGGAAGGAGAGCAGGAGCTTCCACCTCTGGAGCTGAGCCTTGCCATGAACTCCCACCTGGGAGCAGGGCATGGAGCACAGGGGGCAGAGCAGCCCCCTGCCAGGCTGCTGAGGATGGAGCTGGGCTGTGACCCTGAGCTGCACAGGAGGATCTGGGGGGAGATGCCAGGTTATGCTCAGAAAAAGGAGTTGTGTTTTCTCCCTGAGGCTGGCTTTGTGTTCATGGTATTGTTTGAGATACCTTCACTAAAGAAATAATTTTCCAGACACCAGTGCCATTGGGAGAACAGGACAATAATTTAAAAAACTTTTTTTTTTTTTTTTTTGAGAGAAGCGCACACACACACACAAAGTCTGTCAGGGAGAGCCTTTGGTAACTTTGATGAAATAGGATTCTAAAATCTATGCATATTTCAACACAGGAATCTAATTAATAGACACGGATTTTTCTTCACAAATGAAGCAATCCTCTCTCAGGCTGTTGTTCCAGCTGTGTGCTGGGGCTGAGAGTTCAGGTATTTGTAGACAGGTCACTCATGGGATGCTGAAAGAAATATATCTCTTGGGTGATATCTCAAGGGTGACTTGGCCATGAGTGTCTGTCCCAGTGCCACACGGTAGAGCCCGGCACCGACAGATTTGCACTGCGGTGATGATACATTATTGATACGAGAAGTATTTCACCCGGTTACCCTGCAGACCTCTCCCACAATGCCGTCTTGTGCAAGGGCATTGAAATCTCTGTTGACACTGAGCGTGTCCGGCTGTGTCATTATGTTTCCAAACAAGCCACTCCTCCTCCCCATTGTTTCCTAAACCTCTCGCTGAAGAAATTATTTACTTCAGTGCTGAGCCACAACGAGAACACAAATATATACACAAAGCAAGCCCAAAATATCTGTAGGAGGACACTTTTAACATAGTAAAGCAAGGAAATGCTTTTTTGGGAGAGTGGTTTTAGGGTCGATTCTTTCATTACATTCTGCTACTTTTTTTTTTCTTCATGCTGAAATTTTTTCAGGAGAGGGAGATGACTTGCACGAAGCAAATCTATTGACTGACAGGTGTCTCATCTGAATTTCAAGAATTAATTGCCCTCAAAAGAACTATCGTTGCCTCATCTGTTTTTCTGCCCTAAACATAAATGCTTTGGGATGGTAACTTGTCTCTTGACACGTTGTCTTCCTGGTTCCCAAAGGATTCATCAACACTTAAATTATTTAGGATTTTTTGAGGGGAGGAGAGACTCTAGCTTTTTTTTTCTTTTTTTTGTGTTTTGGTTATTTTTTTTCACCATAGTGTTTGATTATCAACAGTATTGGGTTGTATAAAGTTGTGGAACAAAGGGACCCTTTCATATAAACACAAGTTTACTGTCAGCACAGGAATATCTTGAAAAATGTAGAGAGGTCAATGTCTAGGACAGGTAATATTCTGTATCTCTACAGATATGAGTAGATAAGGAGATATTTATGGGCAAATGAAACCTGCAATTCCTGTCAGTTGAAAAGTATATATGTTTTATGCCAACTATAAAACTGTCTTTAAAAAAATGGTTTATAAATTATTCAGATTAGAGCCTGTTAGTTGCTGCTACTGGCCTTTCAGGTGTCCAGTTAGAAGTGGAATTAGGGCACGTCACATCCCCTCTTCTTTTAGGATCAAGCTTTTATGTTGAAAAACATCTCCACTGAGAAAATATACAGCGTGGATGAGTAGAAAATATACCATGAAAGTCTAAATGTTCTAAGAAACCCAGCTCATTAGGAAACAAAAATGACACTTCTGTCCTGTGTGAGTGAATTTAGAAAGGTGGTGTGAAGCTGCCCAGAAAAACCTGAAACTGCACCAAAAAAAAAATTAAATTCTGAGGTCAGAGTAATTTTCCATTCAAAAATATTTTTGCCAGGAAACTCAAGCTTGTGTATGAAAATGTATGAAAATGGCAGAGATTATTTTTGTGTAACTCTGCACGTACACTTGTTGCCTCTTGTGTGCAGTCTGCAAAGCAGTCACACAATGACAAAGTTGAAGTGAGTAATGGGTTTTTTTCTTAAGGGTTTATGTGTGCAGGGATTTATAGATCCTGTTGCAATGAGTTATCCTGTGTGCTAACTTCAGAAATAGATTCAGTGTGAACTTCCTTGGCAGTTAAGGAAAGTTATATACGTCAATATGCTTAGTCAGTAAAATTCCAGATTACAGAACAAGCTCTATAAAACCAATGGTAATGGGCAAAAAATAAAAAAATAAAAATCTGGTGAGTCTGTAGTCATCCTGCACTTGAGCTGGACAGCAAATGTGGTCACTGCTCAAAACAAGCCAAGAGCCTTATGTCAACTCAATTGGTCAGTTTTGAAATCTGAATTTCTTCAGGTTTTGGAAAGAAATCTTGTCAGGTGCTTTATGGCAGTCTGCTTTTGGGTTCTTACCCAATTTCCTTATTTGAGCACACTTCTAATTGTGCCGGTTAAACAGTAAAACGAGGTTAAAAAACTCATTTGGACCAGAAATATCCACGCTGGTTTAAGGTCGATGTGACTTTTGGCAGCAGCGCTTTGCCCTCGGTGGCAGAGATTGTGCACCTGTGCTTTGGCTGCTGTGGTGCCAAGGGTAACGGGGTCTGAACCAGCCTCAGCTCAGCCCTGATTTGTTTTACAGCCTTGCTGGTGGCTGGCCCTGCGGTGCAATGGCCTGGGCTGCAAACACTTTAGCAGGCAGCAGCGTCCTAAATTGCAGCTATTAGCCTTGGCATTGCCTGCTCGACCCATGCCCTGCAAAGCTTTGCTGGAACTGTTCTCGTTTAAGCCGGTAAGGAGACCGACCTTTGCAATCTCCGTGCTTGTTTTAGCGAACTGATCTTATCTGCAGATCAAAATAGATTTTAAAGGTGCCAAAGCTGGCAGTATATCGCCTATAACAACACTTTTGTTGCGACAGGTGAAGGTTTAAGACTGAGCAGAACGTTGGGCTTGGCTGCTCTTTGCACTCCCTCCAGCTTCAGGGAGGCTGTGGGAGGGATGGGAGCCCCTCCATTGTACAGGGATGTGATTTTGGGGCTCTTTGCCGTGTGCGTTGCACTCTGCTCTCCGATTTGGGCTGTTATCGCTATGTTTCATAAGGACAACATTTACTTTGACACGTGTGTTTTTCTTTCCTGTTACTTACTATTAAATCCACAACTAAAAGCACGTTGCTGCGTAATTACACAAGCATGTTTTGCTTTGGGTATAGAAATAAGATTGCAGGCATCTGCAAGGGGCATTCTATCAATTCAAACAAATAAGAGCCCTCTTGTAAAACTTGCCTTGTTTTTCCTTTCAGCCTCAGCTGGAATGAATTGTGCAATCACCTTTGGTGGCAAAGGTCTGTGAAGGTGCCAGGGTTTTATTTTTCATTTTCAGAAATGATGTTGTGATGATGCTGAAACACATTGCAGCACTTAGAGGGTGTTATATAACAAGTTAAGTGTGTGCTTGGAGGAGCTGGAGCACTTTGGCCTGGAAATTGGGCTGGGGAGAAGAGTCATCACAGGTCAGGGTGTGCGGTGGGGAGGAGATCAGGCAGCCTTGGAATCTTGGAACAGAGCCAGACTGGAGACATTGCTGCTTTGGGGTTTCTTCCCAAACACTCTGATTGTGGAGAAGCATTAAACCACAAACAGGATGGGGTGTTTGTCAGCCCATGGGCAGTGCTGGAGAGGGCTGTCCTGAGAGCTGGACAGAGAGGTGTTTCATGACTTGTGCCCAAGGTGGTGTGTGTCTGCTGTGGGCAGAGCTGAAATCAGGGGGCCAGAAGGTGTTTGAGTGCTCTCCTTGCCCCAGGAACCCCAGCTGCCCCACAGCCTTCAGCAAAGACAGCACAAGCTCTTTGCACATCTTTGCACTCTGCTGTCATAGTCACGGCACCTTTTGGGACAGGAGATGGTGGATGAAACCCAGCCACGAACAGCACTGCCTGTGCCTGCTGGAAAAGTCCCCGTCCATCCCGCAGTGCAGCAGCAGAGCGGGATTTTCCCTGCCACCATCCCTGAGCACACCCAAAGCCTGCAGTGAGTTTGCCCTTGTGCACCTCAGAGCTGTGCTCTGGCTGCAGCAGGGAGCTGGACCCCCCAGGTTCTTCCCAGGTGCTATTAAACACAGGAAGGGGAAGAAGAAAATGGACCTGTCTAGTGCTGTTTTGTCAAAATGCAACCAGGACGAGTGCAAACTAATTAGAAATCTCGACAACTCCCATATAAAACGCAATGGTGTGTCATGTGTGTGCCAACAGGCAAAGCGATTACTCAGTTGTTGTTCAGGCAAAAATTCCCACTGAGTAAGGTCAGAGTAATCACCCCAGGATCTGTCCCTCCTGTGCTTGCCCCCAGTTGCCACCGTGCTCTCCGTGTGAGGAGCTCCAGGCGCTTTGTGCTCTCAGTTGGGTGCGTGTCTTGCGCTCAGGGCTTTGCTGACTCAAGGCAAAGCTTGGCAAGACACCTGGACATCACCCGTCCTCTGGGAGAGGAAACAACCTTGTGGGCTTCTGCCCTTTGTCCTCCTGCCAGCCCCTCCATCCCTGTGCCTCCCAAAATTGCCACAGGGATGAGGCAGTGCTGCCTGTGGGAGTGACAGCAGTCCACTGATTTCCTTCCCCCGCTTTACACAGCGTGCCCTTCACCCACTCTTCCCCAAAAGCTGTCCTGGGCTTTTCCCCACTGCAGGGTGGTGAGGGAGGTTTGCTGGTGCCTGGGCCAGCCCTGCTGTATCCCTGTGCCCCCCGAGCCTCACAGTGTCCTGAGGCAGGTGCATGTTTTGGTCCATTTGTGCACTTTTGGGGTTTGTATGCGCTGGGGATTCCTCCTGTGTTGTTTTGAGATCTGTAATGGTAGAGCAGTGGTATTTTTGGTCAAAATCATGGGTGTGTCAGACCCTTCTCCCTGAATCAGTGTTACTCCTCAAAGCCCACCTCCTGTCTTTACCCTGGAGGTCCATGGCTTGGTCTGATTCCCTTATCCTGGGTCAGCTTTCAAGATCTGGACCAAACTTTTTGATCTCCACAGGGCAGAAGAGTGTGGGTGTGCTTTTTTTTGATGGGTAGGGCTCTGGTGGCCGCAGTCCTTTGAGTAGCTTGGGTAGTCCTTAATGTCAGTGTAACAAGCATTGCTGTACATTAAACTGTGCCACACTGTGTCCCCATCCTTTTATTTCAGGGATTTTCAGCTCCCTGCATCCTTTTCCCTGTCGTCCCCCTGCAGGAATGGATTGCATTCCTAGCTTAAATGCCAGGGGCTCTCATAGTCCTCCCACTGCTCCCCACTCCCTGTCCTGGTCAAGGAGCTGCCCCTGCCCCTCTCCTGAACTGTGCCTTTCTCTCCTGGGTCTTTCACTCCTGCCCCAGGCCGGCTCCCCTCTGCTCTCCTTTCCTCCCTGGGCCCCACCCAGCTTTATCTTGGAGACAGACAGAGATATGACACGCAGCTGTGCTCACCGGGCCGATGATCTGTCCCCAATTAGCCCAAACGCAAGCTAGCACAGCAAGAATGAGAGGAAGTTATATGGAGGGCTTGAGAGAAAATGCCCTGCTCTGTGGCAACAGCAAAGGACAAAGAAAAATGATTTGATTAAAGAAAAAAGGAGGCTGCAAGGTGGACTTCTGGGCCAGTTAGCAGGACTCATCCACAGACAGGACAGCTCCCACTTTGACTTCATTTTCTTGTAGTGGTTTTCTCTTTATATTTCTCCTTACGGGCCCCTGGCTTGATGAACCATAAAATCACAGGCTTGGAAGGGACCTTAAAGATCAACTCCTTCCAACCCCTTGTCATGGGCAGGGAACCTTCCACTAGAAAAGACAGAGATAGAGCTTTTGATGTTGTGTAACAGCAATGCTCCGGGAGGAAATGTCTCCCTTTGTGCTCGTGTGGGAATTAAGTGTGGCTGCTGGGAAGGAAAAGGCCTGTCCTTTGGGAGAGTCTTATTAAGGGAAACCGGCTATTACCAGGTATATATGGAAAGGGTGGGGTTCCTTATTACTGCACTCATTTCAGCATCTCCTATCTGCCTCAGGAGTGCATCATGGTGATATCAGCCTGTATTAATATAAAACTCAGAATTACACACCCCTGATTACCCCACAGGTGTAATTCAGTGGGTCTCTGACACTGCAGCCTATCTGATTAAAGTGGCAGCCGAGTGATCAGCAGCACCAAATTAAGCAGTCGGTGTCAAAGATCTTTTGGTGTAAAGTTAAATTATATCCAAGGATTAAAACCTGGGAGACTGTGATCTAATTAGCTGAAGTTTATCCTGTGAGTGGTTGGGATGTAATAACTTGGTGATGCAGAGACGAAAATGCCCAATGGCCAATTTTCTCTGTGGGAAAGTGAGAAGTTGCTTGGGTTTGGTATGTGCTACATGACTCTTCTGTGTGTTTTTTGATTTTTTTTTTCCAGTTTAAGGAATATACCATTATGGAAAGATGTAGTCACTTTAATTATTTTCCAAGTTTTTTTCTAGATTACAGAATTTTCCCTCTCTCTTTGAGGAAAAGTGTCTTTATCTCATTCCTGCCTTTATTACAGAGTTACCACAATACTCTAATTAGGGGAAGCATGTTTTTAGTGGTGGGGCTGCTAAGAAATTAGTAGTTCTGTTCTGAAGTCCAGTGTTGACATTTAAATGCTGTGTGGGAATAAAAAAGCCTGTATTTCTTGCAAAACCAAACCAAATTATTCTTAATGAAAAATTTCCAGAAACCTTTCATTTTTATAGTACAGGTGTCTTATACTCTACTTTCATACAGATTTTAATAGAGAGATAGTTTTTAAAATCACCCTATCAAACCAATTTTCTCATTGATTTTGTTAATATGACAAATTGTTTGGTTTCTTGCTTTCTTGATAACACTCATATCAAACCATTTTTGAAAAAAGAAATAATTGTTTGAAATTACTTCTTCTGTTGCTTTAGTAGAAAACTCTTCCCTCAGATGTTTTGATCACCTTTACTCAGCACAACGAGCGCCCAGCGTTTCACCTGGGAGCTGCAGGGTGGCTTCAGATGGATTTTATGGCACTCAGCACAGCTGAGCATGAGTCCCACAATATTTACCCAACCCTGAGACAAGCAGGTGTAATTATATCGGCTTTTATCATTTTCTCATGGCTGCCTCGCTGATAAGCTGCCCTGGCTGAGGGCTGTGCACGCACGTTCGGTGAGGAACCCGCGTGTTCCTGTGGTGTGAGTGCACACAGGGACACCAGGGCTCCCCACTTCAGCCCCAAAGGGAGGGGAAACAAATCTCCTGGTCAGAATTGAAGCTATTCTTGTCCTGCTGTTGGTAGTGGGGACTCTGATGTGGTTCAGTCATGGCTCAGGATGCCCCTTCCCCTTTTACCCTTCTCACTCCTCCGTACTTTGTGAAATCAGGTCCCTCAAACTGACCCTTCTTCAGAGAGCTTGGTGCCTAAACTGGCTTCATTGTGCACAACTTGGAAATAAATCCTCTTCTCCAAGTGCCATTAGGCTGTGTCCTCATAACAGTTGTTGCTTTTTTTGCTTTTTCCTCCTCTGAACTCAGGCTGTCGATGCACAGAGGAGCCTGGTGGTTCGGCTCTGTTGGTGAGCAGAGGTGAGAAGGTTTTTGTCATCTGCCAGTCAGTGGATGCATCTGAACAGGCAGGAGAAGTCAAGCTGGCCTTTAAGGCAAAAGATGAACTAAAAAAAAAGCATATTTCAATAACAGTGAGAAAGTGATATAAGGGATGAGAAGAATTGTGTGCAACTCAAGGAATGAAAAATGTCCCAGATTCAGCTTCTTTTCACTTTCTTCTTCTATATGTCAATATTTTACTGTACAATTTTAGGGAAGGGATATCCTGGGATCAATACTTGTGTTAAGATGAACTCCTTTGACCCACTTTGACCCACTTTGACATGACAAGCTTGTCACTCGGTGTCTAAATAAAAGCTCTGGTGATAAGGAACCAATGCTGTTCCCGAGTGAAGTGTACAGGAAATGTGCTGGTTTTTTACTCACTCAGTTTCCAGCTGGGCAGACAGACACTGGAGTGAAAGCTGCGCCTCAACTTGTGACTGTAAATGGCAGGCATTGGAAATGTCATCATTGCTCACAGCTTGAGCCTGCTTCCCATTGCCCAGCGCCCTTTTGATGTTACTTTGTCAGGTTTCTCTCTTGAGGGATGTATTTTCCTCTCTCATTTCTCTTTCCCTCAGTATTGCAATTCCTGTGGAGTTTCCTCATACCTTTAAAACACTTCCCACATCTCTTGTGGCCAGAAAATTCCCCATGCACCTCCACATCCTTGTGGGTGAGGGAGAGCAGAAGTATTGAGGATGATGTGAGGAGCTGGGGTTACATTTCTACAGTGGGTTTGGGATGGTTATTTTAAGGGCAAAACTTATAATTTGATCAGAATTTATGTTCATTTAATTAAAATGAATTTCTTCCTGTTCCATTTTAATTGACACTTTTAATATATCCTGCTGTGTGCTAGAAAAGAGAAATGTTCTCTTTATGCCTCCTCCCACTTTCTGATTCTTTTCCTTTCACTCTGCTCACTTCCAACACCTGATCAGCCCATTTGTCTACCTAAGGTTTCTCAAGATAAATATATGATTTACCACATGCACCAAAATATACTAAATAGATAAAAATAAGGAATGTTAATGGTTAAGTCCCCAAATTGCTAACTATTATATTAATTTTCGCAAGAAAAGTTTAATGAATTATTTTGGAGGTGTTTCATATGGTGAGGACTCTTTCAGCCTTCTTCTCCTGATGCCTTTTTTTCCCCTTAACCAGAAATACACGTTCTTTTGCCTGATGCCATTTTTATGCTCCTGCCATTATCTCCCATGCATACTTTTTCCTTTAAGTATTTAATTGATGCTAGAGACTGTGCCCCGTTCAGAAACAATTACACTAATTCCTGCATTTTTCACATAATGTGGTGTGTGTCTGCTGCAGCCTACAAAGGCTTAATAACAAGGCTAAAAGCTCTCTGTGGGTGCAAGGAAGATTAAGCTGGTCTGAGCATGGAAAGTGCAGAAAGGAAAGTGGAGTTTGTGCAGCTGAAGTGGGGTGAGAAACCTTTTCCTCACCTGGGGCCACGCAGTGTCTCTCACACCCCGGTGTGTGGTGGCACACACCAGTCTGTATTTCCTGATCACCCAGACCTTGTCCAATGCCCCCAGAGCTGGGATCTGTGCCCCCTCCTGCCCCACAGCACCAGGATCCCTCACCCTGCTGAGCCCCAGGGGTGACACAGCCCCCTCCTGGCACCTGTGTGGGGTTTGCACCCGACTCTGGGGCTCCAGCGCAAGACACTGAGCTGTGGGAATGAGCCCAGAGGTGATCATGGGGCTGCAGCACCTTTCCCCAGAAGACAGGCTCAGGGAGCTGGGATTGTTCAGCCTGGAGAGGAGAAGGCTCCAGGGAGACCTCAGAGCACCTTCCAGTGCCTAAAGGAGCTACAAGAGAGCTGGAGCAGGACTTCTCACAAGGACAAGTGGTGATAGAACAAAGGGGACCGGCCTGAAGCTGAAGGAGGACAGCTTTAGGTTGGATATTGGGAAGAAATTCTTCCCTGTGAGGATGGTGAGGCCCTGGAATAATGTCCTTAGAGGTTGTGGGCTCCCCATCCCTGGAAGTGTCCAAGGCCAGGCTGGATGGCGCTCTGAGCAGCCTGGGATAGTGAAAGGTGTCCCTGCCCATGGCAGGGCATGGAATGAGCTGATCTTTCAGGTCCCTTCCTGTGGGAATCCAGGACACAGGAATATCTCCTGTGCCTGTCAGAGGTTTTATTTCTCAGGAGGGCACAGCTTTTAGTCTTAGGCCATGGAAATGTCCCNGTGTTAGGTACGTTGTAAAACTCAGTTGGATAAGGGATCTGTGTAAGGATCTTTGGAATCGTCCATTTTGGGTCTTGTTGGCACATGGCACTGAAGGGTGCAGGGCCTGTTGTCATCTAAGGCTCTGAACTGTGATAAAGAAATAATAGAAAACAATAATAAACAGCGAGTCCCGCTTGTCTCATTCCTGGTTCCTGACCCTGGCACAGATTTTTCACAGGGAATTCCTGGTAAGGGGACCCCATGGAGGCGGCAAAGACTCCCACAAATGGTGCCCCTGTGTGAGGAGACAAGCAGACTCCGACACCTTCCAACCCAAGTCATGCTTTGATTCTATGAGTGAGAGTCCAGGAGCATCCTTTGGGACAAAAGAGTGAAAACAGGAACTGGACAAAGATGAGCAGAGAGGATGAGGAACAGGGGTGGGACTTTGCCATCAGGGTGGAGGTTTCACACCTCTGTGCTCAAGAGTCCCTTTCAAATTCAACCAAGCATAAAAACAACTCAGCCCCAGCCCCGTGCAAAGAGAGCTGTGTGTGCACAGGGATATTCCCTGGTGAAAACAGCACTTGTGGTTGCAGTGGAGGGAGAAGCTCATGATTTTGGGGAGGGTAATGGCAGGAGAGGAGGGAGGCCCACACTGGTGTGTGTACAGGCAAGGTGTTGCAAAATGATGGTTGTGTCAGCAGCTGGCCAAGCCACGTGGATGTAGTGAGACAGAACTCGTTGCCTTTAGCCTCATTCCAGGGAGCCAGATTGGGCAAAGCAAATTTATTAACCCAGGATTTAATTTATAATTTCTCCTGGAGGAGAAGACTCAGAACTCATCTCGTTCTTTTCTCCCCCCACCTCTACTCTTGCCATGCCTGAAAGGAAAAGTAACGAGCTGAGGTTTAAGGTGTCTGACACCAGTCCTGATGCAATGGCAGCGCAGGCTGAAATAACCAGTTGCAAACCCTGCCTGGGAGCGTGGAAGATTTGCCGGAGCCGTGCTGAGGGACAAAGCTGCCACTGGTGCCTGAGCCATGGCTTCCCAGGCAGGGTCCCACCCTTTTAGCCTCTGGTGTGGGCACTGCCCTTGCTGTCACTGCCTCAGCAGCCAGAAGTGCTGAGCAAGGTGCTGCCTGCTCAGGGAGGGTTCCCATCCCGTCTCCCAGAGAAATGGGAGTTGTGCAAGGGTGCGGGTTGGAAGCCTTGCTGGGGCAAGGGGGAAAGGGAAGTTGTAATGGGGTAAGTGTGTGCAAGGCAAGGTCCTGTGGGTGACAGCCACGGTTCTCTCTGCTGGCTGGGGAGCAGATCGTTCACTGCTGGTTGTTTTTCATTCTCAGTCTGCTCATGGTGTTTGACCTGATGTGAATTCCTGTAGTCTGTTCATATATCCATGCTCTTGTGTCCAGCAGGCCCCTGTGCCATCACTGACAGCTGCTGGAATGTCAGACTTGCTCTTCTAAACTAGATTCCTCCCACTGGGTTCAATTTCTCCTGTAGATGTGTACAAATGTGCCCTTTACACCCACCTGGATTGGATGGCTGTGAGGAAACTCTCACAAAGTTCCTTACAACACAAAAACCCTTCAATTATAAAAGGGAAAAACAAGGAAACATAATGTGAGGGTCTGTAAGAGACCCCTACAGTATGGAAAGGGATGCATGGTGATTTAAAAAAAAAAAAAAAAAATCCCTGTTATGACTGTCTGAGGGTGGGACCATGTGATAAACAGACAGCTCACTCTCCCAAAGGTGAAAAGAAAAAGGTCAGCAGGAGAAGGAGTTGTGTGGCCAGGTTCCTCCAACATGGGAGAGACAACTCAACTCAGAAATGGGAGGCAGCTAAAAATGGACTGGCTATTTTGGTATCCTTCCTGGTTAACAAATGGATTGAACAATCCAAAGGTGGGAGTAAACAGAGTGATCATAAAAAAAGCTGGGTCACCAAGATAAGAATCATGGATTTCAGGAAAGGTACAGAGCTGTTTGGCTGTGATCTGGGATAAAAGTCTAAAGGGTAAAGGGTGACTGGCATTAAGATACTGTATACAAAACACGCTGGTAGACTTGCCTGATGCCAGCTGGAAAGCTTTGTCTGAAATGCTCTGCAGTCCCTGGAGACAAGTTGGGTACAGACAGGTGTAACCTCGTTCAGATGTGGCACAAGCTCAAGTGTGGGGAGCAGTTCCTTGGCAGCAGCTGACCAGAAGGGCCCGGGCTGTGAACAGGGTGCAGAGGATGTCCAGTGGCAAATTTGGCCTTCAGCAAGAATGGCCAAATGCTAAACAGACCGGTGCTGCGTTATGGGCTCTCTGGATCAGTTTGTGTTTTGGGATTCCAGCACGTTGTACCTCGAGTGTTTCGTGTCCGCAGGAATGTGAACAACGTTAAAATCAAGATTAGGGTGATTGATACCCTGCAGTTTGTTTGCTAACCTGGTTCCAAAAGGTTATTCTGCTTTGTAGTGTGCTCTGAGTTATAAATGAAATATCCTGATGTCTGGGTCTGCTCCGAAACGTGCACGCTGAAGCCAAAGGCTCACGGTGCCCTGAGCACTGCTGACGTGTTGGCCTTTCTGCAGTCTGGGGAGACAAGGGATATAGCTCTTGCTATAATAATAGTAATAATAATACTGATGAAGAACAAGAGATTTGAAAGAAATCTCATGTAATTACCGAAGTCCTGTGAATCAGCCAGCTTTGTTGTCTTGCAGCCCTCTTGCACACTAAATATGTTCTGTTAGCTGCTGCTAGAGGTTCCTTTTACTGTTACAAAGCTGGAGCATGAAGAGAAATATGTGCCATGTCCAGCTTTTCCTGTTCAGGGAGTCATTTTTTCCATGACGTCTAATCTTTTTCTTTTGCTGAACTGTCAGCAAAGCCAGACCACTTTGGCTTGGCATTTTGCCCACATCCACCTACATATTTTTCTTAACAGCAAACAAACTAATTAAATGCCTCTATCTTATGAGGCATTCCTTTCTCTCAGGTAGTTACTGATTAAAAAAAAAATAAAACTTCTCACTATTTTGAGAAAACAAGAGATGAGTCAGTGTGTTCACAGCCTGGTTTATTATTAAATAAGAAGCCAGGATCAAAAAAAAAAAAAAAAAGAGCAGAGTGGAAAAAAAATGTTAGTGCTGTCATATTGTGCTTGTGACCAATGAAAAAAAGACTGTTCTCACTCTGGTGAGCATTTCCAACATCCATTAAAATTCACGAGCAATATATTTGCACATGAAGGTGGACAGGGGTACATAAAAGAGGCAGAGGTACCTCTCATGTGAAGGATTATTGTACTAAAATGTAAATTTTATAAACCGGAGTTCATATTGCTTTGTGTTCAATAGCCCTTCTAGTAATGCCAGCTGGAAGTAGAAGGGCAATTATTCAGAGTCAACAGAGGTTCTCCAGCTCTAAAAGATAACAGTCACCTGAAAAAGAAGACAAAGCTTCAATTAATAAGTTTTAAAAAATTGTACATTTTTAAACTGAATTAATTGGGAATGGAAAAATTCAGACAGGTCATCTAAGCCAACGTCTGCTATTGGGGGAGTGGGGTGTGGCGGGGGATAGCAGGATGTGCTCTCTGGAATTTGTGGTTCCCAAGCACTTGCCCTGATGATGATTTGGATAAATTCCCTGGATATCTCTTGTCTAGTGGGTGTCAGGACACATCTGTGCTGCAGAATGGAACAGGAACAAGGGACACAAAGCCTGGCTGGATGGTGCTGTGAGAGCAGCGGGGTTGGTTCTGAGGCGATTTCTCATACAGGACCGAGGAGCAAAGGTGGTGCTGGTGAGGGCTCTGGTGTTAACCTGAACTGATCCCTGTGCACCTCCTGGGCCTGAGCAAAAAGGTGCCACAGTCTGAGCACTGACTGCAGCACCCTGACCAACCAGGCAGAGTGCTGAGCGTGTTGATAATCTCTTGCCAGGACAGCAGCCACTACAATGCTCTAAGCTAAAGCGAAAACAACAATAAAGAGGTCTTCAGTTGTCTCCTTCCCTAATATTAAGCCCGGTTCTAGGCTTGCCTGTGTTTGTCTGGAGAACAATTTGTGCCCCAAGACAAACCAGGAGACGCTTGCTGCTATTACCAGCAGCCCTCGTTCTCCCTTGGGAGGTGTTGCAAAATGTGTAAATCAGCTTAGCTTTTCATCACTCGATTTTCTTAATCAGGACTTCAACTCCAGCCTTTGATGCAGGCTTTACTCACAACAGGCCCATTAAGTTATTTGCTCCTGCTATTGTATATCCAGGAGATCCACACATGCCCCACAGTTACACAGAAGCCATCCAGACTTGACACCAGTGTTTATGCAAATCTCCAGGATTTATCGTTTGGCGTAGACTTTGGGGATAAAGTGCCAACCCTGTATTTAAAAACTACCCAGCCATGGAGTAGCATCCCAGCCCCAGAAAGATTAAAAAAAAAAAAAATGCAGGAGCTATTGCCTTCCAGTGGCACCATCTCTAATCCCACTCTCCCAGCACTGAATGATTCAGGAGCAGGATGAGATCTGCCATGCATTGTTTTGATCCCTAATCCTACCGGGTCCTCCTCCTTTGATATGCAGCAGAGGGCCACAGTTTGCCAAGGGCTGATTAGGAGACACCAGATGCTGGAGGTTTGGTAGCGCTGGGCAAAGTGGAGTCAGTGTGGCCTGAAAAAGGAGCTGCCAAGGCCCCATGGGTGGAGCTGATGGTGAGTTTGGCCAGACAGTGATGGTGAGGAGGGCTAAATAACCCTGACACCAGCTCCCAGCCTGCCTTCCCACCGGGCCAATTAAGCAGGAAGACAGGCTCTGCCAAGCCAAGCACTGAGTGTGTGCCCGTAGACACAAATGTGGGAGTCCCTGCCCCATCCCAAAATAGCCCAAAAATCACTGGCTGGTTTTAATGCCAGCCCTCCTCCTGCTTGTGAGCTCTGTGGATCGCTTGGGCTCCACTAACCCTGCTGCTCCTAATCTTGGAACATCTCAGCACAGGACCTCTGGGAGCTCATCCTTATGGAAAACACTAATCCCTCCAGGACGCTGCGCAGGCTCTGATCCCAGGCTCCTGGATTTACCTCATGGTAAAACAGGAAACTCCTCAGCTCCTGCTGAATGAAGCCCTGGCCCTGCCCTGAGCTTTCTGGGGCGTTTCCACTGCCTTTGGGCTTAGATTAGCACTGGTGCCACGTGGGTGGGGGGTTGAGGCTCCATGTGGAAAACGAAGGGACTAAAGAGTTGCACAGATCAATATCTCTGTGTGCCTGCAAGGCCAAACAAGCAAAAGTGAGGGTGTCAACCTGAGGGAAAACAGGGGTCTGTGATTTGTCCAGGTGTGTTTTGAATTTAAAAAAAAAAAAAAATTACGGAAAGCATGATGGTCAGGGGTTGGTTTATCACTGAAGATCTCTTGGGCTTTATGACCTGTTCTGCTGCATCCTGATGGACATTTAAAAATAGGATGGCTAGCTTGTGAGGAGTCCTCATTCATTTTGCGCCAACTCAGGGCCTGTAAGCAAGGATATCACCCCATCATTAGGGCTCAGGCTGCTCGCAAAGCTGTAATTTCTGTTCAGTTCTTGTGGTCCCTAAAACTGAAGAGTCAGCATCACCTGGGGCAAAAGGGTCATAATTCACTTAGGTTCAGCTCAACATCACTGGATTAGAGTGTGGAGAGCAGAAGCTGACGAGTTTGATACAACATGAGCATCTGCAGGGCCTGTCTGGCAAAGATAAGGGCTGATTTATGTGGAGGCAAATAGTTTTGGATTGGCTCAGAAGGCAGATGAGATTTTACTGTAAGGCTGAAACGAGGCAGTGCCTCCTGGTGTGATCCAGCACTGATTATTCTGGGCTAGATTGAACTCATTGTATATATGTTTGATATATATTATTTATACTGAACAGGTATTTAGTTTTGCACGCGTGAAGAGAAAACTGCAGCGTAAAAGCAGACAGGGTTGTGATCTAGGCTTAAGACAAGGGCCAAGACAGGTGTTAGGTCTCAGAAAAGCAGTTTTCCTCATTGTGAAGAGAAGTGAGTGGCAAACTTTGCTGATCCCTGGTGCCAGGAGTGCTGAATGAAATACCTTTGTTTAGGACAAATGGATGTTGAGTGTTACTGGAAAGGCTGTAATAAGTTACTTGTTCCTGTGATGACCATTGGCTTGTAATCATCTTCTAGGTAATGTTACTCAGGTTATTTTGATCACGAAGCTTCGAGCAGCTTCTCATAGAATCCACCCCTATAACCCAACCCCAACCCCCAAAATGTTGCCACGCAAACCCAATTCACCGGAAGGATCACCTGACATAAGCGTCCAGCTCTGAGCCTTCCTGACACCCAGGAATCCTCAGCCAGGATCTCCAGCCTTTCAGAAACTTCCTCCATGCCTCAGTTCCTTGTGTCATCCTGTGTCGAGGCAGCCCTAAGCCCCAGGCCTAGCACAGGAGACTGAAGAAGCACTTTTATCTCAGGGTGGGTTACATGATTACCCCTACAGACAGCAGCACTTACTGGAGGTCTTGAGCCCCTGCTAAAAGCAGAATATCAGACTCAGCTCTTTGGCTCCTTCTGGACCTGTGTGCACAGGCATAACCCATTCCCAGTGTTAGCCCAGGAGCTGGGCGGCTCAGCCCAAACTGTTGGGCAATCAGGTCTGCCAGCACTCTCTCACAAGCAGCACTGGCCCCTGGAGGACCCATCGGAGGAGATACCTGGCTCTGCCACTCCTGCACTCCTCTGCCTCCCTCTGAACTCGGGCATGAGCCCAGTGCTGCAGCTCCTGCACCAAAACCCTCTTGGAGCTCCGGTGATGATATCCCGAGGTGTGTCCCAGGAACTTCTCACTGCTGGGCTTTCCTGTGGCTGTTTAAGAACAGAGTGGAGGCAGCCTGGGTGGGATTTGGCCTCCCTGCCTCCCTTCCTTCCACCAGCCCAGCTCACCCGGGTTGTCTGCTCTCTGTCTGGGCAGTGCAGGGCACTCATCCCACCCAGAGGTGTACAGCCCCACAAGTGAGAAAGGTGGGATGAATAAACACACCCTGTTTTCCTCGTTTTCTCTCCACTGGTTGCTGGGGGAGCCTTGGCACCCTTGCAGGGACACCTGAAGCTGGGTGTGCTGCATTCCATCTGGCTAGGAAAATTGATATTTAATGAACAACCTAAAAAACCGTGATTGAGTGTTGCTGAGCAGACCTGTTCACTCTGGTTTAATACTCTCTGACTTGGTCAGGCATTTCTAGCCCTTGCAAATGTATTCTTTTGGTCTTCTCTTGGTGCTCTAAATAATTAGTCATTAAGAATGTTATCTGCTGTGGTCTGAGTACAGCCCCTGACTGGGGGTGTGTGGGAGGAGACCCTGCACTGCTGCCTGGTGCTGCTGTGGAGGACTCTGAGCCCCTGGTGATGCTTAGACCCTCGCTGCCATGGCTTTCAGCTCTGAGAAGCCGGCATGCTGTGCACAGGCAGTGGGCTGAGCCCCTCCTTGGCATCCCTGTCCCTTCTGGAACAGCCTCTGAGACCACGCATCTGTGTTCATCCAGCATGTTCTGAGCAGGAATGGATGGTAACAGGAGGCCAGGGAGAGATGCAGCAGTCAGAGGAAAACAAAACAAACCCACAGGGTTCTTTTTGTTAGGAGCTGTCAGAAGAACACCTGGTGGAGAGCTGATTTCAGCTGTTACCTGACACCGGGTGATATCACGCTGCTCTCTCGGGTGGGGTCTGCAGAGAACAACTTTGGTACAGGAACATGAAAGATGTAATGACTGGCTCAAACAATGGGAGTCGAGGGAAATAAAAGAGGAGGATAAGAAAGTAATTGTCATAATTAGGCAGGAGGAGAAAACTGAATAGGCTGTGTTGGAGGCAGAAAAGCGCTGCTGGGTTACCTGCTGCAGGTGTTGAGCTGTAATGGCAAAGTCTCAAAAGGAAAAATTAAGAGTTGTGTAATTAATACCCCATGAATAATGCAAATCGGTGCCCTCACAAGTAGCTGTATAACTGATTTCGTTACGGGGATGCTGCGTAATTCCACAACGTGCTTTTTATTTCCAGCTCTCTTCTTTGTGTTCTTCCCCCACATTTCTTTTGCAGGAGTTGGTTTTTTTCTCGCTGAATTCCCAAGTTTGCCATGTCTGTCCCCATTTTGCTGCTGCTAGAGAGATCGATCTTTAATAGCCCATCTCACCTAAGATAGGAGGAAGTGAAAGGTGGATCCCTGGGGACCTCCCTTCTAGTCAGGGGGAGAGAGAAAGAGCCTGGAGTGACTGTGCAGGGTAACAGACTGAGTTACAGAGCATGTTGGCAGCTGTACTCCCACAAAACACTGAAACAGCTTCTCCAGGGAAGGAGACACCTCCAGCCTCTGGAGATCACAGTGCAACCCTGCAGGATACAGAGGGGAGAGGAAATCTCCACTGCAGAGGGTTGAAATACATGGGCTGTCCTTTGCGATCGCTTCCCTCCCTCCCCCTGCCCTGTGAGTCACTTAGGATTCACCTTTCAGCTCGGGATGCATGAATTCACCAGGACTCAAAGAGCAGGGCCCAGAAGAGGAGCAGGGGATGAAGAGAGGCTGAAGGACCCTTCCAGGGGCAGCTGGCACACCTGAGGAAAGGAGGGGCAGGCAGGACCCTTGGCCTGTGTAGTGACTGCAGGCACAGCTGGGTCACCCTGCAGTGACAACACGCCAGTGACAAGGGACACCAAATGTGGGCATCCAGGAGCTGGCTTAACGTCTGGTGGGTGAAGTTTGCAGCCAAGACTGAGCTGAAAGAAAGACAGGACAGATACATTTGCAGCTTAATGGCCTTTTTTGGACAATAGATCAGCATTTAATGTAGCCCAGGCACCGAGTGGGCACTAGATTGGAGCAGCCATTCCTTGGAGAGACTCATAACTTCTTATTTGCACATATGCTAGAAAATATCTCACCCAAATGTGAGTATTTCTGCTGAGGAAATCTTCCTGTTCTGGGTTCTCTTAATGGCTTAGTTGAAGGACAGGATGTCAAACAACACTAAATTTAATCCATGGTTAAAGGATTATTTCTTGGCTCCTCAACAACAACATATCCCATGGAAACCTGGTGATCTTTTGTGTGTCACAATACAATATTTATATCCTCACTAGGTATTAATCGTGTCACAACTCGGATCTGCAGCCAAACTCTGCTGGCATCAGAGGTGTTTGTGCTGACATCTTAACTTCCCTGCTGTCGGCCAAATGCCTTTGGGGCAAAACTGGAGGATTGGGTTGGTTGTTCAGGAAGAATTTTAAGGAGTTAAAAGCACTGGAGGAGGAGCTAAACCCAAAAACAGCCTGGCTTTGGCCCTGCAGCACCAATCACTTCCCTCTTCCATTTCAATCAACTCTCACGCTCTTTTGGGGATCAGCAGAGCTGCCCCCAAAGCCCCAGCATCTCTCAAGAGCTGAGCTGTGCCTCTCCCAAATCAGACCTCTCATGAAATTAACCCTTCTGTGGAGCTGAGGTGCTGGAGCTCTCTCTCCCTGCAGGACACCCAGCTCAGGAGTGAATCTCTGTAGCTGGGTCTGCCTGCGCCCGTCGCTCGCTGCTGGTGCAGGAGTTTTGATATCTGATCAAGGAAGATAATTGAAGCCTCTCAGGAGGCCTTCGAGGAAGCTATAATCCTCTGGCACGACAATGTGGCTGGTGAGGAGTGGCCAGGGCTTGGCACAGAGCCCCTGGCACTTGCCAGGCGCAGGAAGGGGGCAAGGGGACGTTTTCAGCTAAGGTATATAAACCTAACGTTGCTGGGAGCCTTCATTCACTTGGCTGGAAGTTTTTACCCCTTGCATCTTGGTCTCTGGTGAATTTTGTTAATCTGGGATTCCTTCACAGCCTTAGAGTAAACCTGGAGAAACAAACAGAGCTTGAGAAATTCACTGAGGGCAGGAAGTGGCTTGACAAAAAGCAATGTAACTCTGCAACTGCCCACTCTGTGTGTGCACATGTATGTCTGCAATGGATGTAAGAGATACTGGGTATCTGAGGGCAAAAGAATTGACCCTTAGAGGAGCAACAGTTATTAAAATATGGTGAAGAAGGCAGCTGGGGGACAAGGGGAGGAGTCACTGGATGGTTTGGGTTGGAAGGAACCTTAAAGATCATCCAGTTCCAGCCCCGCTGCCATGAGCAGTGACACCTCCCACCGGGGCAGGTTGCTCAGAGCCCCATCCAGCCTGGCACAAATAAACCACAATAAACCCCTGCAAAGAGATGAGGCCAACAGTAAGGAAGTTCCTTGGAGTTGCTTTACCTTCTGGTGATGCAGGAGCAGCAGCCTCATGTACCAATTTGGACCCAAGTCCTTGCACCTGGCTTTGGATTTGGGTTGGGATGGGATAGGGTTGGAGCTGTTGTAGGGGAATCAGTAGGAGTTTGTATCCTGCCTCGTATGACTGCTAAAAAGAAAGCAAAAATTATTTATTCTGCCACAAGAGGAGGTAGAAGCAGAATCCAAAGGCAGGATGCCTTTAGACTGATCAAATAAATGCTTTCAAGGGGTTTTTTAATGTGTGTACATCTATATATGCACACACATACATATTTATGTGTCTGAATATGTATGACAATGCATATGTATCTATTAATATTTTTAAAATGGTAACTGAAGAACAGTGTAGGATTATGGAATATCGAAATATTTGCTATAGATAAAGTGGACACTGTGATAAGTGACTAGGATTTGGAAGGCATTTTCCCTATGAGTATTTCCTAACTGATTAGAGAGGAATTATGATTTGATTTTTTTTCCTTGGGCTTTTAACACAGGAAACCCTGAGGCAAAACCAAATTTGAGGAATGCTGGTCTGATCCAGGTTGTGTTTTCTAAGCTGGGAACAGCCATACCAGTGTTCAGGGCTGTGCAGGTGGATGGTTTTTCCTCTTTCTCTGCAGATGGGACTTGATTTCTCTCTGCCAGCAGCAGTGGCAGAGCTGTGATGTGTCTGAATCGAATCTTTGCCAGCCTCGAGGGACAAACCCTGAGGCAGCTCTTAGCTCTGACAGCCCTCAGGGAGCTGGGATGGAGTAGCTAAAGGGGAGAGCTGCAAACTGCTGTGGGGCCAAGCAGTCAGTGGGATCAGGTCAGCAAAGCACTGCACAAACAGAGATGAGTTACTGCTGTCTCCACTGTCGTGTTTTAGTCTGCCCCTGCCAGCAAAGAGTGATGGCCCTGTCTGTGAGCAGCTCGTGCTGGGGGGAGTTTGTGGATGCAGTGATCTGAGAGTTCCCTGCCTTGAGAAGTGTTAATTTTCAGTGTAAGAGCAAGAAATGAGCGTAGTGTGAGCACGTGTGTGCCTGTGCAGGGAGGAGCACGGGCACCCGGCTGTCCCTGTGAGGGCAGTGAGGAAAGAGCCACGATAAAAAGCTGGAATGGCTCAAGATCCCCTCCCTGCTGCCTCCCACTGTCACCCAGCCTCACCCTGCACCGTGTCCCTGCTGGCTCCTCACAAAGAGCTCAGATGGGTTTGATCAGTGGGCTGGGTCCTTCCCTGGGAAGCCCCCCTGCCTTGTTGTGACCCCAACTTGTGACACTGGGACAGCCCTGCCTGCAAGCTCACAGAGGGGACAAAGTAGTGGCATGCACTGGGGGCCTTTGTGGCACACCTCGGAGCAGTTCTGGGAATTTTACATGGAAAAACCTGACTTGAAACGTTTTTCTGGAGGCTGTAGAGCATTGGCTGGAGCAGGGTGCTGCAGAGTGGGGCAGGAGGGAGCACAGGGGGTGGCATTTGAAGGAGCGCTTCCAGATGCCTGCAGGCCTCAAGCACAATGTTGACCAAGTCCCACAGGCTGGTGTCCTTCTGCTTTTAATGGGAGTCAGATGCATAAAATCCCTTGCAAACAGGCTGCTGTTGTTAAAGGAATGACAGCCTCCCCTGGAGCACCTTTTCTTGGCTTGCTTCAGGCTAGAGAGACTTTTGAGCAGAGTCCTGACAATACCGTGGAGCAGAACAGGCCCTTTCCCAGGGTGAGCTTGGCCAGCTGTTCCACAGGGGACTGCACCCTCTGCCTGACCCCAAGCCAGCCCTGCTTCCCCCCTGCCCTTCAGCTGCCAGCACCCACCCCAGTGGGGGGAAAAGGGAACCCCTTCTAGGCACACGCCTCTGCCAGCAGGGCGAGGCCGGCCTATTCCTCCACAGGTGTCGGCCTTTTAGTTTATTTTTTCTTTTAACTCCTCCAGGAAGGAGGAGTTGAGTTACCTCTCAATTAACTGAGAGGTGAGGGAAGCTCAGAGGGAGGAGGGGGAGGATCAGGTATGCCTCAGCTTCCCCAGTGGCACAGGCTGGTTCTGAGCCACGATGACTCCCCAGCCCTTTCTCTTTGCTGGGTGTGCTTGCCAGCACAGCTCCTTAACAACAGCCTTCACCATCGGGCTTCACCCTGGCTCGAGTGACTGTTTTGGTTGCTAATGAGGAGAAATGAATGGATAAAGTCCAGTGGCATCTGCAACGCCGCCCCCCTGCCAAAAACCAGCTGGCAAAGCCCAGCCAGCCCCATGATCTGGAGCCACCTGTAGCGTGGTGCTTGCTGGCACACGCTGAGCTGGCTGCCACCTGGGGCAAAGAGCTGCTGCAGGGCTGCCTCATCCTGGCAGGCCTTTGGGAAGCAAACACAGGGTGCTGTGCTGGAAACGTGTCTGGGGTTGTGTCCTTGGCACGGCCGTGGGGATGCTGGGAGCAATTCTGCAGCTCTCTCTTTCCCCAGAGCCGGCAGAGACAAGGGTGGGGAGTGAGCCCCTCAGTTTCCAGTTCTGCAAAGGTTTTTGTGTTGGAAATGACCTAGAGCTGGGACTTTTTTGGCAGAGGAAGCACTGCCCTGGTGAAAGGGAGGGAGGTGCAGGCTGTGGGTTGTACCTGTGGCCAGAGAGCTTGTCTGCATCTGCACTGGCTGCCCTGGTTTGGTGCACTAAAGCAAACTTCTTCCCTGGGAATTGGTGCAATGAGAAATGTGTCAGGAGCCTGGAGGATAAGAGGAGAACAGAGATGATCCTGAGAGCAGTTTTGGCTTGGTGAGCAATGGAGCAGTACCACCTTTCTTTAATAAATCAGCATCAGAATCTGGATTTATGTGGAGACATGGGGAATAAAGGCTTTTCTGCTTTGGTCAGTCTAAGTTAACCTCAGGGCATCCAGCATCTTCTTCAAGCTGGAATGGTCTGGTCTGCTGAATAGATTTTAAATCTTACCTTTTTTTAAAGGAAGGTGTAGTCTTTTGTGAGCCGTGGAGACTGGCAGAGGTTAGGCTGAAGTCAGCCTTTATATTCACCACAGACGTCTAGACTTTGATTTTGCAAATGCCTGAACCCCATTGCACGTGTGCTTTTGGATGTAGCTACTGTGATAGAAGTTTCCAATGTCAGTTATAATTGTGGCCTGCTAAACCTCCTACAATGCCCCTAGCTAAGCATCCTTGCAAAAGCAAGGCAGTGCTGGGGCAAAGCCAGGCTCACTGGGGCTTTTAAAACACAGCAGACATCAGTATTTCAGCACAGGACTTGGCATGTTTTGCCTGTTAGTGGACTAAGAAAAGCAATCCTATTTAAATAGATAAAAGGGAAACGTATTGGACCTGGTCCCTGTTGAGGCAGGGTCAGGGCATGAACTCCTGTGAAAACTGGCTCTGCCAGGATTTATTTCCTCTGATCCGATCAGGCAGTGGAGACTGGGGTGGGGGAGACTCGTCAGGCAAATTTCTCTCCTTGTGCATGTTCTGAGTTGGCCCATGGCCCTTATTCCTGTCACGGTCAAGGGTTACTCTGTGCCTCTGGGGCAGAGCAAACGGGCTCCTGCCTGCTCTTCCAGGGGAGAGTGCAGAACATCTTTCCCCTTCTCGTTGCCACAGCTGTAGTGTTTGTCTTACACTTCTGCATGTTTCTACTCGAGTCTCTTAGAAAAGGTGTTTCTGTGTAGTCCACGTGTTGCTCTTTATTAGCTTTTAAATGGTCTTAGCTCCGCATCACTGCAGAGCAAAGCCCAAAGGCCTCTCCCACAGTATTTAAAAAAACACTAGGTAAATAAAGTAGTGGCAGCACTGATTTTAAATCCCATTCTTCCTCGAGTGCCTGCTGAGTGTTTCTCTATAAGCTCAGGACTTCTCTGGTGAAGCAGTGAGGGTTTTCCAGCCCAGCCACGTGTCATGGCAGCCTCTCCAGGGTGACAGTGTCCCTGGGGCACAGCCTCTCCACCCTGCTCTCCATCCCAGCTCACTGCCCTCCCGGCCCCACGTCCCGACAGCCCCTGACGCTCAGCCCGACGTGTTGGGATCTGCCTGTTCCACCTCCCCTGGAAAGGGCTTCCTGTGCTCTCACCCTGCCCTGCTTAATCAGCGCTCACTTTGGGCTGTGAGCCTCTCCCTGGCTTGGGTTGGCAATAGTAGTGGACATGGCAGCGCTGGGTAGATGGTTGGACGCAATGATCTTGGGGATCTTTTCCAAGCTAAACTATTCTGTGATTCCACAGGCGTGCCTGAGTTTGGCGTTTTACCACAGTGCTGGAAGAATGGAGATGGGAGGCAGTGGAGCAGTGCTGTGAACAATCAGTCCCTCTCCAGTACCAAACTGGTGTGGCCAGAGTTGTTACAGGTTTCATGCAGAGACCTGGGCACAATTTCAGGTGGTTTTGGGCAGAGAAGAGGACAGGCAAAGTGCAGCTAGGCATCTTCCCTCAAGCTCCTGGCCCCAGGACTGGTGTCTAAAGAACCTACTGTTCTGTCTTCCTTTCTTGTGTGGGTCTCCTCCAAAGAAACACATCAAAAGTCAAGGCAGAGGAAAGGCTGGATGCTCCCTCCCCAAGGGACAGGGACAACGGGATCTGATCAACAGCTGAGCCTGGAGACAGCTGGGGAGGTAACACAGGTTTGCACCCCATGAGCACTTCAGCACCTGAAGGCTTTGCCTGGGATATTTTGAGATACCCATGAGCTGGTCTGCCCCTCATACTACCCAGCTGGGGTTAAAGGAGCGTGGAGGAGAGGAGATATCCCCTCCTCCAGCCCTCTCTGCTGCAGGAGGCCTTGCACAGCAGCTCCCACATGCCTTGTTTTTCTTGCAAGCGTGATGTTGAGTGGAGTCAAGGTGGTGCAAGAGAGGAGAGGAGGCAGGAATGAAAGGGCTGAGGTTTGCCTCGGGGCCTCTTTGCAATCACCCAGCATTTCTCTCCGCCACCGCCGAGCAGCGTGTTTGAACCGCAGGCTTGTCGAGTCCTCTCGAGGCCTGTACAAACACGGCGCAGAGCAGCAGGAAAATAAAGCTGCCTGGTGCTGGGAACAAACTGCTGCAAAGACAGGTAATGCAGCAGGGGCTGTGCTCTCCCCCGGGGCTGGAGCTGGGATGGTGGAGTCAGGAATGGGGATGGTGTGAGGCACCTTCCCCGCTGTTGTGGCTCCTGCACGGGGAGACGGCACCAGCGGCTGCTGGCAGCAACCCAGGCTGTGCCACCAGAGCTGTGCAGGCAGAAAAACCACATCTAGAGATGAAAAGGTGAAGGTTATGGTCGTGAACATCGTTTCACTGTATCTTTTTTTTTCTTATGTTTCTCCCTGGGCTGAAATAACCACCTGAGGCCATGGTCAGAAGCCCAAAGGAAGCAGATGAACACAGTGTCTGCAGCAACCCTGCAAGCGACCTCTGCCTGATCCTGGAGGTGAGCAGAAGAATTGATGTTCGTCTTTCACCCTCTCACCTGCAAGGGAGCAGCTAGGGGACCTGGAGCAGGCTCAGCTCCATGGAGCTCTTGGTGTCACACACCACCTCAAACCCACCTCCCAAAACCAGAGGTTTTTTTTTTGAAGAACACACCTGAGATTCGAAAGAGACAAAGAAATGCCTGTAAGCTTTAGTTCAACAGCCAGCGACTTCAGCTAAGTCAGAGGAGTGCACATACAACTAGAAAAGTCACCCCTAGGAGACCTTTACAAAACAGTAATTCCTAATTGCTGCATTACTGCCAATTTAGCACCCCCAGTCACCCCTCCTGCCCCCAAGGAAGGCTGGTTCGCAGGGAAAAATACCCACTCCAATACTGGCAGCATGTCCTTGCAATCCTTTCTTGTTTTTTTTTTGTCTAGTGCCAGCTGTGTTGCCTTCTCTGTAATGCATAGCTGGTGCCTGTTATTGTGAAAGACAGCGTGGAAATAAGGACTCATGAGTGTGGCCTCATGTTTAATTAGAAGCTAATGTGCTATTATTATTAGGCACTGAAGGAATGTACTGGCAAAGCAGTGTTTGATCTGTTTTAAAAGCATTTTATAAGTGTACTTTCCCCTTGCCTTGCTGGTGTGAACCACCTTTATTAGGAAGTGCAAGACTGCTGTTATCTGGTCTTACAGCTCTTTTGCACTTCAGGCAAGTCCTGGAATTTAAGTATCTCTAATCTCACTGTTCAGGAGACTGTGAAATAGAAGGGAATGGTGTGTCCTAGGCTAAGCCAAGCATTTAAGCTTGAGAGACCAACTGGTCTGTGGTTGAATTTGCTATATTGAGAGAGTGATTAAGCACAGCTTAATGAAACATGGCCACCTTACTGATTTCCAAAGAAGTGGAAGGAAGCAGTAGGAAAATGACAGTTTTGCTTGTTGAATGAGAAGTTTCATTGTCAGCACCTTTAGGAGCTTGCTGGGACTGCCATGCTCTGCTAAGAGTGGCATTGCTTTGTAACCTCCATGTAGTGGCATGAGCATGGCTTCACCATCTGCTTTTTAATACCATTTCATTCTCCACAAACACCCACACCGTAAGAAGAAACCATCCCAGTTGTACAGAAATGTGTTACACGCATAAAGGTTAGGTTATATGAGGCTCTATTCTACAATTTTGTCCTTTAAATAACAAACACCTCCCTTTCCTTCAAGCTCCTGACTTTCTGTAAAGCTGTAGGGAATGTAAAACTGAGGGCAGCCCTACGTGTCAACAGTTTGGGCTTCAACACCATTCAAGACAAGGCTGGAGGGAGCTCTGAGTAACATGATCTCCTGGAAGGTGTCTCTGCCCAGGTCAGGGGATCCTTAAGCTCCCTTCTAACCCAGGCTATTCTATGATCCCTCAACACAAGCTAGTCGTGTTCTGCTGCTGTTGGTCAATGGGTTTTCAGTTGCTTTATCGACTCCAAAATACAGACAAGTTGTGGAACAAAAATTTTTATTAATAACAGGCCACATTAGTACTTCGAAAAGAGTGAAATTAAAAGGTGTATTAAAACATACCCACTCTAAGCAATCTATTTTCTTCAGTAGAAAAAAGCATACAACAAGTAGAAATCCTATATACACAGTATATCAATTCTATCATCAGCCTCTCCAAACAGTGTTTTGCAAATTCATACAATGGTATTAGAACAGACCATCCAGTTCCAATCCAGGACAAATTTCAGCTCTTGACTTGCTCATTTAAGACAAACCACTAAGCACATAGTCCAGTTTACTGATCTCAGGATACATACTACTGTACATGAAGATAGCAGTGTTGAGCTTTTACTTCTTCTTTTTTATTTTTTTTGGAATCCTGTGCTGTTATTAAGTCTGCCTTATAAATTTTGAGTATGTGGAAATTGGTAATCAATGTCTCCATTAAAAAAATGTAGCAGAAACCTGATTATCTGTACCTTAAACAGCCTTTTCCTCAACTCCTGCATTAATTTCAAGCAGACTCTAGCAGTTGTGTTTATTCTACACTGGAGGCTTTGAGCCCAAAATATTGATTGCTGCAATGAACCACAAATCTATGCCATCTTTTTTTTTCTTTTTGTTTTGAGGAAAATAATAAAAAAGCATAACATTAGTTCTTAAATTAGTTTGGCACATAAGGCGAAAAAAAAAAAAGCAGGGGCAACACGCAATTTGCATCCTTCTCTTACAATGTCCTTGGGAGGTGAATGGCTGGATGCAGGCAGGGTGGACAGGCACAGAATGACTGACACAGACCACGGCAGACTCCAGCTCTTGGCCTTGCACCTGGCCTCAGTCACACTCAACACCTCAGTCCGTCAGCTGGTGAGCGCCTCCCTGCGCAGCCGGAGAAGGCCCTGAGCTCCAGCAGCCTCCCCACACCACGTACAACAGCACCGCTCTGCACCTTTTGCTTAAGTGTCACTTAACAACACGGTGAGCGAGCTATCCCTGCTGCGCTGAGCAGGCGGCAGCACGGTCTGGCACTTGGCTCTCGGCATGTCAGTGTGAGCCCCGTGCTTCAGGAGAACCTCCACCGCCTTCGCGTGCCCCCCTCGCGCAGCCAGGTGAAGGGCCGTGAACCCCTCGCTGTCGGAAACGTTGATGCTTTCTGCACTGACAAGTTCTTCTACCACTTCAGAGTGCCCGTTCTCCGCAGCAAGGTGCAGCGCTGTCCTATTTAAAGGGCCTCTGGCTAGAACGCTGGCCCTTTCATCCATCAGCAGCTTTGTTGTGGCTAAGTGGCCGCTGCGGGATGCCAAGTGCAGGGCCGTGTATCCTTCCGCCGTGGCGGCCTCGATGTCCGCGCCGTGCTTGAGGAGCAGCCTGGAGGTGCTGGTGTGGCCGGTCTCGGCGGCGATGTGCAGAGCGGTCTGCAGGAGCCCGTTCCGCACGTTGACGTCCGACTCCAGGTCGATGAGGAGGCGCGCCACGCGGTAGTGACCGCGCTGGGCGGCCAGGTGGAGCGAGGTCCTCCCGTCCACCGTCTGCACGTTGACGTCCGCGCCGCGCTGCTTCGCCAGCAGCTTCACGATGGGCAGGTGGCCTTGCCAGGCAGCGTAGTGAAGGGGCACCCAGTCGTCCTTCCCCTTGACGTTCACGTTGACGCCTCTTCTCAGCAGGATGCGCACGATGTTCTCCTGGCCGTACTGGCAGGCTATGTGGATGGGGGCTCTGCCCTCAAAATCCACCTCGTTTAAGGACGCATTCTTGTCGAGCAGCATTTTGGTGCTGAAATCATCCCCGTTCTGGGCAGCAAAGTGAAGGGCAGTCCACTGGTCCTCATCTTTGGCGTTGACGTTGATTTTCCTGGCCATAATCAGCTCCACGATGCTTTTGAATTTTTTCTCGATGGCTATGTGAAGAGGGGTGGACCCTTTCTTGTTGGTGAGGTTAGGGTTAGCATTGTATAGCAGGAGCCATTTGACACATTCTTCTTGACCTGCTTCAACAGCCAAGTGCAGAAGACTGGAGTTCCCATCTAAAACAATATCAACATCTTGAGGCTGGAGGATCTTCATCAGCTTGCTGGTATCTCCGGATAAAATTGCCTCTGTTAGCTTCCTCTTCTGTATGTCTGTGGTACCAATATCTAAATGGATAGAAGGAGGAAAAATTTTTACCATGAGGGTGGTGAAACACTGGAACAGGTTTCCCAGAGAGTGCCATATCCCTGAAAACATTCACTTTGATCTAGCTGAAGATGTCCCTGCTCATTAAAGGTCCATTCCAACTCCAACTGTTCTAAGATTCTGTGGAAAAGACAGCATCACAATTCGGATACCTATCAAACCTTACCTGCCCATGGTTTCAGCAATGAGCTGTCTGCACAGCAATCCACCCCACAGGAGTTCCAGAACATTTTCAGGTCAGATTTGGGCCCCCACTAACTCTGTTTCTTGTGGCATGAAGACTGAAGGATGTTGTTGTTGATCTCCCTGCACTAACTATTGTTTACCTAACTGGAAAATAAATGTCTGGGGTCTTTATCACAATGGTCCCAGGGGCTGCTGAGAAGGTGGCTTGAGTCCTCTCAAAAACTAAGCTGCTCAGGTTTACGCTTAGAATAACTGAAAAAGCCACAAACTCAGCTGACCTGACTGGGCAGTGGCTTTAATCCCACATCAAGCGGGACACTGGACTAGTGACCTCCCTTCCAACCAACCCTCTACATGACTGATTCTGTAATTGCTTTAATGGGAGTTTACTCCTTTACAAAAGTAAATGAGATTTATTATTTCTCATTAGATCATGTTTGGGAACCACATAATGTTTCTTATTTTTATTTTTTCCTTTTAAATAACTACCTCCAGTAAACAAATTTGTAGTGCTGACAGCAAGACAAAGCAAGGCTAACAGTAATTTCCAGAATGTTATTCTGCTCTCCAACCCATTGACTCCCATGCCCCAATCCAAACAACTACAAAGGAAAACTTGACCATTACCTGAACTCTCCCTTTCAAAGGAAAGTGAAAGGGATCCTCTGGATGAGAAAGCTGAATCCACAGATGAAACGCCTGAAAGCCGCTTGTCACTGGAGGCAAGTTTGGACTCAGAAGAGCTGCGGCTCAGATCCTCAGGGCCTTCCATAGTCTGTGAAATCCCTGAATCCAGCTGGGACAACAGCTCTGAGAGACTGTAATCCTTAACTGATGGTAGAGCAGGCTCCTGTTTCTTCTGGGATAGTGCACAAATCCCCTTCAAGAGAAGCATACAAGCATTTTAGAAAGGTCAGCAAACAAAACTGAGAATGAGGCCCTACAGAAGAAACATAAATTTGTTTGTTTGCAAGTAGCCATTAAACACTATTTGTATTAAATGAAACCTATGAATAAGGTCACTGAATTTTTTTCGAAGCAGGAGGGCAGCTTCCAACGGTATTCAAAGAGCCACTAAAAACCACGTGGCTCTTCTGTCTTTGATGATTTTTAAGATCAGTCACACCCACACAGTTCCAGCCTTTATTTCCTATCTGTCCTGCTTTCCCTCCACAGAATAACACGCACTTGCATTTGGTTCTGCCCTGAGCTGGTCCATGTCCCTGCTGTCATTTGTGCATTCCAGTCCTTCACCAAGAACCGCTTCCATCAGGCAAGGTGGTGCCCAAAAGCAGCAAAGAGAAGGTTGCTTGGAACCTTCCAGGTCGTAAAGGAGCCTGTTCCTCCCACAACCCTGCAAGTTTGAACAAGAAGTGAAAGAGAAAATACCTCAGGCTGCTGCTCTGGGGCGTTCTTGGTGTCAAGGTCCTGAGTTATCATCTCTTTTGTTTCATCTTCCGGTTTTTCACAAAGGGCCTCTGTTTCTGAAGTGATTTCTTTAAAGAAAACAAGAGAAGGATTTAGTGCTTGTTTTTTCAGAAGGAGAGTTTTTGAGATACCTTGCTGCCTTTCTCAATCAATCAAACTTAAAATCTCTGGGATACTGAGGGAGAAGGACTCTAGTCCTGACCATTCCATCCAGCACCTCCTCAGTGGGTACAAGTGTGCAGTCAAGCCAAGGGTACACAGGGCTGCCCAAACAATTAATTTTCAGTCACACCAGACTGGTGTTCCACACTGCAGGACTGGCAAATGGGAACCACTGGGTTGCTGGCAGATTTAGATATTTTTTTTTAAAAAGATGGAATCCCTCATCCCTTCAGTCCTCATTCCATGTTTAAGCAGGAGGAGAGGGAAGAGACAAATCTCTGCCATTAATGCTAAATGAAGCTGCATGGTGACAGCACTTGCTACAACCCTCTGCATGCTTGAATTCATAGCAGGTGCTCTGGACAAGCTCAAACCTTTTACTGGCAGAGAAGTGACTGTACAAACTGTTTCATTACAAGAAAACAACACAGTTTCTCAAGATACAAGAGTACAAATTTCAAGAGCCAGTTCCTTCCAGGCTTTGGTACACTACAAACCGCACCAACTCCAGCCTGGCCTATGTCCTGACACACACTAACAGAAATAAACACAATTTCTGGTTAAATGGACCGACTGGTTCAGTACAAGGCTTATTCCTGGCGTGTTTACATAACATCGTCATGGTCAGACATGTCCTCAGATAATCCCTTCCTCCACAAATGAGTAAGTGGCCTGTATCATTGTCTCCACCACACAACGTGCTCTATTTATTCTGTCACAGAGCTTCTCAGCGTTTACCCCAAGGATTAGCAGAGTCCTGAGCAATAGCGTGACTCATAGAAGAATAAATGGGCAGCCAAGTTACGAGGAAATCTTACCTTGAAATGTTGGCCGCTCACCAGGATCATCCTGCCAACATTTTTGCATCAGTTTGATCAAGTTATTACATGAATGAGGTCTGGATTTGGAAACAGCAGGGAGCTCTGGGCGGTGGCCTTTAACTACTTTTACCATAATGTGTAAAATGTTGTTTTCCTCTGCAAAGCAAAAGCACACAAATTTAGATGTCCCAGCAAAAGGAATCACCTCTTTTTTCCAAGAGCATTAAGAGTGCATTAGGATGAAAATTTTTTTTCACACATTTTTTTCTAGATTTCTTATCACTAGGGAAAAAAATTGTTGGTTATCTTCTCCAACAAGATATTTTTTAATGCAGTAACACCTGCTTCTCATGTATCAATTACAAACAATTTTCAGTCAGCAACTGTGTTCTTTTTCCACCCGTTCAGGATAAAGAAGAAAAAAAAAAAAAACCAACAAAACAACAAAAACTCAAACAGTTCTTTGCTACCTCTCTTTGGATTTCCATATCTGCAGTAAGAAAACAGAACCTTAGGTTTTATTTAGGCCAAAACTATTCATAAAGGTGAAGGAAGAACACAGTTCAAGAGGAGCAGTAATGCAGCTCCTGACTGTGAATCAACCACTGGGCTAAATGGAATCCCTCACTGGGAGAAAAACTAATAGTAGACTGGAACTTGTTGGGACACGTTTGCTATACATAGGCCAGTCACAGACACAGGAAAGTCATAAAGAATAAATAGCTGCTGTTGAGCAGTGCATTCACTGTGGGGTGGAACAGGCCTTATTTTCACAGACACTTTTTTTTTTTTTTTAAAGGAACAAATCTGTGCCCACAATCTACAAATAAACTACAGAACCTCTCCACGGAGGAGCTGCTTCTGAACAACAGCAGAGCTGAATGCCAAGCTGGCTTTGCCACACACTTATCTGAAGCTGTGCAGCAAACTCCAGCAGAAGCAAAAGTGTGCAGACAAGGGCCCCTGCAGCAACGCAGGTTCTGTTTTCATGATGTAGGACAAAGGAGGACTTAAGTTTGTGATCAGAATTTGAGAACTTAGAAGTGTCTGCCACACAAGACTGTCAGAATTTGGAGGCCATGCACAAAAATCTGGAGCTGGTGGGTCAAGGAGTGTGCTTATCAATGGGAAAAAGGAAGAAAAATTCAAGATAACACACAACATACCTGCAAAAGGCTTCTTCTGTGTAAGAACTCCCCAAACCACGATGGAAAAGCTACCAAAAAAAATTTTTAAAAGGTAAAAAAAAAAAGCCTAGGAATTTTTTTAAACAAAACAAAAAAAGTCACAGGAGTATAATTTATTTTCCTTGTCCCTCCACTTCTGCATCTAATTCAGCTGATGAACACACACACAGAGATGCAGCTAAGAACCATGATTTCAAAGTCTAGCCTTGGCAGGCAGGAACCTGAGGCAGCAAACACAGGTACTTGCTGGAGGCTGCCAAGCCCTTGGTAGCATTTACCAACCACTCCACATCCACCCTGACAAAATCAGAGAAAGCATTACAGTGGATTTAATTTAATACCCTGCAAGATGACTTTTAAAAAATCCATTTAATTTAGAACAAGAGATATCTTTTTAATCTAAAGCTGTGATTTCCTTTTCCTAATAATCTTGCCGTGAAAGAACAGCCAAAGACCTAGTGATGAAATCCACTGAAGATAACTCAGAATTTTAACACAGACTCAAAAAGTAGGTCAGGATGTACCTTCAGAAGGGAAATTAAAGGTGGGCAGAGTGCCTCCCATTGCCAGTTGCTAACAAATAATTTCAAGATCCAGGATCACCTGCAGTTTTTAAAAGGCCTCTACCCTACAAAGATTTTGCAAAACCCAAAGCAAACGGGATAGATTTCAAGATGAGGCTCAAATTGAATTTAGGGGTTTCATGCTTAAAAAACAGTTAAAAAGGGCTCATTTCTTAGGGTTACTAAAATAGCATTTAGGTGTTTTCATAGCTAACTGACCTGTACACATCATGTTTGGTGTCAAAACACCTGTTTTTCTCCTTGATGCGTTCTGGAGGAAGATAGGCAATCGTGCCACACAAGCCATCCATGCTGATGTCATGGGAGTGGGACAAGCCATTGCACTTTGCAAGCCCAAAGTCAGAAATCTGCAAAGAAAAAAAAAAAAAAAGAGAAGGGAGAAGGTGAGAAAAGGAGAAAAGTGCAGGGTACCATCAGACTTTCAAGGTGTTCACAAAATATTTTCTGCAAAGAACAACAGATGCAACAGGATGACTCAACAAACACATTGAAGTGCTGTTCAGAAACATTAGGCCCCTAAAACATCTCTGGAAGCATAATGCTATGGTAGGTTCTTCTTTATGGTTAAGCTAAAACAAGAAGAAGAAAAAAAAAAAAAGGCAAGCAGTTTTTGCAAGCAGCAGCATGCCAGCCCATTACATAGCAAACACAACAAACAGTCAAGACAATTTATTGTAATTTAAACCAGTCAAATTCAGCTACTGCAAACTACTTGAATGTAATTACTGGCCCTGCCAGCCCCTCTCCCTACATAACCTCACGCTGCAGGATGTGTTTAAATGTCCTGGCTCTCCAATGAGCTCTGGAGAATCACTCTTTCAGGTACCACTGTTACACTGACCCTGCCAAGGAGGACCCAGCCCAACAGCAGAGCCACCAAGCACTCCAAAAACCCCAATGGAAACACACACACACACCAAAAACCCACACAGGGAACTCTTTTTGGCAGCCAGGAGATACAGCAAGTTGGTGCAGTGACGCAGTGAGCACAGCTGAAATGAGCACAACAAGTGACAGCAAGTTTATAAAAAGGACACACCTCCACTTTAATTTGAAGTGTCAAGCAAATATGCATTCATTTGCTCTCAAAGGCATACCAATCACTGAGCAAACAGATAGGCCAGGAATTTCCTTTGTCTTACTTATTTCCCACTGGACAAAAACCTCCATTATGCCAAGTGTAAATTTCAAGAAAAGTCAAGCCTTCTTGGACCACTGAGTCCACTGATTTTTGTCTACATGTCAGATAAGATTCCCCCTCCCCCTAACTTATACATTCTTTTTATCTAATATATACTCAGGTTTTTCAATGACTCATTCCCCTTTTGATCTTCACAGCTTCTCCTTTGAGAAAGTTTTCCCTCAAAACAACAAGCATAATTAAAAAAAGCTTTTCTTTTTTTTTTTTTTTTTTTTTTAATAGGCTCTGACTGTACACTTTGAGAAGTTTCTCTCTAAAGATACCACAAAACTAGTTGAAACATGTGTCCATTACTGGAAAGGGAGAAAACTGCTGCCAGCTTCAGCCTCCTGGAGAACGGGCAGGTTACACAGCCATGCAAGGAATCTGCCTTTGCCATAAAACAAACAAAACAACCCACACAGCTTCAGCAGGAACTTCTCCCATGGACAAACAGCTCAGCAGAGGCATTCTGAGGAGCCAGAGAAGTCCTGCGCCCTAGAACACAGGTATGTCCAACCCTCTTTAATCTGTAGGGTAACGTGGGAATGACTTGAGGACAAAAAAGCCCACACACATAAAATAAATAAATAATATTTAAAAAAAAAGGGGGGGGGAAGAAAAAAGGGAAAAAGTTATCTGGAGGAATAGTCTCTCATCCTTCTCAAGAGAGGGATTGCTGGACTCCTCAGCAAGCGAAGCACTAGAGCACAGGAAAGCAGCAAAGGAGTCAAGAAACCCCATGTGCACACACCAGGTCACCCTGGGAAGAGTCAAATCGACCACTGCAGGAAATGCTGCTTGAGTCTGGGGCACTTGGTGCTCCACAGGAGAACAAAAGCACAACCCCAGCATCACAGCAGGCTGCGGTGTCAGGTTAATAAAGGAACCGAACGCTGCAAGTCTGAACGGATCCGACGTGAAGCGCTGCTCTCCTTTGATTAACGTGAAGCAGAGGCTTGTGTACACCTCAAGAAATCCAGGCATAATTAAAGCCACACACCTCCCTCTTTGTCTAAACAATGCCGTGTTTCCTACTGCCTGAGTTAAGAAATAAAGATGAAATGCAGACAGCAGGGCGACGCTCCTGCGTTTGGAGCCACCAGCTACGGTGTGTGAATCTAAGGCTGGGGGCTAAGGCAGAGCTGAGCACTCTAGACAGAAAAAGTCACCCTACAAACTCAGAAACAGCTAAGGTACAGAGCATACACCCTCCCTGGGCTGGCAAGAACTTCAAAAGGGGGAACTGTCACTAGCTAACGTGAAGGTCCGGGTGTTATGCCAGTTAATAAAAAAATCTACTGTAGAGCAGGGCTTCGATCCCATAAAATTCTGCAGAGAAAGCACTGGAAATTGAGGAATTGTTATCTTGCAGGCTGCAACAAAACAGCGAGATTCTGCAGACGGCTTTTCGTGGCTTTTATTAGTTCCTCTAGGGTGAATTTTCCACGCTGCACAGCGTATTTAGTCATGCAAGTTCTTTAAGCACCAGTGGGAACTGCGCAGTGGGTGGAAGATCCAGCCATTTAACTTGCCTGGTTTGCCTTTAAATTGCTTGCCAGGCACCTCGTTCTGCAACAGCCTTGCTGGGGAACGCAGCGAAAGTGCAGCACCCTTCCCCACTCCTTCCTCCACACATCGCTTCAGCCCACCCTGGGCTCTGCCCTCCCTCCGAATTCTGAGGCAATCCGCAATCCCGCTCCTCGCAGCGGGGATTTCAGGTGGGTCCCTTCAAAAGCACACGTGGGATCAGCAGGGGAGACACAGAGGCGACAGACTGCTCCATGCAAAACCCGCGGCGGGGAGGTGGGAAGAAGAGAAAGAAGAGAAAGCAGCCTTGGCCAAAGCCCACGCAGACAGCGGGACGGTTCATGTTCATGTTCAGGCAGCTCTGCTCCTTAAAGGGCTGCATGAGAACCAACACGTGAGCTCCGAGCAGGGACGGGAGCTGCACGTGTTTGCCTGCCCACTTCCAGCAACACTCACTTTGCTGAAGGATTCCAAGATCTGAAGATTTCTATTTATTTATTTGTATTTTTAGTTCAGTTTGTTTTTAACTCGTGCACACAAGCAGTTCTCTGCTTCTGCCATTCGTGGATCTTTCCATTCTACTTCTTACAAAAACAGTCACTTGCAAAGTTTTAGATACTGTAAGAAATTTTTTTTGTTTTTTTTGAAAACTTGAAGAGATGCTCATAACTACAACAGCTACTCCAGTCAGCTATTCGCAAGCATTGCAGGGATCTAGTTCCAGGAACACAATGAGTGCTCGGAAAGTACCTGTTTTTTTACTGATGACTCCTGACACAACACTCACTTTGCTGAAGGATTCCAAGATCTGAAGATTTCTATTTATTTATTTGTATTTTTAGTTCAGTTTGTTTTTAACTCGTGCACTCAATCCTTTCTCTGCTTCTGCCATTCGTTGATCTTTCCATCCTACTTTGTGCAAAAACAGTCACTTGCAAAGTTTTAGATACTTTAATAAATTATTTTTGTGATGTTTTTGTATTTTGCAATTATTTTTTTTTACAATTAGAAAATACACTCATGACTACAACAGCTACTCCAGTCAGCTATTCCCAAGCACTGCAGGGATCTAGCTCCAGGAACAAAACAAGTGCTTGGAAAGTTCTTTTTCTTTTTAACTGATGACTCCTGACAGACTGCCCTGAACTCAGCTCTCACCTCCTGATGTCCTGAACTGTGCGCTCAGTTCCTGATACTTCATGTCATTTTTCTGCCAGCAAAACTCAAGAACCCACAGCAATGGACTCGGGGACAGAGTCCATCAAAAGGTTTTATGCATCAAATCCACTGGATTAATTTTTAATCCCTGCTGGAACATCCAGTACTTGTCCCTGTGCAAAGTTCTGCACCTAGATATTGAGAATGCCCTCACATTTGTCTGTGGAGTATTTGGGTGTCTGGTGGTGGGGGATGTTTCCTTTGTTTGTTTTTTTTCTGGGGGTAGGGGAAAATGGCTGTTACATTTTCATTCTTAAGAAATCTGCACAGGTCACAGATTTGGACAACTAAAAATCATGACTAAAAATTAATTCCAAATATCAACACAATGTGCACTGACTACATATGTCTTTATGAATAGTTTGTTGGGTTTTTTTTATGAATGCACTTCAGTTAGCTTCTAAAAGAAACCTTTCTAAACAAGACTGCATTTCCATCCTTTTCCAACCCGCCCTGAAATTTTTAACCCCTCCAAACCCATTTCAGGTGGGACATCGGTAATGCTCTTCTCAGAAGCAGCATAAACCAAAGCCAAGCACCCATTTTAATCCATCGTGAATCTGCATTAGTGTAACAGGGTGACACTAATGTCCCCTCCCCTGTGCCACCACAATGAGATCAATCAGAGAATTGATCAAGGTACAAACCAGCTTTGTTGGTTGGGATTAAAGAGCCATGCAACCACAGCCCTGCATGGAAAATGTGATCAGGAAGGGTAGGAAACAAGCACACAAAACAAAGGCTCTCCTCATCTGTAATGACAGGAGAAACACTGCAGCTGATAAAAAAGTGGCTGTGCTACCTGCATCAGGCAGTCTAATAAAAAGAGACAACTGCTCTTTACCAGCCTGGCCTCTGGGTATTGCTTGGACCTACAGTTAACAACCCACATGAAGAAGCTTTCTAATCATTAAATTTGACACTGACTAGGCTGCTCCTAAATCCATGCTCAGAAATTTTGCAGCTGAAGCAAATAAAAGTGAAGACCACGGAGGCAACCTTTCCATCAAGACCATCAGCGCAGTGCAGCACAGCAGCAAACTTCACACTGGTTTAAACTGGAGAACTGGGGAAGGGAGAAAAGCAACTACAGAGAGCTTGAAGCAGTGCACTTTAAAACCAAAATCTAGGAGATGAAAAACAACTGGTCAGACTTGTCTCCGTGTGTGAACATGAACCCACTCATATACACATGTATGTCTGTGTGCCTATGTGTACAAAGATATATATATGACAAGATCAGGAGCTGCAAAAAACCCAGGCTGGATAATGAGAGTAAAAAGAACTTAAAAATAATGCTTCTGCCCAAAAGTAGTAAGTTGCAGGCTGGCTTAATTTTAAACACCTGAACAAAAAATAATGCCACGAGATTTGGGAAGACAGGAAAGCTGTGAAGCAGCAACAGAGATCACGAGGGCACAGTGGCTGGCAGCAAGCTGGGCATGAGATTTCTGCACGTGGTGGGGTGTTTATTCTCCTGCCAAGGGCCCTGCAGAGAGATCACATCGCAGCAGGGAAGGAGCAAGCTCACAGCCCACGAGGGCAGCGCTGGAATGTGGCACTGCTTCCCCGTGCCAGCGATTGCCACATCGCAGCAGCTCAGGGGACACAGCCTGAGTGAGTGTGGAGGGCAGGGGAACTGAGGAACGAGCTCAGAAGATGTGGTCCAGTTGAGCGAACAAACAGGTGTCAGACAGCATGTAAACATTGAAAGGCTGAATATAAGGAATGCTGGAGAAAGGGGCAAGGGAGGATCTTGTTAGTGCAAAGAGAAGTAAAAGGTTGGCATAAAGGAAGGACAAAAAGGAGTCTGATCCCTGCTAGCAAAGCCTGCCTGGGTATGGAATGATCCTGCCAAGGAAAGCACAGTGTTTGAGGCAAACAAGATGGAGCAGGATGTGGCAGGGAAGGGAGCTCCCAGCACCAACTCACAGGGGACGATGGATGCATCCATCCTCCAAAATCCAGCAAAGCTTCACCTTGCGCTGTTCCTGCTGCACACAAATATTTAGAAGCACCAGGGAATCCCCCAGCGTGCCTTTGGTAAAGTCAATATCTGTCCATCCATCTCCCTGCTCGGGCTAATCCCATCCTCCTAATTATCCTCCCAGTTCAGCACACGCTTATGTAATGCCCAGGCTTTATGATATGGAGGCACCCACTTGATGATAAGTTCTGTACATCAGCACTGCCTTAGTCACCAGCCTCACTCAGGGCTTTACAGTGAGCACGGTGCTGTAAAAGGAGCAGGGTGTGTTTGCATTTAACTGCAGGATGGCACAGCAGCATTTCTAAATGCTCTCCACTGGAAGACTGACTGTTTCCTGGCTCAAGGGCAAACAGTTTGTAAAAGTCCTCCTTACCTCCAAACTCTTCTGTTGCAGTCTGCAACATCTCTTCACTCACCTTAGGACTCTATTAGGGACAGGTCACACACTAAATTAATGCTAACATTTAAAAACACTTCAATCAGCAGCTCCATTAGCCTTCCAGCTAGAAAATCTGCATTAAATCGAGCTGCAGGGTCTGAAATTTAATTATAAATTTCACGTCACACAAAAAGAAGGTTTGGGGCCACGTTTTAGAAGTGAAGGCGCCTCACAGAATATGTTCATCTCTTATTTTGCATCTCTTATTTTGCACAGGTTCCTGTGCCTGCTTTGCTTCTTGGAGGGCTTTCCAAGCTGCCTGTGGATGTAAAAGACTGCTGGCTGGAAAAGGTTTGGGTTAGACCTTTCCTTTCTAAACTCCATGGAAAGGATCTGAAGATCTTGATTCGTACAGAAGCAACAGTTTGGGGATGTCAGCAATGACCTCACCAGCGATTTTTTTACTTTGTGTGCATTTTGCACTTTGCCCCCTCGTGTTACATCACCACCCAGTTATAGGCTGTGCAGCAGGCAGAACATCAGGCACTTCAACCTCCTGAAACAGTGAGAAAAACACAGCCTTGCTATCTGGGCTCATGGATGAGTCAAGAATCAGGAATTTAAGGAGTTATGCAAGCAAGCATGAACTTTTAAGTAAATAAATACTTAGCAAAGGCCTCTCAGCACCACTGTGTGAGAACAGGCTTTCAACAGTTCAAATCCTGATGTTCTGGTCATAACAGCATGACCACCTATAGATGCCTCCTACCTCAGAAAAAAAATCCTTCTAAGATATAAATCACTAGAGGCCTAGTGAAAAAGCTGAGATCGTCACAATTGTGATTTCATTAGTGGCACACACCGCTTATGGCTCCAACCCTCTCATGGCATCAGGAAATCTATCTTTATTTAATGAAAACTTCATTTTGAGGATGATACAGGCAAGACCAAAGGCACTTGATCAGTGAGGGGGCCAGGAAAACATGGAGCAGATGAATTATGGCACTGCTAAAAAAAATAATTGAACACTAAAACAAAAACAGGGAAAAAAAAGTGTATTTCAGTCTCTGTGCTCCCTAAAAAGAAAGCAGAGAAAGCAAGCACAGCCTCCTTGGTCCAGCTGACCACAGAACCTCCAGCAGAGAAGGCCAACAAGTTTGCCAGTTTACTCTGGAAATGGACAACGAAAATAATTTCGTACTGTTACAGCCACAAAAGAAAATCCTTTCAGTGACCTCTGGTATGCGTGAACAGCCAGGACAGAGACATCTCCTCACTGTACATGCTCTGAGCAAAAGGAAATGAGCTGCCTCTGGCAAGGCTTCTCCAGACTGCAGCTGTAAATGAGATCTGTGCACTTAGTGGGCAGGGAAAGACTTAGAACAAGGCAACCATGGAACTGTGCAAGTGGCAAAGATGATTTAGAGGTCCACACCACTTTTCCCTCCCTGTTCTCACGACCCTGCTGCAAGGAAATTTGTAGCAGGACCCATTAGGGCTCAGAACCAGAGCTCACTACATCCTCCTAAAATTTCAGGAGGGTTCTCAAGAGTTCCCTAACCATATCTGTATTTATGAACTAAAATGGTGCATAAAGCAGGTGGATTTATTTAAGGGCTCCATTTGGGGGGATTTTAACGCGGGAATCAGCGGGGTTGGGTCAGTGGGCATTTCTCTAAAGGGATGCTGCCTGTTTCTCTTGGGCTTTCTGTATCTGGCAGGAGCCACGGGGGGAACACCCAGAGGCGGGTCCCTGGCACAGAGCACGTACCTTGACGTGGTAGTGGGCATCCAGCAGGATGTTTGCAGGCTTGAGGTCCAGGTGGAGCAGTGGGGGGGACATGCAGTGCAGGAAGTTCATCCCCACCGCGGTCTCGTGGATGATGCGGAAGCGCAGCTCCCAGGGCAGGGGCTCTGACGCCAGGAGCTTTTCCAGAGAGCCCGTTTCCATGTATTCCATCACCAAGCCCACCGGCTCCCTGCAGATGCCATAAACGGGAAGGATGTAGCGAAACTTCGCCATTTCCATCTTCCTGGCTTCTTCCAGCAGCTCCATGCGCTCCCTGGGTGGAAAAGAACGGGAGGTGAAGGATGGAGCAGATGTTTCTCCTCAGACCAAACACGCACAAAAAGTTTCTCGTAAAAGAGAACGCCGCATTTCGTGATCATCCCCCGACTGACCCACGCTGCACCTTAGCAGCCTGCACTCCAGGTGTATTTCTGCATTTACTGATTTGGGGGTTTGTGCTTTCAGGGGCAGGCGGCTCCCAGCTGCAGGACCACAGGTGAGCCCTACACTTCCACAGTGCGAATATCCCGAGTGCAAAGCCCATCTCCCTGCTTTGATGGTTATGCTGTGCTGCTCAGGAGGAGGATGATACACATAGAGCACAGGTTTACCACTGCTGTAACTCCTTGGGCTGAAGTCATTAACTTTTTGTGAGTCATAAGGCTGTGTTAATCAGAAGAGAGGCTGCAAGCATCGCTGGTGTATCCTGAGTGTACACGACCCAAACCTTGGGAGAGGAATCCTTGCACCCGCCACCGAGGGGAGCAAACTGCCTGCTGTAACCAGGGAGACACAACAGAAGCCTCCCCAAAACACAGATTGGACAAGTGCAAAACCGCACTCGCTTAACTCCAGCAGGTGCCGAGAAGTCCCAGCGCACCATTTTTAGTGATGTAACAGGCCGGGCCTGGCAGCTGTAATGAGCACCCCGGGCTGTTTACAGGTCACTTCAGCCTGACCCTGCACGGGGTTAAGTGTTACTCAGTCCGAGCTGCAGCCTCCCAGGTCAAGACCCTTAATTGCTGAGCCTTTCTTCTGCACCTCCCTCACAGCCTTCTGCAAGGGCCCACAAGGCCTCAAGTTGGAAAGAGGAAACAAGGGTCCTCTCCCCAGGCTGGCTGTGCCCACAAAGAGGGGCCACACTTGATGGTTTAAAGACCCTTCAATCTGCGAAAACTGATTATTAGTTGATCTGCATTATTAGTGATTATGAACCATGCCCAGAGCAGCTTTGGGCCGTGGGCACTGGCACAGATTCACAAGAGGGCACAGGCAGGTCAGACAGGCAATAAATATTTCCTGAGCAGACCCTCTCTTATTACACAACAGCTCCTGCACTGCACCCAAAGATGTGCCCACCATCTAATGGACAACAGTACCTGAAGTAACAGGACAAAGTTTGCATTCTGTGCCACCAACAAGTGATGCCAGTGACCACTGCGGGAGCCTCACGGCAGAACCTCAGCTCAATCAAGCTGGTTTGGTTTGAAAATTTCAAATCCAAGGCCAGCTAGTAGCACTGTCCACTTCCAAAAAGAGAAAGCACTGAGTCCAGCCTGCACACAGCTAAGTCTTTTATTCTCATGTGGCCCCCAATGCCTGGATGACCTGGGAGAAGCTGAAACGCAGCCTGTGAGGGACCCTGAGGTTTTGGGAGATGTCATTTGGCCCCCAGACTCGGCAGCAAGACGCTTCCCAAGGCTGGGAATGTGCTCTGCTGCCTGCTGCAGGTGACATTTCCCACCAGGGCCCAGCCAGCAGCAGCAATCCCATTTCAGAGGCAGGGTCAGGCTGAAAGATGGTTTAAAGAGGGATGTACACTCCGAGAGAGAAACAAAAAAGATAAGGGAAATCTTTTCTATTAACCATGTTGGCTCCTGCGGCTCCCTACAGCAGCTTTCTTGTGAAATAATTGCCTTTGCAGACAAGTACCCAGTTTGCTCTCTGGCACGCTGGAAGGGAGCAAACTGTGAATAACACAACCAACTCCTTGCCCCCGAGCCACACGCATAGCCAGCATAATTCACCGGGCTGAGCGCTGGAGTCAGGGATGTAAAACACCCGTCTGAGCCCTCCCAGGCAAAGCAAGAACCCAGCAGCAGCCAAACCCTGACAAGAACCACTGGGCTCCTCAGGATGGGGCTCTCAGGCTAGCAACAGCCTCAGAGAGCATCGCCAAAAACACAGATTGGCTGCTGGAAATGGGGCGTTTTCTTAAAAAAAAAAAAAAGAAACCCACAGAATTTTCTGATTCATTAAAAATATTTTTTAAAAAAAAGCTCCCTTCCTGCTCGGACCAGTTGCAGTTAATTGAGTGAATTAACAGAATAACGGGCGAGTGTCCTCTATCTAATTTGCCTGTTTAAATAAAGCCCCCATGCAACAATTACCACCCTTTGCACTTCCCCATACCCAGAGCACTCAAAACTGAATCAGCCAGAGGCCTGGGACAGCCGAGTTTCAGACAGCTTTCAAAAGGGCCCCCGTCACCTTTTGAAAACAGAAAAGGAGAGAAGACAAAAGAAGTAAAGAGAGCCAAAGCAGTCATTAGCCAAGTGCCGGAGCGCACTCGCATTAATGGTATTAACACAAACAGCTCGTTAAAGCGAGATCTCCTCCACCAGGCAGAGATCAAAGGTCTCTCCCTTCCCTTTCCCCTCGCAGGATGCCACCGGCGCTCGGCGCGGAGCTGAGGTGTTCCCGGAGCGCCCATCGCCTCAGCACACGAGCGCTGAAGCTGCAGCAGAGGCCGCTGCGGGGATGGAGCCTCCAAATTCGCATGCAGCACATCAAAGGATGGGGCGGGGGTGTGCGCTGGACCGCTCCGCCGCTCTGCTGCTTGGAGTTATTCTGAGCTGTCCAAAGGGAAGGGAAAGCAAAGCTCCTGGTGGGGGTTCTCAGTCGAGAGACAGAGGTCTAGGCTCTGTTATAATGGTTTTCTTATTTAATAGCCACGCGATTAAAGAGTCGGAATTGTCTTCTCTAGGCGCCTCGGCTCCACTCCCCGCTCCCTCCAGCAGTATATCCTAACTTTATTGTAATAAAGGAAAAAGAAAAAAGGAAAAGACCGAGGAGAAGGGGGGGAAATGGAGAAAAAGGGGGGGAAAGGAACGGGGGGAGGGAAGGAAAAAAAGAGAGNGAGGAAAAGGGGAAAAAAAGGAGGAAAAGGGGAAAAAAAGGAGGAAAAGGGGAAAAAAAGGAGGAAAAGGGGAAAAAAAGGAGGAAAAGGGGAAAAAAGGAGGAAAAGGGGAAAAAAAGGAGGAAAAGGGGAAAAAAAGAGGAAAAGGGGAAAAAAGAGGAAAAGGAAAAAAAAGAGGAAAAGGGGAAAAAAGGGGTGAAAAGAAAGAAGGGGCAAAAAGAAAAAATGGTCAAAGAAAGAAGGGAAGGGGGAGAAAAGGGGGGAAAAGGGAGAAAATAAAAAAGGGAGGAATAAAAAGGAAAAAAGGGGCAAAAAAGCTTACACGCAGGACAGCTGTGGTCATGTAAATGATGGGCTGCACACACTTTCTCCTGTAAATAATGCCAGAAGAGAGGGGCGCACACATCAAGAGCTCCAGCACTGGGTCCAGTGCCAAAGAGCATCTCTGTCAGAGAATTCAGTACAGATCAGTCATTTTCAAAGCAACTGGAAACATTAAATTAATTGGAGACCTCCAAAGAGCTGTCTGCTTCCACTCCAAGTCCCACAGACAGGACTGCATTCCTTGGATTCTCCTGGAGAGACAGGGCCTTGCCCTTGCCCACTGCCCCAGTCCCCGGGGCCCAGCCCTCGTCCCACAAACCCCGCCACAAGAACGGCAGGAATTACGGCTGTACCTGCATTTGCATGGATCCAATCTTTGTGCCCTAGAGATAACACTGCTGTAAAACTACAGCCTTAGAGTCACCAGGCAGTCCTTGCAGTTTTATATTCCCCCACCACTACCACCGCATTTCCCTAATGGAGTCGGAGACAGAGCAGTTAAAGTTGCTCCGGAGAAACTCAAAAAGTCGCTCCAGAGAAGCTCAAAACTTGTAATTGGGGCGATTTGTGTGAGCCACCTCCAGACACAGAGCAGGCAGGCTTCTCCCAGCCCAGGGGAGATCCAGCCCTGCTCTGCAATCAGGAATTTAAGTTACCTCTTCACGAGCTGGTGCAGACAGGGGTCTGCCAAATTACACCACCCCTGAATGTCCTCAGGAACCCTTCTCATCTGCATCATGGCAGAGCTTTTAAGAGCAGGCAGTGGCCTCTGCTCTGCAGGGCACATATTTAACAACTTCCACTCTGCTGACTCTCAGAGAAAAATGTGAATATGAGGAGACAAGAAAATCACTGCATGGGCAGTGCAGAGTATGTTGGGGAAGGGGGAAGGAAGAAAATCCCTTTTTCCTGGTTAACAAATGCCAACCCTGCTAACAGATTTCTGCAGCGCAGTTCAGGTACCAGAAGATCACAGGACAGCCTCTTCCCTACTCCTTAGGGAGCACAAGGTGACTCTCAGGTTCTCCCTTCACAGAAGAGACATTCATTCACCTTCACCACCTAAATAAAAGCAGCATCCACTAACAGCGAGGCTTTTCTAAAACCTCCTCCATTTCAAAGTCCTGCTCCATTCCCAAATCCAGAATGCGCAGAGGGAGATACATGTAGGGCTTTTTCTTCTCCTTAATCAAGATTTTTTTTTTGCACCTCCACACCCTGTAGTCACCCCCACGGCCAACATCTCCGGTAAAGATCCCTTTCCAGGAAATGCTACACCTTGCAGTCAGCACGTTAATGTTCAGCAGAAGAAATCAACACAGGATTCTCTCTCTCCGAGCTTGCCGCTGTTTTTCTCCAGACCACACATCCACTCTGGTCCACACGGGTACAGAGGAGACACTTCACCCTCTCCCCTGCAAGCCCTGGGGGAGAGGCTCCTCCACCTTTCTGGGTGCCACTCTTTCGTTCAGATTTACACTGAGCCTCCCCATACCGAGAGCACGCCGAGTCCCACGTGAGAAACGAGGTGTCAGGAGACGGGAAAATGGGAGCAAATAAGGTGTTAGGAATGGAATTTGGCTGGATTGTCTGAGAGGGCTTGGGCTTAAAGGTGAAAAACACTTCTGGCTCTACATTCAGTTTTTCTTCTGCTTGAGGCCACTTGGCTCTATGATGTGATAATTGCCGAGGGAATTGCTCCAAATCTCTCACTGTCTGCAGAAACACAGTAAAAGAGACTACACAGAGTATTACCACCACCAAGCCATTACAAACAGGGTTTTAATGTGGTACCAAATAAATACATCAGAAAAAGCCTCCGTGCTTTTCAGTTAATGTTTCTGATACCACTGGCAATTCTTCTAACTCTTCACAGGGTTCCAAGAACAGCTAGTCAAGTTAATCTCCTGGATTAACAATCTAATTACACGGGCCTGTTGCAACCTGCCAACTACAGAGGCTGTGTTTGATTCTGTCTGTGCCCCCCACCCCACCATTTGAATAGCTCAAGTTTATTAGAAAAGTTTTAGGTAAAAAGTCTCAGCTTAATCATCTCCTGAGCGGGGTTTGATAGAGCAGCCCAAGAACCAAAGGAGAAATTAAAAAAAAAAAAAAAAAAAAAAAAAAACCACCCAAGAAAAACCAACAAAAAAAAACCACTCAAAACAAGAACACACGCAAAACAAAAACGTGAGAAAGAAAAAAAATTCCGTCTGGTTTGGGTCAGGAAAAATAATAATTTGAGGTATTTATTGGAAATTACGTTCATAGTGTCAGAATGACTTCTGATTTTTAATGACTACGCCAAACCTTTTATTATGCAATAACTGTCTTGAAGTTNACCCACCCAATTTACATTTGTTTTGCAGGGGCACTCCAATTTCTTATCAATGCTCTCCTCAAGAATCTGAAGCACAGATTCTGCAGTAAAATAAATCAGTGTCTCAAGGAGTGGTTTATTAAAATCAGTGAAGAGGAGAAGGAGCTCTATGGCCTCAAAGCTCCCAAATTCTCAAGGGATTTTTTTTGCTTACTGAGCTGCATGTTTGTATGGTCTTCCAGTATTTGCTCATCACGGCCACAGAGGGACAGGTGGCTCTCTACTGCACATTGTATATTTTAATATTGAGATCTGATAGCAAATCTCAAAATTAATTGTTCATATTAAAATAGGTGACAGCCTCCTTTTTCTCACAGTGAAAATTACCTTTTGGAGTAAATTTATAGACGTACGCTGTAAATGAAAAGTTCTAGCTTGTTTTTGAGACATGTTTTAATCTTAACTTCAAAATTAATCAGCCACAGTAGTATTTTGATCAATAAGCATCAAACCTGAAATCTCCCTTGAGGTTTTAATAGTAGGGGGCTTGCAGATTAGCACAATAAAATACACCCTGCAACTTAAAGGTCTTTTTCATTTTATTCACAGACAGCACAGTTACCCTATGCAGATAGTGAACTCTCCCTCTCCAAAGGACATTTAATTTATTTTACTACACTCTGTAAAGCCATACCTACTGCAAAGTCAGCAATTCAGGTACTGGAAAAGATGCTCAACTACCCCAGAAATCCTGCAGAAGATGGGTTTACAAAGGTTTTCAGTCTTGGGGTAACTTATCTCCCTCCTTCTGCAGGAAAGGCACCAACAAGAAACCTTTTGTGACTGAGCCAATCCACGTCTCAAAAGCTGAACTGCAAATTCAGTTTGTGAGCTGGTGGAGATCCCAAAGATCGAGTGGAGCTGGGAAAGCTCCAGGAACACGACTTGTGTACATTCACCTCCCTCCGCACCGAGGCTGAGCTGCTGGGAGCCACTGCCGTCCCTACAACACAGGGACGTTCCTAAAGGTGCATCTGACAGCTTTGAAAGGAGACCTGCACTCGACAGCTCCCATCCCTGGAGGCGCCCAAGGCCGGGTTGGATGGATTTGGAGCAACCTGGTCTAGTGGAAGGTGTCCCTGGTCATGGCAGGCGGCTGGAACGAGCTTTGAGGTCCTTCCCAACCCGACCCAATCTGCGATTCTGCGATCCCACACAGACGGCGCGAGAACAGCCTAGCCCATCGTCCTCGCCGAGGACCACAGCGAGTGACAGAGGGCAGGGAGTCCCACCGTGGGGTGCCTTCACCTGCCATACAGCACACCTCCGAGGGAGCGGACAGACACACGGACAAGCGCTGCCCCTGCTGCCGGGCACATTTCCCAGCACGGCTCCTCTCGGCACCCATCCCTAAAGACACCAAACCTCAACACCCCCCGGCCCGAGCCTCCTGCCGCCACACGGGTCACAACTACTGCACCTCCGAGCTAAAGGCCTGGCTCTTCCCGAGCCCCGGCATCCCGGCCATTCCCCGTGCTCCTGCCCTTCCCCTCCCGGGCTGCGCTCGGTGCCTGCCGGGCTCGGGCTGTCCGTGCAAGCCGGCACACGCACAGCCTGGGCAGGGCAGGAATGCTTTCCGCACGGCTCCGGGGGAGCGGGCAGCACGTGTGGGATAATCCATGGGATCTGCGGCCGCTGCTTGCTGGCTGTGACACGGGCACGACTGCACACGGGGAGAGCGCTCGGTCGCCCCGCGGCGCCCCGGCTGCGCATCCGCGGGGTGACTGAGGGCTCGGAGTGCCTTTGCGGAAAGAGTCCCTCGCCCCCGCATTGTCCCCCGTTGTCCCCCATTCCCTTTTTCCCCCCCTTACTTCTCGTCCACATGGAGGCTGGGCGAACACTTGATGGCGAGCCAGGTCTTCCAGTGGAGGTGCCGCACCTTATACACCTGCCCGAACCCCCCCGAGCCGATCTTCTCCCAGCTGGTGAACTCGCTCTCCTCGAAGGTTTTCAGCAGCCCCATGGCCCAGGGGGAGCCGCCGTCCTTCGCCTTCGCCATCGCCGCCGCTGTGCCCGGACACCGCCCGGCCCCGCGGAGCGCAGCGCTGCCGCCGCCGCCCCGCCCGCCCAGGTGAGTCAGGTGTGCCGGGGGGCCGGGGCTGCCGTCACTTCCTGGGACGGGCGAGTGGGTGGGTTTTGCACGGGGCCCTTTTCTGTCCCTGCACACGGCGGCGGGGCCGTGCCCGGCTTCTGCTGCCCCGGGGCGCCGCTCGCGTCCCGAGCTCCCGGCCGGAGCGCCGCGCACGCTGCTGAGCTGGGACAAATAAGATGTTCAGTGAAGGAAAGGGGAGCGCCAGCCGCCTCATTCCTGCCTTTTCTTCTTCCCCTGCCCAGGGAACCGCAGCGGGTCCCTTCCCTCCGCCCCTTGCGCTGTGTATCCCGGCCTGGCGTGCGGGACTCCGGCCAGCCTGCCCCAGGCTGCTGTCTGGCCAGGCGCGCTCTGAAGCAACAATTCTTAGGCTCCGGAAAGCCATTGCCAAGAACTCAGACGGCTCTGGGTTTTAGCTGCCCGTGGGATTAGAAGCTTTGGTGATCTCAGTGCTGGATTTCAGTGCCTGGATCCTTTTGCGGATCTAATTGCAGGGACCACAGGACCCCAGAATTGTTGTGTTTGGAAAAAAACCTCCGATATCGTCAAGTCCAACCTCTGGCCAATCTCCACCTTGTCAACTAAACCTAAGTGCCACTAAGTGCCACGTCCAATTTCTTGAACACCTCCAGGGATGGAGACTCCAGCACCTCTTAATGTCTGACCACCCTTTCAGTGAAGAAATTCTTCCTGATTCCAACCTAAACCTCCCCTGGTGCAGCTTGAGGCTGTGGCCTCTCATCCTGTCCCTGTTCCCTGGGAGCAGAGCCTGACCTTCCCTGGCTGCCCCGTCCTGTCAGGGAGTTGTGCAGAGCCACAAGGTCCCCCCTGAGCCTCCTGTTCTCCAGGCTGAGCACCCTCACCTCCCTCAGCCACCCTTCACTGGACTGACTGTCCAGATTGCTCACCATCTCCTTTGCTCTGCCCTGGGCACACCTCAATATCTTCCCTGAATTTAGGGCCCCAAAACTGGACACAGGATTTGAGATGTGGCCGTGCCCAGCACAGGGGGACAATCTCTGCCCTGGTCCTGATGGTCGCACTATTCCTGATCCGGGCCAGGTGCCTTCTTGGCCCCCTGGGCTCGTGTCCAGCCGTGACTCAGACCCATGGACGTGAGGCTCACGCTGTTACTGAGGTGCTGCAGGGAAGGAGCCTGCACCCTTTGCTGTGTGACAGGGTTGGTGAAGAGGCTGTTCCGGCCTGCATCCCAGCCTTCGCAGCTCTGAAGGTTATTGAAGCTGGTCATTGTTTGCTACACTGAGTATCAGACTCCAGGGGATTGTTCTGGGCAGCCAGTGTGTGTCACTTAATCTGGCAGGTTGGGCAATAGATAGAGGACAATGCGTTTTAAAGCCAGGATAATAGCAGTTCTTTGCAAAGCTCTATTTAAAAAAGAGTCTACAGAGACTTTTAATTACATTCAAAAGACACAGGACATGAAGCCTGTTCTCAAGGCTTTATTCCTCATGGATTTCTTCCTGCTTAATTTACTCTGGATTAAACTAAACAATGGTTTACTCTGAATGAGAACATCTTTGCATAAATAAATCAGGAATAAGAAATAGCTGTGTACAGAGACAAGCCCATAGGTCTCCTCTATGACCCAACAATACACCTCTATCTGGTCTCCTTCTCCTGGGTATCATCCCAACCTGCTCCTTGCTTTTATTTGGAATTCAGCTCTCAGTGGATCAGCCTGGAGAGTGTGCCATGCTTAAACTGAAGGGATTTGGAGAACCAGGGCCCTGGGCATTTCTGGAATAATGCACAACTTAGTTCACGGCAGATATTTTATTCCTCTAATGATACATTGTCATTCAAACCCCTGTTTCACCGGGAAGATGGTGAAAGTTAAGCAAGACAAAAACCCAGCTTGCACTTAGCTGGCAGCTGAGTTTAACCAAAAAGTGAATTGTGCACCTTCTGCCTCCACTGTGATTTGAGAATTAATTCAGCAAACACGAAGCAAGAAAGGAGTCAGAGCTCGTGGCAGAGCATGGAAAGAGCTCATCTGAGAGAATTTCAATTACTTACACACTTTCAAAAGGGCTAGACCTAAATAAAATTCAAATTTAAGGTGCTTAGAGGACAGGCTTCCCAGGCTCTGAGCCTTTTCTTGATGACGTGTAGGAAGGCTGGAAAAGGACACCAGAAGAGCTTGTCTTCGAGAGGCAGAAAAAGAAGCCAGCAAGAGAATTCCAGAGAAGTAAGGTCACTGAAAAAAAAAAATAGATAGATTGATTAATTAAATAAATAATTAATTAAAGATTAAAAATGTCCTAACTGTTGGCCAGGCTGACAAACAACAGTCAGTACTAGGTTTATTGAGAACAAATCTCGTACAATCAACATAATGAATTTCTTCGTGGCAAGGTAACTATTCGCATGTAATTCTTTCTCTCCTGTGTGTGTTAGCAGGGGCACCACAGAGAAACTCTCTTCTTGCTTCACTTCACTGTCTTGCAATATTTCCCAGTCCTTTCAGAGAACAGGATTCAATCCAGTGCTTCAGCTTGGTCTTTTTAGAATGAAATACTTCTACAGAGTTGCTTGGCATGAGTGAACTCGGCCAACCTAGTGCTTCAGTAGGTCACAGGGCACCTCGGTTAAAGCTAAAAATATTTCGCTTTTACATTCTGTGAACAGACAGAAGCTGGCAACCAGGTAATAGCTTTAAAATTGATATAAAACAGCACTAATTTGCAAAACTATTAAACAAAAACCCATCCATTCATCCACTCTGCAAATATTTATCTGTGTTGGGTTTTTTCTGCACTGATGGTGCAATAGTGCAGCTGGGTTAAGCCAACCCAGAGCTCTGAAGGAGGCTGCCATCCCCTTCTCGAGCTCCTACTCACACAGCTGCATTCACTCACGTGGTTGAAGAGTAACTGAATCAGCTCAGTGATCTCACTTTAGAAAAAACTCCCTTGGTTAGTTTGCAGCCAGATCAGAAAGCTGGCCTGACTTACCAGGAGCTCCTTAATGTCAACAGCGAGGCCGGCGAGTGGGCTGGGAGGAGACTGCCTCCGGTGAGGTGATGACAAAACACGGCTGCACTTGGAGGAGATGCTGCAGTTCCCTGCTGATCTCACCTACAGCACCCTCACAAACCGCGGGGAAGTGTGGTGTGGAGATGGAAATGAGCGCTGGGAGCACAGGGGAATTCTGAAACCGGCTTTTGCTGAGGAATATTTTTTTACAAAGCAAGGTGCAGGTGATCCTGCTGAAGTCGATGGCACGCTGGAGCTGGACTGCTCTGGGCACGGGTGTGGATTTTTGTGAGCTCAGAACTGAAGGTAAAGGCAGCTCTGCCGGCTCCTCAGTACCCCAAGAGTCAGATCCTTTATAAATTGATTTGAATGCGCCAAAGCTAAGCCAGGAATTGAAAGGCAGGTTGAGGACCACACTTGGGCCTTCAGCAGAGTGGTTTTAGTGCTCATAATAGCTGAATAAATGAGAACACAGTTTAATAAAAACCACGTGTCTTCCTTGTAAAGATGAGGACTCTTCTTTAGAGGCAGAGAATTGAGGCACATCATCATTTGCTGGAGATCACATAAGCTCCTTGCTGCAGACAGTAACAGAATAAGCTCTGCATTTGATGTGATCTAGTGAGAAAATTACTGGTTTGGGGCTTTAGGCAGGCTTTGCAGATTGCTTTTAACAAGTCTTATTTCATGGAATTATATGCTAAAAACCACTCCTCTCCCAGACACCAAACTTTAAAGCCTGTGCAAAATAATAGCACTGCTTACTGAACCAACCTTGAGAGTCTTTTCTTTCCCCAGAGACAAATACTGTGGTTTTTCTCTACTGCTTTCTTAGAAACTACTGAACTATCTTTGCTAACATTCCTCCTCTGCAAGGACAATAAAAAAAAAAGCCCTGCATTCAAAAAACTAATTGAGAAGTATTAAACGACCCAAATTTTACTTGCACCTTGTTATCAATTCTGTTAATGATGGAGAGCCTGTACAGTGTGAAAAAATAGCAATTAAAAAAAATATTAATCACGTTTGCCTTAGCAGCAAATGACTAACACGGTTGTGTCTGTGGTATTATGGAGAAGAATACCTCGTTTTAAATTTTAATTCTTAAACCTCTGAGAACAGCAAACGCGTTCTGCGTGATTTCCTCCAGCCCGGTCTTGCTCTGCCGCTTGGCAGCCGCGCTCATTTTTCGGGCGCACTCTTTCTCCTGCTGCCGGCTGCGCTGCAGGGCACGGTCAGAAAGGCTCCTGGGCAGCACAGCGAGCTCCTCCTGCGTCCACAGAGCCCGGGGCTGAAACCCAGGCCCGAAATCCGCCGGGACCCCGTGCCAGAGCCGCCGCCAGACACCGCGCTGCTTTTCCATCCCTTATCTGATGCTCCGGCTCCGCCAGAGCCGGTCCCGGTGACTCACGGCCGCCTCATCCCGCAAGGAGCTGTTTTTCAGGCTGGATCCCACAAATCCCGGCGAATGATGCCTTGTTCCTGGCGGAGCCGCTTCCTCCCGGCAGGATGAGGGTGTCGGACACGGAGATTTGCCCCGTGTGAGTTCGGAGCGTTCGGTCCGCAGGCGCCCACCGCCCTCCTCCGTGGGACAGCGCTCGGTGTTGCTGCGGAGAAATCAGCTTCAGAACCATTCAGAAAATTCACCACAACCAAAATCCGACTTTTCAACCCCAAATAGATTCACACAGAGTCGTTTCAGTGCAAAAAAAAAAAAAATTGCA